>JADMNL010000032.1:165055000-165367500 GCA_016271365.2 Neoceratodus forsteri
GCAGGCGTTCCACAGGGTAGCACGTATGCCTGGCATGCTAGGGGCCATAGACTGCACCCATGTGGCCATTGGCACGCCACCTGGCCCCGATGGGGCCGCATATAGGAATAGAAAGGGCTTCCCCAGTGTCAACTGCCAGGTGGTGTGTGATGCCACTGGGCGTATAATCAATGTCTGTGCCACACACCCTGGCGGAGCACATGATGCCTTCATATGGCATCAGTCCTCACTGTGCCATCGATTTGAGAGTGGGGACATCCCCACAGGCCATCTAGTGGGTGAGTACGCATGTAGGAAATGCAAACTCGGGGCAAGGGTGGGAATGCCACAGGTGCCATGGTAGTGGCACACAGGGATATGGGCAATATGGTCCTGAACATGAGACTGATCTCCACTATCTCCACACAGGTGACAGCGGATACCCACTCCTTCCCTGGCTGCTCACACAGTACCGGTGCCCCATGACCCCATCACAGCAACGCTATAATGAGGCACATGCCGCCACACTCAACATCACTGAGTGGGTGTTTGGGATGCTCAAGGCACACTTTCAATGCCTAGACACCTCCGGCGGTGCCCTACAGTGCAGCCCCTCAAAGGCTTGTGGGATATTCCTGGCCTGTTGTATCCTGCACAACATGGCCAATGACTGTGGGATAGCCGTACAGGTTGACGAGGGGGACAGCGATGGGGACGCCAGCGGCGCCGGTGTTGATGGTGATGAGCAGCCCCCCCTTGGACGGCGGGACCCCCAACTGATCCGGCAGGCCCAGCTGCACCGGGACACCATCACGGAGGAGCATTATGCACAACACAGGTAAGTCAAGGGGCCATGTGCAAACAACACTGTCCTGGCGCAACCCACAGGCACACAGAGTAACACACCAGGGGTGCATGACGGCAAGGGGGGTGGAAGGGACCAGGCACACAAACACACCATCAGGGAGGGGCGAACAGTCATATGGACACACACACACACACACACACACACACACACAACACACAAACACAGGCACGAGCGTGCATGGGCAGGTGCACAGCAGAGCAGGAACAGACATGGCAAACACACAGATCCACAGACCACACCCACCACCTGTATTGTCCAAGCACATGTGTCAGATGCTGGGCACCCTTGCACCTTGGTGTACAGTACAATGCAGGCATCATCATGCACATGCACCTGTGGACAGCAGTTGGGATGGTGTGCAGGTGGTCCGTATGTCAGCGTGATGGGCAGGGCACCCACCAGTGCATTGCCCACCATGATGCACAGTGCACACAGGGCAGCACCAGACAGGGCCCGCACTGGGAGACAGGTCAGTCATGTTGCACCATTCCACAGCCACCGCAGATGCGTGGGTGGCTCCGCCATGACCCAACAGCACTGGCAGGCTGAGCAGGGGCCACATGGGGTGGCACCGATGGACCACCAGGGGTCCCACTGCGCGATCATGACCTTGTCCGCAGTGGGGTCTGTAGAATGTAAAACATACCTGCACCAGGGGTGCATGGGATGCCACAGCAGAACCCGTGTTGACAGGCGGTGTGCATACGGCGCCGGGAATGGGAGTGGAGGCGTACTGTGTGGGTGCGCGGTACAGGAGCACCTGCATGTGTGCCCAATGCAGCCACGACAGCGACCAATGCCTGGGTCTGCCTGTCAATGGCGGCGGTCACATCCATCCGCATGTGGACCATCTCTGCACAGTCAGAGCACATTCCCTGCTGTGTGCTCCACAGCCGCACACAGTGCCTCCACAGATGTTGCAACCTGCCTTTGCTGTACTGATTCCGCAGCAGGCGGTGTGCTCTTCAAATGGGTACTCTGCCACAACAGCATCCTGTCCCCCAGGGTGTGGAAGGTCCTGATGCTCAACACCCCTTGAGGGTGGGCACTGTTCACCAGGACCAGGAATGGGCGTATCAAAGGGCGGCGGGCATGTGCCACCGCTGGACACTGTATCCCCAGACCTGGTGGGTGACTGCTGCTGCTGACCCTCCAACCGCTGTGCCCCAGGGACCACTCGTTCCACTGCTGTGGCCGCAACAGTGCCAGACACCTGCACAGCCACCGGTGCTGCCCCATCGGTGATGACAGGCACAGCCTGGGACTGTGCCGACATGCTGGCACACACGGTGGAACCAGCTAGGCCCAGGGGCACGTGCTGGCCTGCTGTGTGTCCGTCATGGGACACACACATGTCACTGCCCATTGCAGTCCTTGTATCATCAATGGTGCAGGTATGTGCTACAGCCACAGTCACAGTGTGCTGGCATGCTTGCATGCCAGACTGCTGAGACACAGGCTGTGCACCCCCCACACCTGACTCACCGACACCAGAGTTGGCAGCCCAGCGTGCATGCTGGTGCAGTGCATGCTGGCTGGTGACAGAGGTGGATGGACTCTCCTCCATGTCCAGCAGGTCATCCTCACTGCCTGGACCCCACCACCATCCTCTGAAGACGAACAGGATCTGTAACAGAAAGAGAGGACATGTGAGTGCATGTGAACAACCTCCCCCCAACACCACCACCATGTCATACCGTGCAGTGATGGGCTTCCACCTGTCTGGAATCCACCTCCTGGTACACCCTCAATAGCACTGCACTGCATTGATGCAGCCAGTCGGTCCTCAGCCAGGGTCAGCTCCACCACCGCTGGCTGGCCCCCGCCAGTGCCAGCATGTGCCGCCCTGAGGGCTGCCACCTTCTCCTTCACCCTCCTGCGGTCTGTCCCAATCTTCTTTTTGCATTATTGCACGGAGCGCTGGTGGCTTCTGTGCAGGTTCACTGCCTGAGCTACCCCCTCCCATGCAGCCGCAAGGCCTTGAGGGGTGCCCCGCTGTCCACTCAGTAGTGACTCCTCCTCCAGGTAGGCCTGGAAGAGGGCCTCTGTCTCTGCCGTGGTGAAGTTGGGCCTCCTCCTCCTTCGCCCACCATCCTCACCCTCACCTTGGCTCTGCTCGGTCATGGTGATCTGTATGGGTGGAAGTGGACACCTGTCACTGTGCAGTCTACAGCACTATCCCATGCCCATTGTCCAGAACATCCCACAGCATGCAACCCACCTCTCACCTGCAGTAACCAAATCTGGCCAGCGCAGCCCAAAGTCGCACATTTATAGCGCAATGCATGCAAATTAGGAGTGGAGCAACTGTAATGAGATGCAAATTGCGCCACTGCGCCTTTGAATGGCTGATCAGATGATTTGCATGTGTCGGCTGAATATCACGCCATTGCGCTTTTCACAATACAGTTGAGCCGGCTGAGCCAATGGCGCAGATCTGTGACTGTGTGGCACACTGCATTGCGCATGCCCAGGTAGCTTACGCAGGCGTCTGCCATGCTGATGACGTGCTATGCGCGATCAGCAATTCAGGCCATGGCCACCATTGTGCCAGTGGTGCTACAGCACTGGGCACCATATGGTGCTGTGGCACTACTGCGCAATAGTCCACTGTGGCACTGGCACGCAGGTGGTCGGTTGTGCAGGATGCGTAGATGTCAGATGGCGCTGTGCATGGCCTTGCGTCATAGACCCCTGACCTGGTGTCCGACCTTTGCCCCCTAGCGCTGTTTATCTGCCATGTGTACGGCCCTATTGCGCTGTTCGGTGACAGCGCTATGTGAACTGACGGCGCTGTACGAACAGCGTGATTGGAACCTATGGTGGTCTATTGCACAACATTTCCACGTGGGGTTGCCGCGCTGCGGGTTGCCATATTGCCTGCTGTAAAACTCCAACTATGGCATGCAGGAGAGTGCCCCAATGGATCCCAGTGGAGGTGGCCAACCTGGTGGCCCTGGTTGAGCCCCACTATGGGGCACTGTATGGGGAGGAGCCCCTCACCATGGCTTGCTCCCAGGCCTGGCTGCAGGTGGCCACTGACCTGGTGAGGGTCACAGGGTGGCACCGGTCTGCCGAGCAGTGCCGGCACAGGTTCAGTGACCTCCGCAGGAGGGAGCTGGATGTGCTGCAATGCCTACGGTCACGGGCCAGGAGGGGCATTGTGCCTAGGCCAGGTGGGTGAACCATCTATGCACCTGTATTCTCCATAGGGGTGTGAGTGTGTTTTGGTGGCTGTGCATGGGGGATGGCTCTGCCATGGTTGGCTGTGTCAGTGTGTATAGGTGTGAGATGCATGGATCTGGCTGTGTGGGCAGGCACACTCACTGGGGCAGGGGGAAGTCTGCTTTGGAGTCACACTGATGTTTTTCTCAACATTTGTCTCCCACAGGCCGGGCAGAGAGGATGCAGGCACGGGCTGAGGAGGGCCGTGGCAGGGCCCAGGTGGCGGACGGTGGTGCTACGAGGGGTGGGCCACAGCAGCAGCAGCAGCAGCCACAGCTGCTTGCTGAGTGTGAGTATCATTACATCATGGATGCTATTGCATGCTGGAGGGGGTGGGCATGACCACCAGCCATGGACAACACAACCATGCATGACACAGGCGACAGTCATCACTGTCCAGTGTCACTGCGCGTCTGTGTGCGTCACTGGTGGTCCATGCATGCACTGGGCACATGGCTGTGGAACTGGCATCCCACCCATTGCCACGTCACTTGACAGCCTTGTTTGTGCTGTGATGGACATGGGCATGTGTGTGTGCAGTGGTGCACATATCTGGTGCCGCCTGGTTGGGCTTATATGTGCATGGTCACTGTGGGTAGGTGCATACCATCACAGGTGTGGGACATTGGCCTATATGCCTTGCAGGTTGGGTGGTGTTCAGGGTTGTGGACAGTCACAGCCATTGACTGTGTTCCCTTTTTCCTAGGCCTCATCGTCCTCCGCAGGATTGAGCGAGCACTCCACCAGCTGACCCGAGTGTCCCTTGAGAACTGTGACATCCTCCATGACATCCAGCGCCATGGGCTCCGGAGAAGGCACAGCCAACTGAGAAGGCACCAGGCAGCAGAGGACCGGCCTGCTAGGCCTTAGACAGGCTTCCCTTCCCACTTCACCCATCCTCCCACCCTGCCTTCCCTCTCCCAGTTGTTCATCCCTACCCTTGCCCACCCCACCTGTACCCCTACCCCCGCCTTGTAAATAGTTTTGTTATTGTTCTTGTTCTACTTTCTATTTCTGAAATATATATATATTTTGTTATGAATACTGTGGTGGTCTCTGATTTGCAGCTGGCTATGGTTGCTCAGTTGCAGTGGTGTGCATGCCATCTGGGGTGGTATGGTCTTGGGTATGTGTGTGTGTGTGTGCATGTGCATGCATGGGGAGGTGTCTCCAGTGTGGCAGTGACTTTCTGTCAGTGTTGCCATTTGCTGCCACCCACTGCCGGGTGCACAGGGTGGGTCTGGCTTGTATGGTTCTATGCTACACGAGGTTGACGTGTGCCGGGGGGGATGCATGGTGTTTACTGCAGTGACAGTCACTGCACATGGGTGGTGTCTTGGCGTCACGGTGCAGGGTGTGCTGTGCAGACGGGGGACTGATGTGCACTGTGGTTGTCAAACCCCTGTGTGTGGCAGTCTCAGCCTGCCAGTGGTTGTGCTGGGGCATCATGGCCCTGCTGTGCTTTGTTGGCTTGTCCCCATGGGCCAGTGGATCATCCGTCCCACCCCCAGTGATGCTGTGCTTGGGGTGTGCAGGTGTCTTGTTGGTTCTGCAGTGTGTTCCTGTGCCCATGTGTGGCATGGCTGGCGGTGGGCCCCAGCCTGCCTCCCTGGTTGTGCAGTTCCATTGCTCTGCTGGGGTGGGGGCTCTGCTTGCGCTATGGCACCTCTGGACTGCTCAGCTGGGCTAGCCTTGTTGCGCTATGGTGCAACCTTTCTGCTCTGCTTCCCCTTCCTGGTTGCGCTATGGCGCAGTTTGTGCGATATTCAGACGTTGGCTGCTTGCGCAATTTGTTTTGCTCCATGTTTGAATATCACGTCTGTTGCGCATATGCGCAATTGAATTGTGCTTGCTCCTGCTGTTGCGCACATTTTGGGAGCAGTTTGAATATCTGGGCCATATATATATATCTCTCTATAAAGTTAAAGATAAGGCATGTGCCACAAGAAGTGTCATGACTTTCTCCCAATAAGAATGCCATACTGTTCTGCATATGTGCAGCCCTTAGTAGCCCATTTGACCCAGTAAAGTGATTACCCTTCCCTAGGTATCTGCAAGAGAAAGCCCTATTATTTAACTAACTAAATTAATTAATCAATCATCAATCATCCCCAGCTGCTCCCAGTTGGATGGTCCAAGGGGTGCACCATGAGCCTATAGGGGTGGTTCAATGTATGTACCATGAGCCTATAGAAACATAGAAACATAGAAGTTGGTGGCAGAGAAGGACCACGAGGCCCAACCAGTCTGCCCATTTCTTTTTCTACCTTATGAATGTGCCATCGGCCTTTGCTCTGTCAATGGCCTATCTAATCATACTCATCTGTATTGCTCCCTTATGCCTATCCCATGCCTGTTTGAAGCCCTGCACTGTATTCATATCCATAGCTTCCTGAGGTAGACCGTTCCATGCATCCACCACCCTGTCTGTGAAAAATAACTTCCTCACATCACCCCTTAATCGGCCTCCCTCTAATCTCATGCTGTGTCCTCTCGTCCTGATATTTTTCTTATATTGAAACATGTTAAACTCTTCCACCTTGTTAATGCCCTTAAGGTGTTTGAATGTTTCAATCATATCACCTCTCTCCCTCCTTTGCTCTAGGGTATACATATTGAGCTCTGTTAATCTGTCCTCATATGTTTTCTGATGCAGTCCCTGCACCATTTTGGTTGCCCTTCTCTGGACGACCTCAATTTGGTTAATGTCCTTGTGAAGGTGTGGCCTCCAGTACTGTACACAGTACTCCAGATGGGGCATAACCAGTGTCTTGTAAAGTAGGATTATTACCTCCCTCTTATGACTTGTGATACCCCTACTACTACACCCCAACATCCCCCTAGCCTTACCTACTTCTTTAGTGGTCTGGTTGGATGATTTCAGGTCATCTGTGATGATGATGCCCAAGTCTCTTTCTTCCCTCGTGATGGCTAGCAACTCCCCTCCCAGCCTATAAGTGGCTTCAGGGTTTCTCTTCCCTATGTGCATGATTTTCCACTTCTTTGCATTAAACCTCAGTTGCCACTCTTCCAACCATGTTGCCAGTTTATCCAGATCTCTTCTAATTCCCACCCCATCTGGATCATCAAACAGACAAAGCTTACCCACCAGTCCATCTGCAATGTCACTGATGAAGTTATTGAAGAGGACTGGCCCCAGGACTGATCCCTGAGGTACCCCACTTATGACTTGCATCCCTTCTGACTGTATACCATTTACCACCACTCTCTGTTTTCTGCCCGTCAACCAGTTTGCCACCCAGTTGACCAACTTCTGACACACCCCGAGTCTACTCAGCTTATTACTCAATCTTCTATGTGGAACAGTATTGAAAGCTTTGCTGAAGTCAAGGTAGGCGACATCAACTGCTCCCCCTTGGTCCACCACTCTGGTTACCCAGTCAAAGAAATCTATGAGATTAGTTTGACAGAACCTTCCTATTGTAAATCCATGCTGTCTTGGATCATGTGCTCCTATGAATTCCAGGTGTTGCACTATCCTTTCCTTAAGGAGTGCCTCCATAATCCTGCCCACTACTGAGGTAAGACTGACTGGTCTGTAGTTCTCTGCCTCCTCCCTGCTACTACTCTTGTGGAGTGGGATCACATGAGCCCTTTTCCAGTCTTCTGGGACCTCTCCTGTGCTCTGAGACTCACTAAACAGTTCCGATAATGGATCTGCTAGTTCCACCCTTAGCTCCTTTAGTACCCTGGGATGTATGCCATCAAGTCTCATTTCCTTGTCTACCCTGAGCTAATCAAGCTAGTACCCTAGGACCCTTTCTTTTGTGAAGGGATTAGTGCACACCTCCCTCCTCCCTGTGTCCATAGTGCTGAGCTGTGGGCCCTGCCGTACCTTCTCTTCAGTGAATGGTGAGCAGAAGTATCTATTTAGGATAGGTGCTTTTACGTGGTCCTCCTCCTCCTCACACGCCCCCTTATCCCCTTTGATCTTAGCAATACCCCCTCTGGACTTTCTCCTTTCACTAGTGTATCTATAGAAAGTCTTGTCACCTTCTTTTACTGTTTGGGCTAGTGTTTCCTTGATTTGGGCCCTTGACTGCCTTACTGCCTTCCCTGCTTCCCTTAGGGAAGTTTGGTATGCCTCCCTATCTTCATCCTTATGCGTGCCCTTATATTTCCTGAAGGCCAGCCTTTTGGCTCTGACCTTTAATGCTACCGTTTTTGAGAACCAAAGTGGTTTCCTTCTTCTTTTGCACTTCCTTTTCTCTTTAGCACAATGGGATGTTACTTCAAGTATTGCATCCTTAGTGCTTGTCCACTTTGCCTGTACCCCCTCACCTGTATTTCTTTTTCCCAGGGCTAACTTAACTCTGTTGGCCATCTTATGAATGTCAGCTCCTCTGAAGTCCCATATTTTTGCCTTGGAATGGGATGATTTAGTTCTAGTGGTCAAATTGAACCATACCATGTGATGGTTAATGGCCTCCAGGTGACCTTCTGCCTAGAGATCTGTGATCCTTTCCCTGTTAATCAGTACCAGATCTAGGATAGCTCTGTCTCTTGTGGGTTGTTGTACCAGTTGTTTGAGACCCTCCCCCTGCAGGGAATCCACTATGTGTCCAGTTCTGGCAGATGTTCCTGCTGGTATTGACCAATTTGTATCTGGCATGTTGAAGTCTCCCATTATTAGAACATCCCCTTTAGCTGTCATGTTTTGTATATCTTCTAACAGTAATGTGTCTATGTCCTCCCCCTGGTCTGGAGGCCTGTAGACAATCCCAGTTCGTATGGCTGCCCCATTTCCTGTTTCCAGAGTGATCCACCGTTCTTCTGGCTCCTTATGTGTATTCTGAATTTCTGTAGCTTTTCATTGACATAAAGGGCAACTCCCCCCTCCCTTTTTGCACCTCAGTCTCTTTTGAACAGTACATTGCCAGGAACTGAAGTCTCCCTAGTGTGGTTACTGGTAAACCATGTCTTGCTAATGGCTACTATATCCAGTTTAGCCTCTGACATTATTGCCTGCAGGTCTGAGATCTTGTTTCCCAGACTGCAAGCATTTGTGCACATGATTATCCATTGGTCAGAGTTCGGTGTGTTAATTGTTGGGCGAGGTCTGGAGTTTCTCCTGTGCATCGTATGGGGAGCCAGACCTTTTTCCTTACCTGGTGATGCAAATGAACTACAAACATGCTGAACTCATGTTTGACCACTAGTTGAGGAAGGAGGGGTGTTCTTCCCATTCAACGTATCGGGTGCTACACCCCTCTCCCCATTTGCTAGTTTAAATATTCTGCAAAGGCATCAAATGCCTGCCCCAATGCACTGACTCCCTTCCTCCTTAGTCAGATGCAGTCCATCAAATCTAAAGAACTTTTGCTCCCAAAACTGTTGCCAGTTCCCTACAAATCTGTGTCCTTTTTCCTGGCACCAGCCCTTCAGCCACATGTTTAGCTCCCCATCTCCCCTTCTCTGAGCTTTCATCCATCTGCCCCCCCCAGACTGGAAGGATCTCAGAGAAGGGGTGGTTCAAGAAGTGTACCATGAGCTTATAGGGGTGGTTCAAGGTGTGTGCCATGAGCCTATAGAGGTGGTTCAAGGGATGTACTATGAATCTATAGGGGTGGTTCAAGTTGTGTACCATGAGCCTATGGGGTGGTTCAATGTGTGTACCATGAGCCTATAGGGGTGGTTCAAGGGGTGTACCATGAGCTTATACAGGTGGTTTGAGGTACAATTGAACCCCGACCCAAAGAAAATGTTACCTGAGGGATAGCCTATTAGGTAGAACATCTGCCTATGGAGTGGGTATGTTCCCTTGGTTAAGGATTAAATCCCATACCCTGGCAAATCACAGACTACCTCATGTGTGAACTTAACTGGGGAATATTCCAAAGGTAATATGTGAGCTCAGTTGGAGAATACTCCAAGGGAACATGGAGCCACCAATTCCTATTAGGTCCCCAAGCAGTGTACAAGGTCCTGCAACAGCACCACATAGTACAACTAACTAATTGAGAGATACAGTCATGTGACCCTATATAAGTAAATACCTGCCCTGGGTGGGTGGGGCAGCTGCCATGTAGTGGCAGCTGGGACAGCTCTTCAATGCCTGTAGAGCTGTGCAGGGGAAAAGCTGCTCCCAGGATGCCTGTTAAGTGACACAAAGGAACAGTATAAGCCCCCAACAGCACTGTCCTGTGGGGTGGGGGGAAGGAGACTACCCACACCCTCTACACAAGCAAACTAAGTTTACAGGCTTGATAAAATACAGTCAGTGAGAGCTATACATGCAGGTAACATGACCTAAATATATAAACAATGCTTTATAAGTGACATTGTGGAAGAGCTAGAAGGGAATGTCTGCCTCTTTGCAGATAACAACAAAATCTGCAATAGGGTTTACATGTCGGAGGGGGTTGAATGGATAAGCAGAGACCTGAGAGAACTTGAGAAGTGGTCACGGGTGTGGCAGCTGGGTTTCAATGCAAAAAAGTGCAAAGAAATGCACTTGGGGAACAGCAACCCAGGGAAGACTACAAAATGGGAGAAGTGGTACTGACAACGACCACGTAGGAAAGAGACAAGGGGGGGCGGGGGTAATCATATTGTTTGACCTAAAGATGGCCAGGCCGTACAACAAGGCATTTGTGAGGGCTAGTGGGACAATGAGGTGCTTAGGAAGGGGTATCACCAGCAGAAAGAGGAAGGTGGTATTGCCTCTGTATAGATTGCTAGAAGACCCAATCTAGAGTACTGTGTTCAGTTCTAGAAACCACATCTTTGAAGGGCATAGACAGAGTGGAGGATGTCCAGAGGAGGACAACTAAAATGGTGTAGATTCTGCATCAGAAACCCTATGAGGAGAGACTTGAGGACCTAAATATGTGTACTCTAGAACAGAGGAGGAAGGAAAGGCACAACAGAGACTTTTCAAAATCTCACAAGAGGGAATAAGGTACAGGAGGGAAGTATTTTTCAGAAAAAAGGTGCTTAATGACAAGGGGGTACAGTAAGAAGCTGGAGGAGGGGTAGATTTAGGAGAGACATGAAGAAGTACTTCTTCACAGAAAGGGTGCTGGGTTTCTCAGACAGCCTTTCAACAGAGGTGGTGGGGCCAAAAACAGAAGTGGGGTTCAATAAAGTGTAGAATAGGCATGAGAGAATCTTAAGGAAAGAGAAAAGTGGGTGAATGGGACAGCGATCAGGAAGACTCTCTGGTGACACGAGAAGCAGGGAAAAATGGGCAGACTAGGTGGGTTAAGCTGTCCTTATCTATTGTCAGATTCTATGTTTCTATGTTTCAGGGATCTTTCTAGCCACTTCTGCCCACTTGAGACACTGGGGGTGGGAGAGAAAGCAAAGAAAATGGGCCTGTTTACACCTTAAAGGTCAGCCTGGCCAGGGCCCCCTGAAATTATCAGTCGTACTTAACACCTAATCAGGGAGGTGAGAGTCACATCATAGTTTAGCCCCTGCCTTGCTCAGATTACACAGCAGCTGAGTCATTTACAAAACACTGCAGCTCAGCCAGAAAGAAAAGGGTAGTAAATATATATTGGAGATTGCTAGTGGATTCCTGGTAGACAGGGGCCCTAGGCTCAGGCCTATGTTGCCTATGCCTGATTCCGGCCATGGGCAGGTTGACACATTACAACAGTGTGAGCAAGAGATAAAAAGGCCCCACTCACTACAGGGGAGAGACAGAGAGACCAGACAGAAAGGCCCTGCTACAGGACAGAGAGACCAAATAGCCAGGCCCTATTACTGGAATAGGAGAAGTTTCATAGTTTCGTACAAGTTTATAAGGCCGAGGCCCATAAGAAACTCACCACCATGTGCCTTAACGGTGGAGAAAGTAATTTTTATTATCCATATAATTGTCTAATTTTGTTTTGAACTGTTCCACGGTATTACTCATTACAATATTTCTAGATAATGTGTTCCATAAAGTTGGAGCTCTCTGAGTAAACAATATTTTCTGCCTAGTTGTTTTACTAACAGAGGTTTTTAACTTTAAATTATGAGATCTAGTATAGTTGTGTGTTGTTTGTCTTTCAAGACAGGTAATGTCAAGTAGGGATTAATTTTGAAATGCTTTGAAGATAAGGATTAGGTCTCCTCTAAGGGATCTATATTCCAAAGAGTATAGGTTAAGTGTCCTTAGCCTATCGCCATAATCCTTATCATCCATGTTTTCAGTTGTCCTTATAACCTTGCATTGGACTTTTTCCATCATGGTCTGCCAACCTATAGAAGTGGGAGTACAGAGTGGTGCACAATATTCCAAAAGTGGTCGAATGAGGCTGGTGTATAAACGGAGAATGACTTCTGATTTCCTGCTTTTTATATGCTTTCCTATTATACATCCAAGGATGCTGTAAAATTTTTAACTGTTTTGTTTATATGTGTGTCGAATTTTAAGTTGTCTTTTATAATAACAACCAGATTTTTTTCTTCTGCTGTTACTGCTAGTTGTGTATTAGTCATAACATACTAAGCCCTAACATTATTTTTGCCCATGTACATCACTTTGCATTTTAATTCGCTAAAATTCATTTTATTAACAGATGCCCAGTTACACAGTTTATTTAGATTATCTTGTAAGTTAGTTATAGACTCAGCATTATTCACTATGTATCCTAGTTTGCAGTCATCTGCATAATTGTGGATCCAGACACCACTAGTTATCTGCATGCTGGAAAGAAGTATATTAAATAATAATGGACCCAGCACTGAGCCTTGTGGAACCCCGCTGGTGACTGATGTCCAGCTAGATTCGTGACCTCTGATGATTACCCTTTGCTGCCTGTTTTCCAGCCACGAGGCCACCCATTTTATAATTTTTGGATCTAGATTTTATTTTATTTTTTATCATATAATATTTTATTGATTATTTCTTATATTACAAAGATAATTGGTGCAGTCTTTATACTTATACAAAGCTATTTAGAATCCATGATGTATATACTTTACTATGTCAATGGCGTATACTCCATTCAGTTACACATGTTTTCCATCCATAGCATATCATTGTGTATCTATAGTGCTCAGAGAATATCAGAGACATAAAAATGCACCTGTCAGTGCTCTCACCTCCAAGTTAATTCATACTACAATCCAGGAAACAAAGGGTGGGAAAAAAGGGAGGAGGGGGCATGTGGGGGTGGAAGGTAGTCTTGCCATACCATTACACTATCTTGCCAAAATAGTAAACTCAGGTAATTGGGGGGGGGGGGTTCCTGGTTGGTTTGGCATTTTCAAAAATTCAGACTGAAGATACAGCCCCCACTTTGCTTGGTATGTGCACATGCCACTATTCTGCAGAAATGACATTTGTTCAAAAAGGGATAGGTGAGCCACAGCTGCATGCTACATAGTTCTGGTAGGTATTGTGGGTTGGCGCCAATGCATAAGTAGGAGACGCTTAGCTTCCAGGATGACTGAGAGAGTCCAATGTTGTGTGGGTTTAGGGAGGGCCCCAGGTGAGGAGATATCACCTAATAGTACAGTAGGGGCAGTTAAAGTAATTGGGATATTTACAACCCGAGATATGTCATTAGTTACCATATTCCAAAAAATAGTAAGAGAAGTACAGGACCAAAGTATGTGCTCGATGTGGGCATTGGGTTTTGAACAGTGCCAGCAACAGCTATGGGTGAGTAACCCATGTTTGTGCAAGACCTCTGGGATACGGTACCAAAATAATAACATTTTTAACTGATCGAAATGACTGTTCATGTCTTTATGGGCTCGATGTATATACTTACAGTAAGAATGCCATGTTTCTTCTGATATTACTACTCCTAAGAGTTTTTCCCATTTCAGTCTGCATGTTTTCGTGGAGTCCTTTTCCGAGATCTAGATTTATTTTAACCAATTATGAAATGTAAGATAGGCTGACCCCATCCCAGAAGGGGAGACACCTTACAGATTACTGTATTTGTTTTGGTCCAGTATTCCCCTTCCCCAACCATGAACATGTTTCACAACAGCTGAGCCAGACTGTCTACACTTTGGTGCAATAAGCAATCAATACAACCTGAGAGACAAAAGTCATGTTTATTTGAGTGACTTAGTGGTGAGTGCTGGGCAGCATTCAGAGCTGGCCTGGCAACGTTTAAAAGCCTTATCCCCAAGCTGGCAGTTGTGTAACACAAAATTGGATAGGAGGGCATGCCGGTCGACAGGGACCAGGGCACTGCTGTTTGTTTTTCACTCCGAAGACTTTCTGACCCTAATTCCCACCACTTTCCAACCAATCCGGCAGGCATTTCTGTAAAGAGAATTTCCAAGATTTTTTAAAAGTGTTGTGTAAAGGCTTATGCAGTTACCTTATGCTGGCAATAGTAGTTTAGTAAAAAAAATGCCTTATTCTGTTAAGTCCACTACGGGTAGGAAAGGATCAAAAGTTGTGCCCGACAGATGGCTGACTGATCCCTTGCACTGCCCAATCTGCCTTCACCTGCCCCGACACTCAGACGTTTTGTGACATCTACCCAGGGAGACTGTGGGGACATGCCACATACAAGTCAATGGGGGAGATTTTTGAGACCATTTTAATATAAATTAAAAGCAACTTTTGATAGCAATGAAAGCCATCGCTCAACTAATAGGGTCCCTGAGCTTTGTAAAGGCCCCTGTAGCTCTTGTTGTGGATATATAGCACCTTTTACTGTATCACTACATTGAACTGACAGCATTTGGACTGGATATCACATCTTACTGCAGTGTTTGTTCTCATCTATGACTCTGTGCCTGTGTGCAGCATCTTTCTGCGTTCCCCCTTTTAAAACTGTTTACCCCAACCAGCACCGGTCAACAGCTAGTGGCCACCATTATTCCCACTGGTTGCAAACATTTTATTTGTGTTTTGGGTGATATGAGAGTAGTGCATTGCATTGTCACCTGAGATACGGGGGGGAGGGGGTCATACCTAATCCCTGTCAGCTAGGATACTCAACTGTAAAGTACAACATTTATGTCCACTGTGTTGCCAGCCATCTTCCATCCTGTGGCAGGACATTGACCTAATCTCCCCCTTGAGATGACAACTATCCCCACTGCACTTGCTCTTTAATAATCACAAGCTTTATTTACTGTATGTTCTCATGTTTAAGAACTTATTTGTCGGGTTATCAGGTTGTTTGCTGATTTGTCACGTTGTCAGCTTGATGTATGGTTGATTCTGACTGCTCGGGACTTTCAAGGTTGCTACGGCATTCTCTCTGCCTCTCTGTCCACTTGTGCTTCTGCTCCCCAGTTTGCAGCTTTTGCAGATATGATAGCATCGAATAGCACGTCAAAGATGAACAGCAACCACCAGAAATGCTTGACCTCAAATGCATATTCTTTGAGTTCACTTTAAAGCTTGATAACATTGCACACAAACATTTATTGACAAATGCTTGCTATTATTGGTTATTATACAATGGGGGGGGAAGTGATATGTCATTACATAAATCTAAGTATCAGAGCCACAGTGTGATACCCAGATTGTGACTTGTACACCGTAAAGATATCAAGCACAGTGTACGCATCACCGCTGGCAATCAACATAGTGTACACATCCCCCCCCCCATGCTGCTAAATCAAAAAAAAGAAAAGTGAAAAAAGCTGGAGCCCTATTGTATAAAACTGACATGCGATGTCCCAATGTGTGATACCGTATGTATCACAACTCATGGACAGTGACCTCAGAAATCCTCACTTGTGGTTCCACTACACTCCACCACTCGTGGACCGAGGTCACTGTCTACTCGTTGTGATACATATGGTATCACACGCTGGGACATTGTGTATCCCCTTATTATATAGTGACAATTTTCTTAATATTTTACAACTTAGTTGCAGAACTACAGGGTGAATGTAAATCCCATTTTATCACTGGGTTATTCTACTCTATAGTCTTCTTTAGGTATCTTTCATTTACATAATAGCCAACTGGTTGGTCGTTTCATTTAAACTGGGTGTGAAAGGACTGGATATTAGGAGAGCAATGACAGCAAGGAAAATGAATATGTTTAGGCTTGGTGTGGGGTTATTTTTCTATCTCTGATCTGTATGAATATATTCATTGCAAAAAAACTTCATCAATGCACTAGTTAGGATTAAACTGACAAAAATAGGGAAATGTGGCATTAGGGTTTAAACTTTAACACCTCCCCCCCAACCCTGCAGGCAGCAACAGGAAAAAACATTATGGTTTGATCTCTCCTGCATCTTTGCAAATCAAGTGTGGGGTGTGCCTGCCTTCTGGTTATCAACCCTAACGCTCACCCTATTCCATCATTAAAGAAGCTGAGATGTGTAGAGTTCATGAGAATGGGGTGAGCATTAGGGTTGACAACCCCAAGGCACATCCCACACCTGATTTATGAAGATGCAAGGGAAGTCAAACCATAATGTTTTTTCCTGTTACTGGCTACAGGGTGAGGGCGAGGTGCTAGGGTAGGAAACCCTAACACTACATTTCCCTACTTTAGTCAGTTTAACCCTAACTAGTGCATTAAAAATTGCAATGAATTTCCTTACTTGAGATAGTATAATTGTGTCGTCATTTGTCTGTGAGAGGGCCCAAGGCTCCCATCTCTCCATTGATGCATACATGTACTGTATGTTGCAGCAGTTTCTTTCCTTTGCTGTATAGTTTGTTAATCTTGCAATGTTATCCTACGGGAAATGTAATTTTGTATGCATTTTTTATATTGTCCCTAAATGATGGAGATGGGGGGTGCATTTTCCTTGTGGTACTCGTTAAGACCTTTGTCTTGATATATAGATTGTCCCTTAATTCCAAATATTGAGGGAGTTGTGGCTTCTTAAAGTTCCAATGTTATCCGATGGGAATTTGCATTTTTTTTTAACTTTTGTTTTTTAATATGGTCCCTAGATTTTTTTTTGGTGGGGGTAAGTGCTATTCTTGCAGTATTCTATCTTCCCCTCATGTTTCCCTCTTGTAAATCCCTTGCTGGTCAGGTTGCCTTTTCTTTCCACTTTCCTAAACTCTGGAATTCTCTCCCCCAACCAGTCTCTGCTCATCTTTCAAATGCTCTCTCCTCTCTACTCCATGTTCACACTGCACCCTCCTGTGAATGCTCTTAGTCAAAGCCCTTCTCTGGTCCACTCTTTCCTTCCTTCCCACTTCTCCAGCTCCCTGCCTCCCCACTCCTACCCTTTTCCTTCACCTCACCTTACCTCCCCTCCTATCTCTCCCATCCCTTCCTGACTACACTCCTACCCTTCTCCTTCCCAACTCTCCTCCCTCCTCCCTCCCTCCAATCCCTTCCATAATAGTTCTGTACTCACCTTCCTCCTCTCCTTCAGTGCTCCTCCCAACTACACCCTATTCTCCTACTACCCACAGAATTTGAAGACTCTTTTCCCTGTTCCTATGGGACATACATCCCACTCTGGCCTTGTGTTACTTTATATTTGGCATGTGTTATTTTTTGCGTGTGCCTAGTACACTCACATTGCTTATGTACATAGTTTGCACTGTCTAGTTTTGTATCTCTATATGACACTTTGTTTTATTGTATAATCAGCTGTTCTATACTTATATCCTTATTTCCCCTTCCTCCAGGGCGCATCTGGAAATGAGCTATTTTTAGCTCAGTATGTCTCCTGGGGAGACTTTTGAAAATAAATAAATAATACTCATTAAGCCCTTTGTTTTAATATATAACTTTTCCCATAAGTCCAAATATTGAGGGTGTTATGGTGTCTTAAACTTCCATATGTTATCATATAGAAATTAGCATTTTTTAATGTTTGTAGTTTTTTATATGGCCCCTAGAGGGGGTATGTATTATTCTTGCAGTACTCAGTAAGACCTTTAGTTTGCTATACAAATTTTCACTTAAGTCCAAATATTGAGGGAGTCATGGCTTGTTGAAATACAAATGTGTAAAAAAAAAACAAGTCCAAAATCCTTTTTGTATGAAGGAATCCTTTATTGTATGAAATGAAAAATCCAGACGAAAAAGGACACATTCATACGAAAAAAAAATAGGGGAAAAAACTAAGTCCAAATTTTCTTTTTGTATGTGGGCATCCTTTTTCCTGTAGCGAATAAGGCATATGAAAAAGGATCACTCCTTACAAAAAAAAAATAAAAAGAATTGGAACTTGGGGGGGGGGTCAATTCTTTTTTCATATGAAAGGATCCTTTTTTGTGAATTTTTTTTGTTCATACAAAAAAGGATCCCTTCATATGGAAAAAGAATCAGAGAAAAACACTAAGTCCCAATTCTTTATTTGTATGAAGGGATCCTTTTTCTTATGACTGAATTCTTTTTTGTACGGCCATATGAAAAAAGTGAAAGTGAGTCATGAAAAAGGATGTCAATATGTAAAAGAAAAATACATTTGGGGTGATTTTTCTAAGAGTTAAGTGCAGAATCCATTTAACGGAGTCCAGATGGCCAACATGCATGTGTTGATATCTCTGCAGAATGTTATTTGTGTGGATTTGTGAAAGGAAAAAAAAGCGGAAACAAGATGGTAGCCCTACAGAAAAGGATTTTTTCCTCATAATAAAGGATTAGCCTCATATGAAAAAGGACCCTTTTTTGTATGGACCAAATTGTTTTTTCTTTTAAAGCAGCTATCCAAAAGAGAGTACTGAGCATGCTAAAAACCAAAATGTTAACTTTTAATAACTTTGGAATGGATTATTTTTTCACCAAACTATTAAAGACACATCTCTAGGCCAAGCCCTTTCTACCGTGAAAATTTCAGGCTAAAATTCCAAACCATCTGGGTGCAATGCGATGACAAAACCCCCCAGCAAAACCAGCAATTTTTTTAAAGTTTGTTCGCTATCTACTTCCCGAAATGTGCACATTGAACTGGAATGAAACTTGGCAAATCAAGAGATCTACCTCATGAGACCATGCATACAAAAATTTGTCAAAATCTGTTGAACAATTGAGAAGATATTAAAGTGCAAAATCTGAGGTTTAACAGAGAAACCCCTGCTCAATCCTATTTATAGTGGCACTACCACCCATTATAATTCTGTGGGGGTGCAGACAGGCCAGAGAGAGTATAATATAGGTGAACTCTATTTGAGGAACTTTAGTCTTTTAACAGTAGTGAAAAGTGTTATAAAAATTAAAAATGTATATCTGGGCCATAAAAAATATAACAAGATAGCAGTAAAATATGGGGATCTATATCTAAAAGTATGTTAGAAGTAACGGAGGGTCAAACTAAAACAAAATGTTTTTGCTGCTAATACTGCTTGCAGGGGATGTTGAAATAAACCCAGAGCAAAAAAAAAAAAAACAACCTTAAGTAGCATTTCCATCTATCATACAACTGCGGGAGTTTTACCAAAAATTGATGATCTGAGGATTTCATTCATTCTTTCATTTTCATTTAAAATCAGAGCCTATGGACAATAAATGCCTGTTTTCATAGGCAATCACAGTAATAATACAAATAACAGAAAGTATAAAATACAAGATTACATATGCAGACAATAAAATACACAGCAAAAGAATCAAATTTTCATACATAAAGTAGAGCACCATTAGTGTACAGCTGCATCACCCCTGAAAAAAGGGACCCCTGGCTCCAGTGGGCTTACCCGGTTATCAAAATAAAATAAATAAATACATGTCCATAACACCAATAACATGTCTTAAAGCTGTAGCAAAATATTTATAATTGGCTAATGTTTTTATGGATAACAGTAATGAATTCTAAAAAGTGCCACCTCCGTAATAGAAAGCTTTTTGCCTAGCCTTAGAAACATAGAATTTGATGGCAGATAAGGACCACTTAGCCCACCCAGTCTGCCCATTTACCTACCTAATGGATAAGCTGCAGATCCTAGTTAACCAACAGCCTATTTCCTCCTACCTCCCACTAGAATTGCCTTATGTCTGTCCTATGCATTCTTGAATTCACCCACTGTTTTTGACTACACTAGCTCCTCAGGAAGGCAGTTCCATGTATCCACAACCCTCTCCATGATAAAAATACTTCCTCACATTACCTCTGAGCTGTCCCCCCATTATCTTCAAATTGTGCCCCCTTGTTCTTGCACATCTCTTTTTTTGAAAGATGCTACCCTCTTGGACTTTGTTGATTCCCTTGAGGTACTTGAAAGTTTTTATCCTGCCCCCCCCGAGGGTATACATATTAGGCTCCTTTAATCTCTCTTCATATGTCTTCTGGTGCAAACCCTGCATCATTTTAGTTGCCCTCCTCTGGACAGCCTCCATCCTGTCTATGTCCTTGCGGAGATGGGGTCTCAAGAACTGCATGCAGTACTCCAGGTGGGGTCTCACCAACTGTCTGTACAGAGGGATAACAACTTCCTGTTTTCTACTGGTGATGCCTCTCCCTATGCATCCTAGTATCCCACCAGCCCTCCTTACTGCCTTCTCACATTGCTTGCCCACCTTAAGGTCATCTGATATGACTGCTCCCAGGTCCCTTTCCATTTTTGTTGTTGTTAGTATCTTGCCCCCCATTGTGTACTCTTCCCCTGGGTTTTTGTTTCCAAGGTGCATTACTTTGCACTTCTTTGCATTGAATCTAAGCTGCCATACATTTGACTATTCCTTGTCAGATCCCTTCGCATCCTTTCCACCCCACTTTCTGTATCGACCCTGTTGCAGATCTTTGTGTCGTCTGCAAAGAGACATACTTTTCCTTCCAGACCTTCTTTGAACACTTAGGTAATTTTAAATATAAACACTCTATAGATCGAATTTTAACATTTGACAATGCTGGTCTTTCTACCAATAATCTTAATTTAGTTGGTACTTGCTTATTTGCTATCTTCCAGGCCCAACATCCCAGTTGTTGATGTATTTTTTATTGCAAAGTATACCACTTCAGTATGTTGTATAAACAACAAACATGACATTCAAAAGATAAGTCAAATGCAAACCTACAAGCTTTGTTGAGTAACAGTGCTATTCTCTGCAACAAAGATTTATTGGCAGATGAAAAAAATGACTAGACCATGGTCAATAATGGATATAATATGAGTTTGAACAATAAGTTTTTTTGCTTCCTGGGTAAAGTTAAATCCATTCCTACACAACATGCCGAATCGTTGGTTAACAGACTTCACGACATTGTCACTGTGCCGATGATAACTAAGAGAGCTATCTAGAGTCAGCCCTAAATATTTATATTGTGTGACTTGATCTAAAATAATACCATCAGATGTTTTTATAGAAAGAGACTGTAGGGAACCAGTATGTTGCCTAGAAAGGAATAACATACATGTTTATCTTTTCTGAATTCAAGCATAGCTTATTATGAAAGAACCAATCATGCACAACACAAAAATCAGATTATAGTCTGGTAATCTTAATATAAGTCTTTGTTTCAGAAAGAGATTACTGTGTCATCTGGGTACAATAGAATCATTGATTGTTTTATAACATTGGGTAAGTTATTCAAAAAAGACTAAAAAGCAGTGGTCCAAGGAAAGATACTTGTGGAACTCCCAATGTCACGGTTAATGGTTTTGAAATAAACTTTTTTAATTCTAACCTGTTGCACATAGTTGGCTAAGTAATCTTTAAATGAAGATATAACTGAATTGGAAAAAAACAAGCTGTTTCAAACTTTCAATCAGTTTTGTATGATGTAGAAAGTTGAAAGCCTTCAATAAATTCTATGTATATACAGTAGTACCAATTAGATCATCACTGTCCAGTGCTTCATGTTCAGTGATAATCGTGCAAACATTGACTGGTACCACACACCTCACGTCATTGTGCGGTACCACTAGACATGTTGTTCAATGGGTACCATGCTTGCGCAACACTCGGTGTATCGCACTACCGGTCAACTTTTCTGTTTCATATTCTGTTTCTCCCCCTCGCATCTGCAGGTAGGTTACTCCCTCTGCTTGCCACCCATAACTGTCTCCCACTCCTCCGGCACCACTGAACCCCTAGTACCCCCATGAATCTACCCCCCCATGGCAGGTCCAGGAAGGGGGAGGGCTGTCCTACCCCACCCAGTACATAAATCCAGTAAGGGTCTCCAGCGGTAATGCGACAGAGTAGGATGCTGGTTGGCAGGCAGAGTCAAGGACTCTGCGGACACCATTTTCTGTTTTCTGTGGTGCCTCCGCTTCATGGCCTTGAGCACTTGCGCATGGAGGTGCACGTGTGCCATCTCGCCATGTTCTTGTGCCTCCCTACTCCTAGTGCTGCCCTCAACCTCCACCGGGAGGCAGCCAAAGAGGGGGATGACCATTCCTCCCTGCCTCCCTGGGAGAGGAGAGCAGTCCATTGGATGTTTGAGCCTCTCCCTCCCCTGCTAACCCTTCCCTACTCCCAAACCTGGGTCGCCTCAGAGCCACCAGGCTGGCCTTTACTAGTAAACTATTTTTTTTTTTTTTTTTTTACCCATCCAGTCCCCAGCCAGCCTCTCCTTCAGGTGGCCAACCCTAGCCCCAGACTGCCTCACCTGATCTGCCATCCTGTTGCCCCTACCCAGTTGACCCGACATATTCCTTTATTGGGGGGCCCCCTGCCTGGGGAGGCAGCAGAAGAGAGTGCCCATGAGCACTCCCTTACATCTGCATTGGGCAGGGGACAACAATGGGGGCTTCCCAGCTTCATGGCCGGGGAGGTGGGGCAGCTGTCATCCAGTCGGCCAGGGTGGAGATTTTTTCCTTGATATTTTGACCCTCCCACCACCCCAATCAGCAGCCAGTGAGGGTGACATAGGGTGGGGTGCACAAGGGGTGTGTCGAGGCTCTACGCTCCACTCACACATGCCAACCACCATCAGGTGCCATGGCTATGCCCCACCTGCTATGAGAGAAGTGTCCAATGGACACTGTGAACTCCCTCCCTGCTGTACTCTTCTCCTGGCACCTGGGCTCAGGACATGAACCCAGGTCACCAGTGTGCCGAGTGAACCCCATCAGTTGGTGCCATGGAGCCAGACCCTCCTAAACTCTTTTGTGACCACCACTGTATACTATTAGTAAATTCTGCTAAAACTGTTATACAGTCAGACCTGGTTAATCCGTAAACATTTGTTTTTGCCCATTGTGTTACTTAATAAAAATATACGTAGTAACCAGCCAATGTCCAGAGAATTTTTTTTGTTTACTTTACCAGAAAATTAGAAATTTGGTACTACAGTGTTGAACAGTTAAAATATTCTAGTTTCTATGTTTTGACCTTTTCTGTCAAATGAATAATTTATTTTTTGCCTTTGTAACAAAGCGAATCCCCTTCTCCTCAGCAGTTGCTGTGCTCTCTTCTCAACTGTCTGGACATTCTATGACATTAGTAACACCATTCCAGACCTTTCATATGAACAGCCTGGAAATGTGTCACTGATTCCATGGAATGTTTAGGAATATGAAAAGAAAGAGCAGTAGCTGGCGAAGACAGTGTAACTTGAGGTAGAGCTGAGTACATCCCAAAGCTAGGTTATCAAAAATTGGTCAAAGCATATCAGAACTCATACTGGCTTGGAAAGGAAAATGGGAGGGCTGTTAACTATCTAAAACTCCTTTTCTTTTACTTTTAACATGACAGAGGGAATTAAGAAAGATTAAGAAGACTGCCATTAGCATACTCATTAACACCCGCAATGGATTATCCAGGTTAAAATGAATGGGGATAATGGTCTCTGTACTCTGAACACAGGATTCGGATTCAGAAACAGAGGTGTCCATATTAAAGAGGCAATTAACATGGCAAAAAAATCAGTTTCAGAGGTTCCCTGTTCAGATAATCAGGTATACATAATAACAAGGCACAGATTAACCAGGTCTGACTGTAGTACTATGTTTTTTTTCTAAAACCATGTTGTTCAGCAGTCTGCAGATTATATTTTTCAAGATGTTCCATAATCTGATTGTGTATTATTTGGTGTCAAAAAACAGAACCAACAGTGTTAGGCATATCAGAGACCTGGTTGGATGCTAAAACTGGGGAAACCATAATAGCAATTCAAAGCTATAAAATATTTAGAAATTATAGCTGTAGAAGGGGCGGTGGTGTTTTGTTATACGTAAGAGAAGATCTAGGGCTGTGTAGCCTATCACAGTAATTTTGCATTAAGGGAATTGAAGGGGTGTTGGTGGAGGTGAATAGACTAAACATAATGACTGGTGTGATGTATTCACTCCCACATATAAATTCATCTGTGTTTGATGCTTTGACCTGCTATTTTGAAAGCTTAGTTAAATTAGAATATTTATCATTATGAACTGGGGATCGTAAATACGGGAAGCTGATTGGCAGAGAGGTTTTTGAAGCCATGATGATATCGGGCTACAACATCATGGCTTCAAAAAAGCTCCAGTCACCAGCCTCCTCACTGACCATGCAGTGTTCTTCATCTCTCACAGTCCAGAGCAAGTCAGACATTCAGTTAGCCACTATTTAAAAAAAAAATAACATCCTCACAACTGTCCCCCCTTACATGTTGACCACAGCACATGCTCTACAAAGAGAAAAAAAATCTCTCTCTTCTTCCTCTGACAGCGCCAGGTACTTAATCACAGAAGACTGTCCCCCCCCCCAGCTGCCATGCTGCCTCACGCCAAACGGCAGAATCTACAACTCACTCCTTGAGAACACCACGGCTTTAAAAATAAACTGCAATGCCTTACCATCTCGCTTTCCTCAAAAGCACTGCAGGTAAAACGCATTAAATCTGGAATCATAGGACACAGACACCATAACAAAAAAACTTCTGTCATCTTGCAGAGCCATGGTGCACATTGGTAGGCAGTTTATCGTCCACCCAGCTATGCTTCTTTTCAGTTCACATCGCGATTGTTTACCTCCTCAAACAAAAAAAAGCCAAAAAATATCTTCAGTTACTCCATAGCAGACAACGTGGTCGAGCAAACTAAACTTTGAGGAGGAGGGGAAGGGGGACAGCAATACAATGAGAATGAAGACTTTCTAACAAAATCCACATGCAACAGCACCACCTACTGCCCAAAACATGACCTACACTAACCTTTTTTTTAAATGTGTACCTACACTCCTATAAAAACAGCATTAAAATATTTTACAATTCCTTTTTTTATATTAAATGCCTAAAATATCAATTGACCCAGTTCATAAATGTAATAAGTCACTCCAGGGTGTGGTATATCATGGGATATCATCACTTCTCGGGTGGTTGGATGCTCTCGGCCTCTGGCCTCATGCCCAACCACCTGAGGCATGATGATATCCCATGATATACCACACCCTGTCATGCCTTATTGCTTAATTATAACATGGGTTCTGAAAATGGTGTCTTCTAATTCATCCAGACAGGTCATCTGCCCATTGATTAATCCCTGATATACCCACAGTTGCATGTTCACAGGGCTTTATTTTACTATTTCTTTAGGTAAAACTCTAACATAAAATTGCCCATGTTATAAGAGGATTAATCACCCAGTGTATGGATGAGTACATCCATGCCTGAGTGGTTGAAGCCACTGCCGCCGTGACTCCAACCCCCTAGGCATGGATTAATGCTCATTATACAATGGCAAGAGAAAATCCTTGTCCCCGATTGGTCAGACTGGGACAGGAACCAGGATGTTATCCCAGTATAACATCCCGACTCTACTCCCAGTGCACTGACGACCGCATTCCAAGTGAACAAAAGATCACTCCACTGTCATCCCAAGCAGCAGCTACAGCAGTTCCTGTTGTGCGCAGAATCGAAGTTTCCCACCCTGCTTGACAACTGTGCTCCTTGTTACATGCCACCCTGGTAACCATGCTGCCACAACCTTAACATTCCCAGCTCAGACACTTTAAAAATACATAAACAAATGCAAGCCCCGAAGTCCACTCACTCTGCAGCTACGATAGTGCGAGCACGTGCAATGTTGAAATATGCTGCGCTCGCTTGCTACCTCAAAAAGCGCAATCCCTGACTCAGTAAATGGCAAACTCTCAAGAGTCACTGACTGACAGTTTTTCTCCAGCATTCCCTGACCCCAGCTCACCTCGTAATCTCCAAAAGTAAAACACATTCTTCGTCCTCCTCCCTACATCCTGCCATCTACTGTCACAGACTTCTGTTCACAGTGCTAACACCGGGAGTCTCGCAGAACAGTGACATGCTAGCAGCTCCGATCAAAATGTTATCCACAGTGACACTGTCCCGGTACATTAAGCAAACTGTACTGAGAGAACTGCAAACAAGATACAGTTGTTTGTGTGTGTGGGGGGGGGTAGCAGACAGATTCAAAAACACATCAATTTGTTTAGGAGCAGCACCACCTACTGGCCAAATCAGAACTACTTTTCTCTTCAGTACACCTCCACATTGAAAATCAAACACAAAATCTATTTAAAAATGCATTTTTCCCTCATCTTTTTGTCTTTTAAAATTAACGAGCCACTGTATATTAGGAATAATGCCCTCCAGGGTGGGTGTTATGCTGGGATAACATCCCTTCTTGGGTGTTGAACACCCTCGGCTGCTGGCCTCGGGCCCAACCACCCGAGGTGGGATGTTATCCCAGCATAACGCCCACCCTGTCGGGCATTATTCCTTTAATAAATACATACCCTGTCGTGGGTTAATCCCTTCATATTAGTAGATGTTAACACCCATGGGGGGGCAAAGGATAGCAGTTTATATGAGTTTTTTTGTCAACTCAGTGTAATGCAGATTATTGATATTCCTGCAAGAATTAGTGATATGAGGGATACAAGGAATTTAATTGGTTTAATTTTTTGTTTCTAAACATTTATAAGTTGGGGGAGGAGTAGTGGATGCACCCTTATTGGGTGACCACTGTGAAATTAGTTGAAGAAGTGAGTTAAAATGCCCGGTTAGTTCTGAAAATGCCTCTTATAATGAGTTTAGGTCCTTCAATAATTTCAATAAATTGGCATTCCTGAATGTCCTACCTAAGGTGCATTGGGACTGATTAGATTCCATACCAGAAATTCATGATTCAGCTGAGTTTTTTGTCCCAGAACGTTTGAGTGTCTGTAACAGACATGCGCCCATTTGTTCTGTAAAGAGAAAATAGAAACGTATTGCATGGATAACTTGAACAATTTTACAAACTATGCGGATTAGGGATAGGTTATGGAAGGAGATGAGGAAATCCAACTGGGATAGCATGTGGGACACCTATAAATAAATTAGGAATAGTTATTAGGGACTTATAAAGGAGGCAAAAGAAAAATATTACAACAATAAATCTGAGAATGTGTCTAGTTCTTGTGACTTTGGGAAGTTAATAAAACAGCTTCAGTCTCCAGTTAGGTCTCCATATCAGTCATCATTAAAAGATGAAAATTAATTGATTTCTGATCCCAGCCAAATAGCAGAAGCTTGAATACATTATTTACATTAAGTTTGACTGTAGGTAAAATAATATCACTTGTAATTTAAATCAAAATAGTGTACCCATTCTGAGCATCCAATAGAAGGACGGTCTATGTTTAGATTTAAATTGATTAAAATGAAAAGCATGTGGAAACACCTGTCAACACTCAATATATCAAAAGTAGGTGATTTGTACAGTCGTGGGACCAAACTGTTTAGGGATAGAGCAGGTATGACTGCTGCACCTCACCTCTGGCAAAGCTATTAAACATTGAAATGGACAGCAGATAAGGTCCGGCAGGCCCCCCAAGTCTGCTCATTTTTTTTACATGCTGCAGAAACCACAGACCCTACTTGATCTTTGGCTTTAATCTCTTTCTTCTCACTAGGGTTCCCTTATGCCTATCCCATGCATTTTTTGAATTCCCCTACTGAGTTTGCCTCCACCACCTCCCCTGGAAGGCTGTTCCATGCATCCAACACCCTTTCTGTGAAGAAATACTTCCTCATGTTGCCCCTTAATCTACCCCTTTCAGCCTCATGCCATGACCCCTTGTTCTAGAACATCCCTTTTTCCAAAAGATGCTACCCTCCTGTACCTTATTTATGCCCTTGAGATATGTGAAGGTCTCTATCATATCCCCCTCTCTCCTTTCCTCCAGGATATACATGTTCAGGTCCTCCAGTCTCTCCTCATATGACTTATGGTGCAATCCCTGCATCATTTTTGATGCCCTCCTCTGAACTGCCTCCACCCTGCCTATGTTCTTATGAAGATGCGGCCTCCAGAACTGGACACAGTATTCCAGATGGGGTCTCACTAAAGATTTGTACAGAGGCATCACCACCTCCTTCCTCCTGCTGGTGATACCTCTCCCTATGCACCCCAGTACCCCGCTGGCTCTTCCCACAGCCTTGGCACATTGTTTGGCCATCTTTAGGTCTTCTGATATGATTACCTTCAGATCCCTTTCCTGTTTGGTTGCTATCAGTATCTGTCCCCCATCATATAATTAACCACTGGGTTCCTGTACTCCAAGTGCAAGATTTTGCACTTTTTTTGGAGTAAATCTTAATTGCCACACTCCTGACCATTCCTCTAGAAGTCTGTTGCACCTTACCCCTGACCTCCAGAGTTCCTTTATGTCTATCCCATGCATTCTTAAACCCCGTGATTGTTTCAGCCCCCACCACTTCCTCTGGCAGGGTGTTCCACTTGTCCACCACCCATTCTGTGAAGAAATTCTTTCTCATGTTTCCTCTGAATCATCCTCCCTCCAACTTCATCCCATGCCCTCTAGTCCTGGAACATCTTTTTCGCTTAAAATAGTGTTTTCCTGCACCCTGTTCCTCCGTAAGATACTTGTATGTCTCTATCATTCCCTTTCTCCTCCTCTCTCCAGGGACTACATGTTCAGTTCCTTCAACCTGTCTTCATAGGACTTGTGATGCAATCCATGCACCATCTTTGTTGCCCTCCTCTGAACCTTCTCTACCCTGTCTATGTCCTTACGTGAGGTATGGTCTCCAGAACTGTACACTGTACTCCAGGTGGGGCCTCACTAGTGTCTTGTATAGCGGAATTATGACCGCCCTTTTCCTGCTGGTAATGCCCCTGCCTATACATCCCAGAATCCTATTTGATTTACCTACTTCCTTGTCACACTGTTTCCCTACCTTGAGGTCATCAGAGATGATAACCTCAAGATCACTTTCCTGCTTGGTGCATGCTATATCCTCACCCCCCAACTGATATATTGTGCCAGGGTTTTTGTGCCCCATATGCATTATCTTGCACTTCTTTGCATTGAATTTCAACTGCCAAACGCCTGACCATTCTTCAAGTTTCTGCAGGTCGCTTCTCATTCTGTCTACACCCTCTGGTGTGTCTACTCTGTTACAGAGCTTTGTGTCATCAGCGAACAGTGAAATTCTGCCTTCTAGGTCCTGTGCAATGTCACTGATGAAGATGTTGAATAGGACCGGTCCCAGCACTGATCTCTGTGGTACCCCACTGGTCACTCTTCCCTCTGTGGAGTGATAGCCATTTACCACCACCCTCTGTGTCCTGCCACCCAGCCAGTTACCTACCCACCACACTACTGTCCTGCCCACACACACTCTAGTTTTCCTAGGTCCCATCTCATTTTTTCCACCGCTTCTGGAGTGTGTACCCTGTTGCAGATCTTAGTGTCATCTACATACCTTTCCTTCCAGCCCCTCTGCAGCATCACTTATGAAGACATTGAATAGGACTGGCCCAGAACTGATCCTATCACACTCCTTTCCTCAGAATTAGCTTCATTTACCACCACCCTCTATATTCTATCCCTCAACCAGTTGCTAACCCAGTCAGTCTTTGTTGTGGTTCCTTTCTTGTCATGGTGAAGACAGCAAGAGTTGTGCTGGTTCACAAGGGTGGAGATTCTCTGGAGATGAATAATTATTGTCCCATAGCTTTACTCTCCCTTATTTCTAAACTACTGGAGAAGGAAATCCACAGGCAATTGTTTGAATATTCAACTAATTATGATCTGCTGTCCCCTCAGCAGTCTTGTTTCAGATCGAGCCATTCCACACAAGCTGCCCTGCTGGATTTGGCAAATAGTCCCATACACTTGAAGAAAAAAGTAGATGGGGGCAGTGTTCATAGATCAATGGCTTTTGACACAGTTGATCACTAATTATTGATTCATTAGATGACCAATAAAGAGATTGGGCAAGAAGTGCTGAAATGGTTTGGATCGTACTTGATCCCAGGTTATAGCAATAGGAGGTGTAACATCTGGTATGAGAGCAGTGGAAAAGGGGATCCTGCAGGGATCAATATTGGGCCATTTATTGTTCTTTTCATAGATGAACTGTCAAGATTATTTTCAAATGTGATTGTTAAAATGTAAGCTGATGATACAGTCCTTCTTTTCCCAGTCCATGAACAAAGTGAAATTGAAAGTGTTTTGTAGTCGGAGTTTAATAAATTAAAAAATTGGTTAACAAGCCAGCCCAGTGGCGTGAAGAGCTGAGGTGCTATTAGTGCCTTACCTCCTGCCACACCAGTGACCCTTGTTCGGTTGCGAACATTGGTCACTGAGGGTCAGCCAGGGAGGGAAAGGATTCACTGGAAGGGAGGGCTGCAGGACTCCGTGGTGCGCACATGCTTCCACACATGCATATCTACGTGTGCACCCCAGCATGGGGAACAGGGACTAAAACAGAAAATGGGAAGGCTCCAGTTTTGTGAAGCCCTGCCTGCCTGCCCCTGCTCCTGCATTGCCATATGATTACTTCCCCAACTTCCTGGGGGTGATCAGTCACGTTGGTGGATGCCAGGTGGAGGTGGTAGGGACAAGGCTGAGAGCTCGCTGGAGCTGACATGCTAGGAGAAAAACCTAACCAAAAAAATAATAAGATTGGTTAATACAGAATAAGTTGTTCCTGACTAGATAAGAAAGCAAATTGAAGATTTAAGTCAGGGGCCGAGAAAACAATGACCATGCCAAGCAAGTTAGATATTTTTCCTCTGGGTGGCATTAAGATCGATCAATTAAATTCTTGAAAGTACCTGGGCGTGGTCAGTCATGTATTGGTAAAAAAAAAAGAAAGAAACGATCGGCAGTGATCCAATACCTTTCTACAGTGCAAATGGACTCAACCCTTTCAGTGTGACAAGGTGGAAACAGAAAAAAAATGAACAGTCAGTGATGGAACTTGGAAAGGCGTTCGAGATGAGATTCCAACTTTTGTACCATGGTTGTGACTTGCCAACGATGGAATAACAGCAGCCTGACATCACAATGATGGTACAGTACAACAAGTTTGTATTTTGATCAGTTTCTAAGTGTAACAAGGGTCTCCCATACACTATATGTGAGCCTGTGTAGCTAACATCGAAGAGTGGAAGCGGCTGCAGGAGGACCTGACCAAACTACAGTAGTGGCTGGAAACATGGCAGCTGCGTTTCAATGCCAAGAAGTGCAAGGTACTGCACTTTGGAGCTAGGAACCAAGGGAGGAGCTATCAGCTGGGATGATAGCAGCTGGAAAGCACTGAGGAGGAAAAGGATCTGGGGGTGCTGATAACAGGCAGCATGAGCAACTCAATCCAGTGCAGGAAGATGGCAGCAAAAGCCAACATGATGCTAGGGTGTATAGCAAGGGGAATCTCCTCCAGAAATAGGGAAGTGATCCTTCCTCTATACAGGTCTCTGGTCAGGCCGCACCCAGAGTACTACGTGCAGTACTGATGACCATTCCTGAAGAAGGATATCAAATTGTTGGAGGGGGTGCAACGTAGGGTGACAAAGATGATCCAGGGATAGGAAGGAAAGTCCTACAAGGATAGATTGGGTGAACTGAACATATACTCCCTGGAGGAGAGGAGAGATGGGGGGATATGATTGAAACCTTTAAATACCTTAATGGGATAAACAAGGTTAATACAGAAGGGATTTTTCAGATTAGAAGGGGGAGGGATACGAGAGAGCATCAGCTAAGACTGGAGGTTGGAAGATTCAGGAGGGAAGTCAGGAGACATTTTTTCACAGAACAGGTGGGTGGACAGGAGGAATACTCTGCCCAAGGAGTGGTGTCCTTGTAGTACGGTGGGTGGCTTAGAGGGGTTGGGACAGGGTGAGGGGGTTATGATGAGGGGTGGGGAGGGTGGGGCAACTGCAAGTTGAGGGGCTAGTTGCTCAATCGAGCAGACTTGATAGACCGTAAGGCCTGCTTCTGCTGGCATGTTCGTATGATGGCAGCAGCAGTGTATTCTAAGCAGTTAAATGTTGATTGCAAAGCATTTGTAGCAGAACAGCTGAATACTGAAAAAAATTGATGCAGATGTCAGATTATTTAAATATTACCTGTCAGAAATAGGAGAAACTTGGTCAGTAATAGATATACCAATTGATGATTTCGACAACTTGATAGCAGAATTCATCCACTGAGTGAAAAGCGTTGACAACAGCGAGTACGAGCCCAGCATACTAAGGGGTCTAATTGGCAGCATCGACCAGCATTTTTTACAAATCAGTTATGGCTACTCAGTATTCCATGAAAATCGAACACACTTTAAAGAGCCGCTGTCGCCTCAAAGAAAACTTTGAAAACATAATATTTAGGTACAATTCAGCTTGCATTCCATATGTGTTCAATAGGCGTCTCCTCCCCATTACTCATGCCTGAGAAACTTGCTTGGAAACCTGCTCTGTATCCCTTAGAGTTATCTGCCTCTTCTGCTTACTCCCTGCTTCTTGTCATAGTCCTCTGTTGTGACATCACAATATGTTGCCATGGGAGTAAGTGTGATGTCTCAAGTAGAGAATTATGACCTCCGGTAGGGAGAAAGCAATGGGAATAGATGAACTCTTCAGCAGCAAAGATCCCATTTTCATGCGAATGGCCTCAGTAGTCAATAATGGGGATGAGAAATACAGAACTAATGTGAAATACAAGCTGAACTGTGTCTAAATAATATGTTTTGTTAAAGTTTTCCTAACGGCGTCAGCTGTTCTTTAAAGAAACTATAGCAACACTATCTGCCCAGTAGAAGTATTTAAAAAAGCTTGGCAAAGGCAATAAGCCAAATATGGCTGTTGCTTTGTCCCCTGCTGCTATACAGTACTGGCTCCCTTGGCCTACAGAGTCCCACTTCCTTGCTAAATATGATTTTCCTGAACAATGGACTGTATTATGCTTTAAGAACTGCCGAACAATATAATCTAAGGTGAGGAGATATAAATTTACTAACTGACACAGATGGCAAGGAGTTCCTTGCCATCTACATGCTAATCTTCTCCTTGTTTAATCTCCCTCATAGGCCATGGGACCCCAGCCCTCCAGTTCACTCCTGCCCTAAGCACAGCACACACAAGCAGGGCCAATGTGGACCGTGGGTGCCTCTTAAAGGTAATTGTTTCCTTCTCTTGCCTGTGTAGGGGTGTTAGCCCATCATTGCTCTGCGTCAACTACCCCACCAGCCCAGCGGCATCCCTTAATTTAAGGACTGCCCATCACATGACTTCCTATGCCCCATCACATGGCTTCCTGTGCCTACAATTACTAAGTCCCCACTTTCCCATTAGCAGCTTATCCTGACCACCCACTAGAGGAGGTGTGCCTCTGTTTGCTGCTCTCTAACCAGCCTCCCTATCCATCGGTTACTCCTCTACTCCTCTGCCTGACTTTCTACCCTGTCAGCTCTCTCTCTCTCCGCTCCCCCGTCCTCCACCATTCTCTCTTCCTCCAGTCCACTACCACCCTCTTCTTGCCTCACAATCCCACACCCCCTGTCCACCTGACCTCGCTGAGTGACCACTAGAAGTCGCTGTCTCACCCCTCTTTTCTGCTCTCTGCACCCTTGCTCCCAGTTCAGTTTTCAGCCTCCTGGGCCCCGGAACTAGGCACTCTTGAGCATCCTCCCACGGGATACGAATCTGGTACCCTCTGTGCCATAGTCCGCAGCCCTACCACTGGACCATCATGGCTGCCACATCTCTGGAAGCCTATTTGTCAGTGTTGAACCTAGTACTGGCTCACTGCCCTCTACCAACCATGTGTGTCTCTGCTCACCTGCACAGCCTGGCCCCACTGTTGCTACTGGCACTTCTCATCCCTCACCTGTCTCATATGTCCCCCGCCACAGTGACTCACAAAACACCTCTCACCCCTCACCTCTCACTCTCCACCCACCCACTGACCCCTATTAGCCCCTCACCTCCCTCCATCTAACCTCCCACCGCCATCGTCTCTCCCTAAAACCCACTGGCCACCTCTCTACCTCTCCATACCCTCTCTCTGCTCCTTGCCTATCCCATGTTCTAGCCCTGGAAAGTCCTCTTCCCGCCTCTTCATGACCAAATCTAGGCAGTATCTTGCACTCTTCCAGGTAATCTCGCTACTCCTCTTGCTGTCTGGTAACAACCATTCTAACCCTGGCTCTCTCTCTCTCTACCAGTCAACCATGGACACCCCCTGTGTCCAGCCTATGTATAGCCTCAATGAATATCTGCAGCCTCCTGAAGAAAGCTGCTGCCCTGCAGTGCTGAATTGTACAGCACCAACCTGATGTGCTAGTGCTGGTGGAAACCTGTCTATCTAAATGGATCCCTGACTCCTTTGTCACCTTCCCAGCCTACACTCTATTTAGGGATGATAGGGAGGGTAAGCACGGTGGTGGATGTGCCCTCTACATGTGTGACATCCTGCTGGGCCATGCCCTCCCGCCATCCAAATTGGATCATGGTGCACAAGCTATCTCCCTCAGGATCAATCCTGACCCATCCAGGGCCCGCTAATCATCACAGCAGCCCATGTTCCCCCACAGAAATAAATCCCAACCATCCACTCACTCTCTGAATATCTTGCCAACCTGCCACATAAGGTTGAACAGATCCTTCTGAGGGAATACTAACTGGCTCTCCAGCTCAGTGTCCCAAGCTAAGGACACCTTGGCAGCCCTCGACTTAACTCAATTAGTCTCCTAACCAACCAGATACAACCCTTCCAATATCACCCACACACTGCTGGATGTCGTCCTCTCAAACCTCCTCCATAAAACTGTGGACATCACTGTCCTCCCTGACTCTCTCAGTAACCATTCCCCGATCCTCTTCACATGGTTCACACTTCTGCCCAAGCCCATGGCAAGGACTATTATCTGCCAGTGCCTCACCCTGGTTACCTCAATGAACTCAAGCAGTACCTTATCCTCTGTGACTGGTCACCTTTAAAATCTGCCCCAAATATTGAAGCCGCACTCGACTAATTCACTCGTTCCGTTAACTCGGCCTGCGACTTGTTTGCCCCCCTGGCCAAGACCCAAACCAAGAACACAATGCACTCTGGGTCACCCTATCCCCATCTCTTGTTCAACAGCTGAGGCTCAGAGATAATCTATGGCACAAAGCCATTGTTTCTGGTAAACCATTGGACAGACAAGCCTATAATGTGGAGTGCAACAGGTGCACTTGGGCCATCTGCAAGGCCAAGGAGGAATATTACAGATCAGTCCTCACCTCCTTCTGTGGAACCACTCTGAAGTTCTGTGAAAATATAAAAGAACTGAATGGGAAGTCACGCTCCCCTCCTCCATCACAACTTAGTGTTAATAACACCATCTCCACAGACCCCTTTAGCATTGTTGACTGCCTCAACACTGTCTTCTCTGACCTCAGCTCTCTCCTCCCTAGCAACTTTTTTGATCCAATACCTCCCTCACAGCCTCCTACCCTCCCACGCCCCCCTTTCTACCTTCGCACCAACTCTCCACAAGAAGCCAGGCCATACCGTACTAAAGAAAATACAAAATCACACATGCCCACACAATGCAAAGCATCATGGGCTGCATATGCAAATCACCACAGAATGTTATGCTGGTTCAACTTTAAGCAGAATTGCATGGTGCCGAAAGGCCTCTCACACAGTTTGCAAAGGGTGCTAACAGATGACACACCTTAAAGGCACCAGCCCTAGTAATGACCTCTTAGATACCAGGTTCCTCCGCTTAGTTTTTGATGTGGTGCTCACCCCTCTCACAGACCTACTTAATCACTCTCTGTGTCTAGGACAGTTCCCCCTTGCCTGGAAAATGGCAGTCATCATGCCAATACACAAGGGTGGAGACAGCTCCTCCCTGGGCAATTATCGACCGATTTCCATCCTTCTCCCGCTCTCCAAAGCTTTAGAAAAAATAGTGGCAGACCAACTCATGGAATACCTGGCCACACATAATCTCATGTGTATGGAGCAGCATGGCTTCCACTCAGGTCATAGCACCACTGCAACACTCATGGAGTTCTTCAATTTCCTACATTCTGCCCTGGACTCAGGCCACCTCGCGGGTGCTGTCTTTGTTGACCTCACCAAGGCCTTTGATATGGTCTGTCACCCCCTCCTGCTTGACACTCTACTACATCTCGGCTTCTCCCAAGGGCCCCTCTCATGATTCGCTAGCTACCTTTCCTCTAGGACCCAATGCATCAAAATTCACAGCACTCTCTCTAGCACTCATCCAGTCTGCTCAGGTGTCCCCCAGGGCTCCATCCTGGGCCCGCTTCTTTTTATTCTGTGCCTCAACACACTTCCCAGTTCTTGTAATGGCAAGGCCCTGTTTTATGTGGATGATGCAGTCCTCTTTGCCTCACACCCAAACCCCTCCTCCCTTCAGACCTTCCTCCAGCACTCCTTCAATCAAACCGAACACTGGTTTATGGACCACAGGCTGATCATTAATCAAAAAAAAAACTAAATCCATGTTATTCACCCACCACCAAAACAGGGCCAGTGACTCCCCGCTGAAGATACTTTCCTGCTGTCTTCCCCCACTTGAACACATGTCCTCCAACAAATACTTGGGGATCACATTTGATTCCACCTTCACCTTTGACTCCCACATCAGCACTCTCACATCTGACACCAACACTTGGATTGGCCTTCTCTACTGCCACAAGGACTGCTTGCCCCCGAAGCACTCCGCCTGGCTATCACCTCCTCAGTCCTGTCCTTTGTTGACTAAGGCCTCCCAATCTATGCAGCCGCAGAAAATATCACCCTCAACAAGATCCGAAAGTCCATTAATAAGGCCTGCCGGCTCCTGACCAGTGTGAACAGATGCACTCACTCCTGTATGCTCTACTCTTTCACTAATTTACTCAATTTTCAGGAGAGGCTCCTACACCAGTCCTGTCTACTGACCAAAAAAATACTCCTCGGTTTCGCCCCCCCCCCCATGGGTGACCTCATCCCTCCACCCTGCTACACCCTCAGTCTCCACTCGCGGTGCCATCAAGTCCTCCCTCATTGTCCCTAGGGTCAGAACCTTGCTTGCACAGCGATCCTTTTGCTATCAGGCCCCCTCTTTGTTCAACTCCCTCCCCTCTGCTATCAGCAGCATCCCCAAAATTGACCCCTTCAAAATTGCCCTCAGGAACCACAATTTTCCACTGCAGCTGTAGGTGCATATAATGGTAAGACCTCCCAAGCCTGCTGGGTCTCTTACCTACTGGTCTGCCTGAAATTCGCTTCTCACTGTGACAATGTCGGTCTGGACAGCTACAACCTTACCACATCTGAATGTTGTGTTCACCTCTGTTGTAACCTGTCTAGCTACCACCATTTATAGGCCAGCATACCTATTCGTTAATAACTATTGCTGCCATGTCGAACCTGAGTGCTCTCCTCTGTTATTGTAACTAATGTTCTGCCTGTGAACCATTTCTATTACAGTAACTAATGTCTTGTTGAACATTCACTGTAATCATGTATTCCATATGTTGTCTCTGTAAACCGGATGTGGAGCCTTTGAAAATGAGTCCATGACTCAAAGAATTGTAATTCTGATGTGAAATAAATAAATAAATAAATAAATTCAGAGTGCCAAACAAAGATGCATACAGGAGAAAATCCAAGATATGTGAGGGCTGTGAAACCTCATATGTATCAAAGTGCAAGCAATCCGAGCAAAGACCTAGAGGTGGCCCATAAACAATATGCTGCAGCAAGACCCTCAAACATGCTCAGCTCTGAAAATCTATTAACTCTAGCCCCAAATCTGTCTTTCAAACTTGGCATGTCATACTGGCACCGTGGAACGACCTTGGGAGAAAACAAAGTCAGGAACATGTTAAAATTCATTAAATCAGCTGCAGGGTTGCCTCACGGAAAACACATTACAAATCATTAAACTGTGATCCAATACCTGGTTGATCTCAAAGTATCCCTCACAGAGGTACAGCAAGTTTTGGGCCACTGTTCCTTGCAGTCAATCAACAACTATAGTTGCATGTCCGAAGCCAGGCAAAGAAGAGATTCTGAAATGTTTGCTGCACAAAGCCAAAGCAGTGTGTGCCGGCAGTCCAACCCTTCTGCTTGAAAGCAACAGTCTCACTATCTGTAACCGGCATACCTAATGCCGCAGAGCCCATCCACAACTTCCAAGCATCCTTTAAACAAGCTTACCAATTTTAATCTATTTGGGGACAACTGCCTGTTCAAAAGGGCACACATTTCACAATCAAGAACTTTTTTGACACCTTCCAAAAATAGAGAATTGAAGTTATTCGTGATTCATCTTCCGATAACGACTGCTAGAAATGCAAGGGAGTTATCTAAAAATGTCAGATGTAAGCCCATAATACAAAATCAAAAGCAGTATAATTTAATGAATTTCCTTTTCTGTGCTTTTCTCATTAGATGTTCTTCTCCACTTTGTGTCCGGAGGACGTCTCTCCCTCATGGCAGTTCGCACTCAAGAAGCAACTTGAACTGACGCACAGCTCGTTCCTAAATAGTGACACCGAGTCACACTCATGACTCTTTTTAACATGGACTGATTTCTACATTTCACAGTGGAATACCTTTGCATTTTAAGTAAACATTGCAGATAAAGTTGTGTTTGTGATTTTAAACTCAAGAAATAAATGTTTCTGTATTACTGCAATCCAAGGAGTGTTTCCAGTATCAGTTACTGGTAAATGGCTATAGAAGTGTTTTACAGGAATAATGTAACATATGTGTAGCTTAATGGTCAGTGTTAGCTGGTGTCCATACACTATACAAGTTAATGGATGGGCATCAGGTAACAACAAGGCTGAATTCCCTTCTGGAGTTTGCCATTACAATGGCTAACCTCTTGAGCTTTGCTCACGAGGTTTACATCGTGCCATGGCAACCTCTCGAAGTGAATACAGCCTTGTTGTTACCTGATGCCCATCCATTATCCTCTACGTAATAATGCATCACTGTATGCTATTGTCAAGTGTTAACCTGACATCTTTGAAGATCAGGAGCAAAAAGCAGTTATTAGACTTTCTCTACAAATGTATGGCAGCCAAGGCTCCACCTTTGCAATATCATCGGTTGCAGTTTTATACAGTGTGATATCATCCCACAAACGTGGCAGCAGCACCATGATCTATTACAAACATTATTTCAACCTCTCCACCCCCGCCCAGCTACCACGTCCCTTGAAATGTGCCATGGTACCTTACTCTTATCCAATTCCAAAAAGCTACACATTTTCTGTATTTACCTGCCCCCTGCCACCAGTCAGCATGGACTATCCACTCTTATCAACATTATTGGTCCCAGTATAAGTGGGAATGACTATGTAGTCCTTGGTGACTTTAAAATCAATTGACTCGACTGCATTAATACATTTGCAGAATTAACAGCAGGTTATTACTCACCCAACTAACCTCCCAACCCACCTCAGTCTCCAACAATGTCCTCCCAGCCACCTCATTGACTGGATCCTTGTTCCTGACCCTACTAAAATCTCTTCTACTGGAACTCTACCAGACTCCTTAAGTGACCATTCACCAGTGTACTGTGTCCGGCATGCAAGATGATCCAGGTGCTCCTCCTTGACTTATTTACTTCTGTAAATACTCACTCCTAGATTCTGCACAATTCCAGGCTGATCTGGCCTGCCAAGACTGGTCTTACCTTTGGACAGCTATGGCTGTTGACCTTGCATTATCCTTCTTCAACATGCAATCCTTACCCCAGCCAAGAGCAGTATCTTGTAACCAGGACCCCCCTAACTTGTACCACAGGCAATGCAACAGACCACAAGTTGGCATAAACAAATGTACCACCCCTGGCTTTAGGGTGAATACCTGGCTCAGCATCTAAGAGGTCGGGGGCTTAGAGTGCAAAATAACATTTATATTTATACTGAGTTTTGGGAGACAGGTGCTAGGGCTATGCTATGTCTCCTATCTGAGGGGGCCCATAACAATTCACACTTGGAAGCACAGATGGAATGTCCACTACCAGAAAATGGGATTGTATGGTATGGCTTTATTTTCTGAACACAGGTGGAAAAGGTAGAAATGAGTGGTCCCACAAGTTTGGCTTTTGTACTTTACAGGCAACACAGAAACTTTTCTTTCTCTAAAACCAAGCAGAAATGGCATTTTACACAATCTTCTCTACAGAACGAACTGTCCATTCCTCTGTTCGGGGATCTCTAGACTTTCTTTCTTTACTCTGTTTCTTTAAATATCTATTATGTGGGGGTTGCCACACACTTTAAATTCAAACATTCCTGTTTTCTCTCTAAATGTCAATTATGTGGGAAGTTCCACACCCGTTAAATACGTACATTCCTCCTGACAAAAGGGGCTAAGTTAACATCTACAGGGTACCCTTGTGCCCTTCCGGTAACCAGTTAGCCCTGACTAGAATTTCAGGTGAGGTTTTGCCCACCCTGGCCCCAGTCAGCCTCTGCCATTCCTTCTGGGTTACACAAATGGATCCTTCAATCCCCTCAGATTGTTAAAGGCATCCACACATTTAATTTTATATTCAACACATAGCTGTGATAAGACTGGGGCCCTGAGTGGTGTAATCTAACCTTATCTCTGGGCACATACACCACCAGCCGACTCCATTTTAGAACAAGTCCATGTTGCTGTCCTCACAGTTTGTTTGTCCCTTTGATACAGACATCAGACCATTTGACAAAACCTTTTCTTCCCTTCAAATCCATAGCTTAGAAACTTGGAGACTCCCTTTTAGTCTCTATTCTGGGCAGCTGAACAATCTTCTAGTCCCTCAGGGATTTTCCCCTTGGACCCACTGCATTTCACAGTCCCAAACATTTCTCACAGACATGACCCACTGAGGTCCCAGAACTGCAGGTCTCTGCCACTTTTTGTGGTAAGCTGTTGTCTCACACACTAGGGTGAGAAAAATTACCAGAGGTCATTCACCCAGCCCAAGGCAGGCTGGCAGACACCTCTCCCTCTGAACACTACTGCTCACAATGACTCCTACTGCACAGTTCCACCCAAGATTCTAAACTCCCTTCCCTGTAGTTAGCAAAGGATTATGCTGCTGCGAGAGTTCTAAATGACCTCATTCATTTCTCACCCAGCCTAGCTAGGTAAACAATGAGAGGTCTGTAGAGAGCTTCTAATAAACTGTCTACCAGCTGCCCACCACCTTCCTAAGCTAACACTGATTGGATTCTAGTAACCCCAGGGGACTGGGTGGTTACAAACACCACTCTTCAATCATTCCAGGACAAGCATGCTCCTATTATCTCTAAGAGAGTCCAGGGACAGAGAACAAAATGGCTCACTTGCCTTCTCCTATTTATACTTAAAGATTGTGACAGACAGTGGGACTCCGTCAAAGACTCTAACTCCAGTGCTGACTGGACCAGATACAGGCACCTGTAAAATAAATGTAAGCAAGCCATCCGGCAGAGTAAAAGCAGATACTTTTGAACAATACTAGCATTCCCAAACAGCAATCCCCAGCATTACTGGAAACATCTCAAACAGTTCCTCAGGTATTCTAATCCCTCTACTCCAACAGACTTTGAAGTTGATGGTGTCAACTCTAATAACCTCTTAGCCATATCAAATGCTTTTAATAAACACTTCTCCGACCTCTCCCCTCTCAGTGATGCACTAAACATACAACTGGACACCTCTACCCCTCTTCTCTTCCCTCCTGTGAACCTGCATCCTCTTTTCCTCTTTAAGCAAGTCAGCAGGGACGAAGTCTTAAAACGACTCAAGCAAAACCCTGGCACCAAATCCGCTGGACTGGATGGCATTGAACCTAAATTACTAAAACTCACAGCTCAGGATCTGGCTGCCATCTTCACCTGCATTTTTAACCTCTCCCTCTCCACAGGTTCGGTCCCCCTCATTTGGAAAAAGTCTAACATTGTACCAGTTTCCAAAAAAGTCAACCAGAAACTCATATCTAATTACAGATCCATAGCCAGTTTAACTGCCCTGAGTGAAATAGTAGAGAAAATAGTCGCAGCTCAATTGAATGCCTACCTCGAGAAATACAACCTTCTCAGACCCGTCCAACATGGCTTCCGCAAGGGCCACAGTACAACCACTGCATTGCTTACACTAACAAACACTATCTATTCCTCCTTTGACAGTGGCAACTGTGGTGGTGCGGTATTTATTGACCTCACAAAAGCCTTTGACATGGTCAACCAACCTATTCTCCTCAATAAGTTAGTTCCTTGGGGGTCACAGAACATGCTTTTCCCTGGTTCTCTAGCTACCTTACAAACAGGAGCCAGCGTGCCAGGGTTGGCTCCTCCTTTTCAGACTAGCTCCCTACCATTCTCAGCGTACCCTGGGTTCAATCCTAGGACTCTTACTTTTTTCACTGCATATCAATTCAATCATGGACAATCTTGTGTTTCTCTGCCATGCCTCTGATATTATTACTATCAACAAGGACCTAACGACAGACCTTAAAGTCATATAGTCCTGGCTCAATGAAAATAAACTCCTCATGAACAACACCAAATCCCAGGCAATGCTCTTCAGTACCCCTCATCTCCTAAAAAAGCACTAATACTCCTTTTACTCTGGCACACGAGAATGGTGCCATGTTAGACTCTGTCACTTCTTTCAAATACCTTGGGATCATGCTGAACCCTTCCCTGGATTTCTCCCTCCTTGTTTAATCTGTATGCAAGGCCTTTAACTCAAACCTAGGCATCGCATATCAGGCCAGTCCCAATATCTCTCCCTGTCGGCAAGAATCACTATTGCCTGTAGCCTACTCTTCCCAAAATTAGCCTACGGCCTGCCAGTCTTTGCCCACTCCTCCATTAAATGAATAGGGTATAATAACTTTTGCCAGTTTGCTGTTGGGTATAACCACCTCACCCACCACTGCTCCTATATAATAAGTTGGGCTGGCCTTCCTCCACAGCTATGTTTGACTTTTCACTTGGGGAAAATTGTTAGCAGCGTATTACTCAATCAGAAGTCCCTCTCCTTAGTCTCTCACCTAACACCCTATACTAATCACTACTCTTTCAGGTCCTCAGACTCTGATTAGCTAGCCATCCCAAGGTCTTGTACTAAATATGGAGAGTCTGCCTTTTTCTCCTTCCCCCTAAACAATGGAACAATATCCCTCCTGTTGAGCATTGTCAACTGGCCGACACCTTTAGGAGCTCATTCCGTTCCTTCCTGATTCAATACTTTAAATGTGCTTGCTCATAAATACCTAATTTAAACAGGAAAGGGGGATAAATACCTGCCTGCCTTGATCCACTCCACCCTCCTCTCCACCATGCACTTATGATCATATGTCTACTTCCTCTGTAAATGCACCCCACACCCTGAACTTTGTGTCCTCGCCTTCCTAGACTCTTGTCTTTAATAATGTTCATTGTTAAGATGCAACGCATAATACTGAATTCCTGAGCTGTTTGTTACTTGCTACTTGTCTAGCTTGATTCAAATTTGAGTATGGTGTACAACGTAATTGCTCTTTATCCCTTATATTTGTAACCTCTTTCTGCCTTGTAACCTTCTGTTTCATGCCTGAAAATAGGCAAATCTACCTAGTGCACCCTACCCAGTCAACAAAAACTAAATAAATAAATTTGTAACATGGCAAGTAATGGTATAGTGGAATACAGTAACTACATTGGTGGAAACACAACCTGTGACCAAAAACCAAGCAGGGATTAATTCCCTAGTAATGCTTGCTTGACATCATAGGTACACTTACTGAGAAACAAAGAGACACAGTGAGTAAAAGAATCTCTCCCTGTTCCACCTCTGCTTGTGCATGTCTCTGTGTATCCCTGTAGATGGTGGTAGAGTTGCAGAACACATGGAATACTCTTCAGTCTCCCACCCATCCACCTAGGGGACCTCTGAACAATCGGGCTTCCTCTGTCAATGCAGGACTTGGAGTAAGTAAAAAATATATTTGCCACTGATCAAACAAGAGAAGCGGAGAGTGTAAAATTGGGGACTTACTGAACAGCTGAGTACACGTAGCCACCCCGCACAACTGAAGGACTGCAGCAATCAGTGTTGCCGCCCACAGGAAGGGAGAGAGAGAGAGAGAGAGAGATAGAATGAGAAATTGGCAGTAATTACTGAGTCTTTTGTACTGCTAGTCTACGTTTCTAAAATACAAAGCAGCTGCCAGCGATCATCACCTTTTCAACTTATTTGCATACAGTAATGCATTCTGGGCACAGTAGCAATAGTAGCCTACATAGAGCTATACAAGCGAGATGCTAGATATGCAAATATTGTTACTGTACCCAGAATGCATTACTGACGCATAAGTAAAAGCAGAAGAAATGAACAAAAACAGCACTGTAGGAATAAAGAACAAGCATTTGTCAATGCCGAATGTTGTCTCGCTGGCATTGGCATTGGTTGTGCCAGAGCTAGAGATGCATAATAGGAATGACAGTGAAGTATTGAAGTAATGCCAACCCCACCATCACCCTGTAGAGAGCGACAGGCACTGGGTGTGCCTTTGGGTTGTCAGCCATAAAGCTCATGCCACTGCACCTCATCCTACCCTGTAGACACTGACAAGTGTCGTGGTGTGCTTTGGGGTCTTTGGGCATTATACTTACCCCATTCCATAAGTCAATACACTGACATGGGTGCAGTATAGGAGAATGGGGTGAATTTTGTGGCCGAACAGTGCAAGACACACCATGATGCCTGTCAGTGGCTGCAGGGTCGGGGTGGGGGTGGAATGGCATGAGCATTACATCCGATGATCCCAAGTCACACCCCTGGTGCCTGTCAGTCTGTACTGGGTTGGGTGCTACAGTTGGAAACCCTAACGCAGTAGGCATGCGGTGGCATTTTCACTCCAAATTTTCAACATGGGCTGTTTGTGAGTGCACCTCATGAAAAGCAGCACAATCAGTTTGTTAGCTGAAAGGTGGTTTTGCACAGCGGCTATGCCATTTGGTGGCACAGGGACGAAAACACATTTTGGGCAGTGTGTGGAGAATGACAACTGTATTGTTCATGAGGAGGTGTAAAAAATGGCAACGTTGAAAATCTGGAGTGAAAATATGAAAAATTGGTGAAGTCATGAGCATGCATAGAAACTGCACAACACAAGTCTGTAGCCCAATTATTTTTGGGAGTCTGTTACCCACATTTTTAACACAGGCATTTTGGGACCTCCCCTCATAAACAGTGGCACTGTGATTTTGTTAATCTGTCCCAAAAGTTGATTTCCCACAGCGAGCACGCCACTGTGCGCCACAGTTGTGGAAATGCATTTTGGGCAGGCTGTGAAAAATGGCAGCTGTATTGTTCATAAGGAGGTGTGAAAAAAATGCCAGTGTTGAAAATTTGGCATGGAAATATTGCAAATTTGCGAAGTTACAAGGGTGCATGGAAATTGCGCAATGCACACTTGTAACACAGTCATTTTATGGACTTTCGGCACCAAATTTTCAACATAGGCATTTTAGGACCTCTGCTCATGTACAGTGTCATCATCATTTCCTCAAACTGTCCCAAAAAGTGATTTCACACAGCAACCATGCTATTCTGTGCCAGAAGTGCAAAAACACATTTCAGGCAGGATATGTAAAATGACAGCTGTACAGTTCATCAGGAGATGTGGAAAAATGCCAGTGTTGAAAATCCAGGTGAAAATATTACAAATTCATGAAGTTATGAGTGTGCATGGAAGCAGCACAATGCACGCTCATAAAACAGCCATTTTGGGGAGTTTTGTCACCAAATTTGCAACATAGGCTTTTTGAGATCCCCCCTCATAAACAGTGGCACTGTCATTTTGTTACTTGGTCCCAAAAGGTGATTCCATGCAGTGACCGCAAAATCACCTTTCTGGATGGAATAATGCCATGACAGTGACTGAATTCATGAGGAGGGGTCCCAATAACCCCATGTTGAAAATTTGGTGCAAAAATTCCAAAAAATGCCCAAGATATGCACTAAGTTGAAACCCCCCATTTATGCCATTATACAGCTTAACGGCATTTCTTCAGTTCATGGTCAGCTTCAAGAGTGCAGACATGTTCCTGGTCCACGAAGAGCATCGCGTCAGACTCGGAGGTAAGTATGGGGTGTGAGGGTGTGGGGAGGCAGGGTGCACAGAGGGTGGGTGCGGGTTGTGGGAGGGGGCAGGGAGACGGCAAGGACCGTTTCCTTTTTTCACAGCTTTTTAAAAAAAATACATTGCGGGATGGTTTTGCTTTGCAGGGCATTTGGAACTCTGGGGTGGGCCCCCAGCGTGCCACCTAAGTCTTTTTTTTGGGGGGGGATTCTGTAGCCGACGGGGGACTGGGCACACCCGTCGGCACATAAGGGGGGGGACACAAGCCGAGGGGATTGGGCACCCCCTTGGCAAGCAACAACAGGAGGGTGGGGACGCACTATGCCGACAGGGAGTGGGCTCCCCTGTTGGCAAAATACAAGAGGTCAGGGATAAACATCAACGGGGATTGGGCCCCCCCCCGTCGGCAAAGAAAAACTGTTGGGGGCACATAATGCCGAGGGGATTGGGCACCTCCTCGGCATACATTCTAAATGGGAGAGGGCACATTATGCCGATGGGGAGTGGGCTCCCCCGTCGGCATTGTGACAGGCAGCAGCAGCAGCAGTCACTGCCGCTATGTTGCCTGCACGTCGGGAGGCGTGTTGTGGTCATGCTGCATGAGAGCTTGGCTCTCATTGCAGTGGACCTTTTCTTTGTTCTGGTGGCCATATTAGGGATATGTGAGGTCACCGCCTGATGCTGGCTGATTGGGGAATGAGGGACGCACCTTCTGATGTGTGTTCTGCATTCATCCAACAGTGAACTCACCTCCAAATGTGCTACTACGGCAATATGTTGGCTGCACATGCACGAGCCAACATAAAAAGGAATGGTTTTGTTAAGTTTTTCTAGTATTTTATGGACAACATCAACCTAAAAGTTATATTAAAATAGCAGTCACAATGTAAATATGTATTGAGCAGTGAACATGCACGGTCGCTGTCAGACATTTAGAAGCCTATGTATTCAGTGAGAAGTGCAGACTTGAACAGCTGATAATATTGTAGTAAGCAATATTGTGAACTGCTGTTCATTTGTTTTCCACATTGCCACTTGTAACAATAATTGTTCACCTGCAAGTGCCATGTTACAAGCACATTAAGCCACTCCAAAGGAGGCTTCTACTGGTGAATTAATGCATGGTTGGGTGGTTGTAGGCACTCGGTCTTCGGCCTTAGACCACAACCCCCCCAACCATGCATTTAATTCCCCAGTAGAAGCCTCCTTCATTGGGGCTTTATGCTTACAAATCTTACTTGTTGAATAAGTTAACATAATTTTTTTTAAAATATTCCCTCTTGGAAGTTACTGGAAGGAGACTGTTAGTTCCAAAGATAAAGTCAAGATGCAGTACAGTGTCATTTAAAGGAAGTTTCTGGTATAAGGTATTGGGCTTCCCTATTAATAGAGCAGTTGCTTTCATTGCCCTCCCAGACTGCTTAAAGCTTCATAAAACTGTTTTAAAAAATTCCCCCACAGACTTGTATAGGGCTTGCCCCTGCACTCTCCCTGGTTACATGTCACAAAAACACTGAGCGCAGGGGTGGAGTTGATGACCTAGGAAGCTGGAAGGGATCAGTTGGCAGTGGCTATGCAGCCAGCTAAGATCCCTTTGTTAACTTCAGAAAGTGAGTAAAAAAACATTTTTTGCATACTTTGACTTATGCTGGCATAAGATATTTTGCTATGAAGCCTAATACCTTATGCTTTTTCATGGGAAACTCACTTTAAATTTATTACAACTACAGCAGGAATTCATTAGTACCAAAGATTCAAAGTCTTTCCACCTATAATAGTTTAAAAGCAGTACTTGTTAAATGGTCTGTATCTGTATGTGATCATATTTGAATATTTGTAAAACTTGTTATTTTACCGTGTATGTTTGCTGTAACCTTGTATGTCTAAATACAGGGCAGTCTTGAAAACAGGCTTTGCCTAGTACTCAATCTTTTTAAAATATAAACCGACTGCAACTCAACTCCCTCATGCACCTGCAACGGGCTTGAGCAGCTCTGTACTGATCGAAGCCCAGAGGGTTCCAGATTACATAGAGATTGCCAATGAACTAAGTCTAAACAGAAAAATATTCTTTCTTGGGGGTCTCTGATGAGAAAACTCATGACATGATGATCCAACCATGCAATCAGATCAGTGCTGATGTTAAACATGTTGAGCTCCACTGCTAAAACCAGATCCAAGATATGACCAAACTGGTGAGTCGCAAAGATAACAACCTGTGTGAAGCCCAGTGTATTCATATGCTGGAGGCCAACCCCCTCTCCTACACTCTCACCTCAAGCAGTGCACCACCAAGTACCCAGATGAGATCACAGCCTCCAGTGCAGGGCTAGAGTTATCCCCCAGCCAGGTCTCAGTGATACACACCATGTCTGCAGAGGAATGAGCAACAAAATCACCCACTACTGTGGGCTTATTCCAGAGGGACATAGAATTGCCCAAAGGGGAAGAGTTGTGCTAGTGGGCCTTAAGGCTGCCATCTCTGTTGACACTTCAGATGCCCTTGGGATAGGCACCAAACAGGGTGACCCCCCTTTCCTGGTTCCTTTTTATGTTTGCTTGCACGCATGTGCAAGAAACATAGTGCCATCATCCGAGTTTTTGGAGGTGTGGCAGCCCTCTTCCAATTCAGTCAGTGTGTTTGCAGGCGCGGCTGCAGTTCTCCAATGGCTGCTGGAGCTGTCTATGACAGCAGTCAACGCAGTGGGTACAGTTGAAAGGGGGCTACGCTTCGGTGAGCAGCGATAAATGCATATCGCTCATGCGCTCCCTTAACACGCACTTGCGCGCTGGCGTACCGCCCCACGCACACACTGTATAGCTGACAGTGTTCTGCGCCCCCACCCCCAAACAGAGTTTCACATGCCACGCTTGGTGCCTACCCCAGCGTGGCTACACATCCTATAGCAGATGGGGTGCCTAATCCCGTCAGCTCCATGCCCCCAAAAGCTGTCCTTGTGCCACGCTGGAGCCCACCCCAGCGTGGCAAACATCCCGATCGTCCCGTCAGCTCCACTGGTCTCTTCCCCGAGAGTACAGGATGCCACGCTGGGAGCCACCCCAGCGTGGCAAGCGTCAGCGTCATCGTCATTTAAAAACAAACCTGAAACACAAAAACGGTCCTCGCTGTCTCTGCCCCCCACCACTGCGCACCCTGCCTCCCCACACCCTCACCTCACTTACCTCTGACCCGCGCGATAATCTTCGGTGGACCGGGAACACGTCTGCACTCTTCAAAGCCGACCGCGAACTGAGGAAATGCCGGTAAGCTGTATAATGGGATAGATAGGGGTTTTTCAACTGTGCTGCATATCTCAGGCATTTTTCAAATTTTTGCACCAAATTTTCAACATGGGGTTTTTGGGACCCCTTCTCATGAATGCTGTCACTGTTATGGCGTTAATCGGTCCCGAAGGATGATTTCGCAGTCACTGCATGAAATCACCTTTCAGGAACGAGTAATGAAATGACACTGCCACTGTTCGTAAGGTAGGCTCTTAAAAAGCCTATGTTGAAAATTTGGTGGAAAAATTCCTAAAAATATCTGTTTCTGAGCGTGCGTTATGCAGTTCTTACGACGTCAGAAGTTCGAGATTTTCAATATTTTCACTCCAGATTTTCAGCATTGCCATTTTACCACACCTCCTTATGAGCAGTACAGCTGTCATTTTTCACATCTTGCCCAAAACATGTTTCCACCCATGTAGCGCACAATGGTGCAGTCGGTGTGCGAAATCAATGTATGGGACACATTAAGAAAATCACAGTGACACTGTTAATGAGCAGAGGTCTTAAAATGGCTATGTTGAAAATTTGGTGAAAAAATTCCTAAAAATGACTGTTTAACAAGCGTGCGTTGCGCAGTTCCTACGCATGCTCGTAAGTTTGCGAATTTTCAATATTTTCCCTCCAGATTTTCAACATTGCCATTTTATTACACTTCCTTATGAGCAGTACAGCTGTCATTTTTCACATCCTCCAAAATGTGTTTCCGCACGTAGCGCACAATGGGCGCATGATAATTATCTTGAAATCAATGTAGGACAGATTAAGAATATCACAGTTACACCTCTCATGAGCAGAGGTCTTAAAATGGCTATGTTGAAAATTTGGTGACAAAAGTCCATAAATGACTGTGTTATGAGTGAGCATTGCGCAGTTTCCAAGCACCCTCGTAAGTTCATGACTTTGTAATATTTTCAGTCCAGATTTTCACCAGTGGCATTTTTCCACACTTCCTTATGAACAGTACAGCTGTCATTTTTCACAACATGGCTGAAATGTGTTTTCACACTTTCAGCGCAGAGATGTGTGGTCACTGTGGGAAATCATTGTTCGGGACAGATAAAGAAAATCACAGTGACACTGTTCATGATTGGAGGTCCCAAAATGCCTGTGTTGACAATCTGCTGTAAAAAATCCCCAAACTGATTACATTATGGGTGTCGCGTTGCACAGTTTCTATGTCACTTCTTGACTTCACCAGTTTTTTATATATTTTACTGCAGATTTGCAACATTGCCATTTTACACCTTCCATGAACAGTACAGCTGTCATTTTCACATCCTGTTCAGAATGTGTTTTGCACCTGTGGTGCTAAATGCCGTAATCACTGTGTAAGCAGCTTTCAGCTAAAAACTGATATTGCCACTGTTCATGAGGTGGGGGTCACAAAAACCATGTTGAAAATTTGGAGTGAAAATACCAACGAATGCCTGAGGTGTTAGGGTTTCCAACCATAACACCCCACCCTGTAAGAGAATGACAGGCATCAGGGGTGTGACTTGGGATTCTTGCCTGTAATGCTCATACCATTCCACACCCTGCAGCCAGTGAGGGCATCGGTATGCCTTGGACTCTTGACCCTAAAGTTCACCCCATTCTCCTACACGCACCCATCTCACTGTATTTCCTGATGGAATGGGTGCGCGACAAGGCCAAAGACCTCATACACACCACGACATCTGTCAGTGTCTGCAGGGTAGGTGTGTGAAATGGTGGCTGTTATGCCTGACGACCCAAAGGCACACCCCAATGCCTGTCACTCTCTGCAGGGTGGTGGTGGGGTTGTCTTCAGTTCAGTACTTCACTGCCATTCCTATTATGCAGCTCTGTAACTTCTACACTACCAATGCTAATGCCAGCAGGCAAACATTCAGCATTGACAAATGCTTGTTAACCTTTGGCATCTCCCTATCCTGCTCCCTGTCTCCCATCTTCAGCATAAACTTACGTTGATGACCTCAACTTCTCACTATCCTCCTCTCCCTACAGCACTGTACTGCAACTGAGGGAACCGAGGACAGCAGAATGGACAGACTCCATGCAGTCAGTGAAGGGGATAAGAGATACCAGGTTTCCATTGACTACCTGGCACATAATTACTAACTACTACAACCAACTAAACTAAAGCCCCACCACAAACCCTCCCCAGTAAAACAAACAATAAGGAAACAAAACCTTCCCTCAATGCTCTACACCCTAACCCTCACTAACTACAATCATTTCAGTCATTACCTACTCACTCATCTAAACACAATCCACTTGTCCCACATGTGCCAGACACACCAAATCTTTAATAAAACTTACAGACAGTTCAATTACAAAATACAGTCACAATAATTAATAGCAGACGTTTGAGTGTCTTCAAGGGACAGACAGTTGCAATTCATTTTAAAGTTTAATACTCCTGTCAAATTCCTTACAAGATAGTAACCTTACCAATCTTTTTCCCCAGAACAAATGCAGCAATCAAGTGTATCTCATTTTCAATGCCCTTTCTGACCCCAATCTCTTACTGAGTGGCTAGACAGGCCAGCTTGGTAAACAGAAAAGTCACTTCTTCCAAACTAGTGCTCTGTCATCGTGCTGCACACCATTCAATGGCCGAATCCTCTTACAGACTGAAGCCCCACATGGAAGGTATCCACCTTCAACCAAAAACCACCTTGTGTTACAAAGGCCTCCTCTCTGTTGGTTGAGATTTGCGAACACAGGCTGCACTCTGATCTCTGGTCTCATAGTACTCAAGGCTCTTGATAATCAAATCACTCCACACACCAGCTAATTTCAGTCACGACCGTAGTCTCAGAGCAAGAGGACTGCTAAGCAGCAGTAAATTACCATCCTCCAAACACAGGTGCAGTGGGGAGAGAGAAGTACATAAATGATTTCTTCCTTAAACTACATTCCTGCTAAATTCTGCTGCCGTTGGTGTCATGGCCAGCAGTACAGCACCCAGAGGCATCGAGGTTATAGCACTTTGAAGTTCTGCCAGCAAGCTCAAAAAAGCTGTTTAGATACAGTGTCCGATTAAGCAGATGCAGCACTGATGAAACGAGTAAGCTTGGACTACAAATAAAATAAACAAACTGCATTACTCATGTATCATTCCCTAACTAAATATCCTGCCCCCTGCTACTTAACAAAAGTTGGAGGGATCTTAACAGACTCAAACTGAGTCTAAATAATTATTTAAAACTATTAAAATAAGATAAAAGCAGAAGTGATCTATTCTGCTCCCCTCTGTGCTGCTGCTGCTGGACACAGCCCATCATGGTGGCCATTTTTCCCCATGTCCAGTTTGGCAATTGCTGCTGTGCTGACTGGGACTTGAGGAAATGGCACTGGGCAGGGCAATGGGCATGGGTGGCTGCAGCACTGAGGGGTAATTATGGACTATCAGTCCCATATGGTACCTACCTACTGCTACTAACTACCTAACTCAATGGAAAATGATCCTCAGCCCGAACAGCCTCTTCTGGGGCAGTTTGAAAGATGGGGAGAGGTTTTTGTAGTCTGAAGTGGAATCAGAAAGTCCAGTTCTGACTCTGATACTCAGTCATATGCCTTAACTGGCACTGGAATGGTATCAGACTCTGAAACAGAATGTCTAATAATCCGACAAATGGGCAATGGAATGGAACTGGCTAATTCCAAATACCACCAGTCTGTATGTACTCCTGGGACTGGTCTAGTTCACCAATTTGGATTCCTCTCCTAGGCTGCCAAATTTATTAATCTATCTTCTGTGCAGTACAGTCTCAAAGGTCTTGCTAAAGTCTGGATAGGCCATGTCCACTGCGCTCCCCCCATCTATTTCCCTGGTCACCCCATCAAAGAAACCAGGTCCATGTAGTAAAGTAGTACCCCTGGCAGGTAGCCAAATGGAAGTTCATCAGATGGAGGGGCCTTACAATAGCTGGGGTCAGTAAGTCCCCATGTGAGGGGGGGCCCGGCATGGCAGACTGTATCTTTGTGCCTCTAGGGCTATCAGTACACCATTGAAGGGAGGCAGGTACGGCAGGATGAACTATCACATTTAGTAGAGCAGTCATAATTATGATGAGCTATTCACTTACAAATTGTCTTTCAAATGCAGGGTAAGACAGGTGACGGCATGGATTTGCTGCAGGGATAGTGTCTGTGCTACCTGGAAGCTCGCCATGCACAGATGTTCCTGGAAGTACCAGGGCTCCAGGGACTCCATATGGAGGTTAGGAATGTGTACGATGTATAAATGGGTTTGGACTAGATCCAGGGATAAATATAAATAATTATGCCTTAGAAGTGCAGGCTAAATCTGGAGCAAATAATGGGGGAAGTATTTCAAGGGAGAACATGCCTTGGAATGTGAGGATGGAAATTGGAGCCCCCGATGAGTTAGAGGGTACAGTGGATGCAACTATTACTGTACTAAGGAACAATGGGACAGAGGAATGATTGAAAAGGAAATTCCCCTGGACTGTGTAACATCTGCAGCTGCAAAGTAAATGCTCCCAGCTTGATCTCAGCTCCATGCTGGGTCTGAGTCTGTGTGTGGTCACTTGTTTACTGGTGTCCCAGTGTTGTGGCTCATGGTGCCCCTACTCCAGCATCCCAGGCCCAAAGCAGTAGCAGTGATTGTGCAGGTACAGGTTCTACAGTGTAAGGTGGGTGCTCCTGTGATGAGTCTACCAACATATACCACTAGACACGGGGGTGCCCGGCTCTTACATGTGCATCTGTGTATGTAGTATTGTGCATGTGTCATGTACAGTATATGTTCATATATGTAGTTCTATGTATGTACGGATATCTGTATGTAGTGCTGAGTGTATGTATGAAGCGTGGTATGTATGTTTGCCTATATTTAGGGTTGTGTGTGTTCTCTTATCTGTGTATGTAGTGCTCGTGTGTGTGCATATAGTGCAGTGTGTGTATGTGCATCCGTCTGTCTGTAGTGTTGTGTATGTGCAGATGTCTGTGTCTTGTGCTGTGTGTGTGCTCTTCAAAGGTCATGGTCCAGCCACCAATGCAGTGGTAGCACTACGGCTTGCAGTGCAGATGACCTGAGTCTGGGAGCATGCTCGAGAAGTTGGAAGGTTGGCCGGGGGGTGGGTGGAGGAACACCTGATGGACTGCTCTCCTCTTCTGGGGAAAGAGCTGGTGCGGCACCAAGCATAAGTCTGGCCTTTAGTGGTGCCTGGTGGGCAGAATGTCTGGACCCCTAATTAGGGGTTGAGGAGTGGAAGCCATTTGTGTACTACCTGTGGGAGCATGCACATTGAGTGGAAGCCATTTGTGTACTACCTGTGGGAGCGTGCACATTGAGTGGAAGCCATTTGTGTACTACCTGTGGGAGCGTGCACATTGAGTGGAAGCCATTTGTGTACTACCTGTGGGAGCGTGCACATTGATGCCACTGATAGCACTGCATGCACGCTCCTCCAGGGGACAGAATAAGGGAAATAACCCTGGCTGGCAGGATGATTCCTGAATCCTTGTAGGCACCGCACTGATGACCTAGGCAAGGACCCAAACTGGATCCTGTGGACGTGGGTCAAGTGGGTCTCCCCACCACAGGGGATAAGCTGTGAGGGAACATGGGGCCATTAAGTCAGGGAGAATCCAGGTGACGGTACAGGGAGGGGTCAGGGTGTAAGGGGCAAGCCAAGGAGGGGAGGATAAGAAGAACAAGCAAACGTGATGCTACTCTGTGTGTAGCTCTGTGCATATAGTGTATGGTAGAACGTTGTTCTTTACAGAAATCTGTGATGCTCAAAATGTGGTTCTGCTACAGTAATGATGTCCGTACTGCAGCAGAACAACATTTCGTTCTGCTTCAGTACGGACGTGACACTGTGTTGTCCAACGAGCACTACAGTTGCCTTGGAAACCAGGCACAACAAACTCCCCAACTTCAGAACCGGTAAATTCAAACTAATGTCAAGTTACAATCACAAACACACTCAACGATTGGGCTAACAGTAACAAAAAAGTGCTTGTTCTGCAGTCAACAAAAAACAGTTGCACTTGACCATGGCCGTGGTGCTCTCAAAGCCTCTCTAAGGTGGGAGGGGGTGAGCGGTCATGGTACTGTAATGTGTTGTGGTTAAGGTGGAGGCACTGTGGGGGGTTACTGTGAGCTGTGCAAAAACAGCATCTACTCTGTGTAACCCCCCTGCAAATGGGGGTTCCCAAAAGACTTCCAGGAGCTTGCTTGAATGCTCCAAGCCTGAATGGTGTTTGGCGTTTAAGCCATTTATCAGTGAGTGTTTTTTAGAGCCTCTGGTACTGTCTCTTTAAGAGCTGTCTGCTTGCAGACATAATTAGTTTGTATGGGGGGACTGTGTGCTTCTCTGTTTGAGTATCACTCGAACTGCTGCCAATTTACTTCATTTTTGCAGTCACTAGGAGTGCAAAGGGAACCTATCTGAAAGATGTAACTGTTTGCCAGAAATTATTTAGAGTAATAATGAAATTACAGTTTGTCTAACCTGCTTTCTTTGCAGTCAGAACTGTGTCTGCTAGTTCCCCATTCTAGTTTTGAACTGCTGAACTGGACCAATCAGTGTGGGTAAGCTAGCTCTGGAGTGGTGCCTTGGACGAATCAGAACTTGGACTCATAATCTGAGCCAGCCACAAGAGGATTGTATAGGCAGTGACTCTGGGAGATGTAGTTTAGACTTCAGTGCCTTTTGGACCAACAGCAGCAGTCTATTGTGAGTGACAGCCAATCCAGTCAAGAACTGGGAGGAACTCAAAAGAAATGCCGGTTTTGTCGGTTGGAGTTCAGTTGAGCTTTGGCAGTGAAGAAGGAAGGAGCCTGTGCTTTTTCAGTGTGCAGTTTTAGTCAAAAAACGTGTATGAGGCCCAGAGTTCCGGTCTGCAGCTTGTTAGGACTGAATCCGTCCTGTGAAAAGAATCAAAGGATCTCTGAAGAGTAGACCAGGCTCACCCTGTAGAAGACTGGAAGAATTGCTGAAAATTGCACTCGGTCTGTCAGGAACTGAATCTGCTGTGTGTTCTCCCGGTATTGTGCAGTAATTGCGATCGGATACAGATGCAGCCTGCCTGGTATAGTGCTTTCTTTTATATAAATGTGTGAAGAGGTTTGTGTACCTCAAGTGAGCCCTGCTGACATTGAAGGACCCTATCTTATTTGGAGGTCGTGAGTACTAATTCAGGGTCGCCCTGTTGAATTGCCACATTAAATCCAAATGGAATTACTGTACTGCTGACTGTTTAATTTTCCTTTTCTCTGTGTGAAAGGGCCCCTACCAGCTGCCCGCAGTTTGGACTAGCCACTAGGGTTTGGGTACCCAGGGACAGTAACTGATAAGGATGACCTGTGCACAGAGCCATAAATGAATTATTAGAGTGATAAGCTAATTAACCTGATTTCCCCTGTCCTTGTTATATCCCCTAAATAAATCAGAGCTGCTTGTTTCAGCAAAGTTATACTGCCTGAGTGTATTTGTCTATGTTAAAGTACTGTACTGTGATTGTTGCACTGTATCTCATTTCACAGAGGTCCCAGTGCGGAACCAGTCCTGGGGGTAAGTGTATACTGTGAAGGTAATTCTGATATATTGTGTGGGCCACTAGTGGGAAGAAAGGGGTTGCAGTGTCCCAGAGGGCTGTGACCAAGTTAGTTTAACTATTGCAAACCTGACCTCTGGGTGGAGGCACCCGCCATTGGATCCAGGCCCTCAACCTGTTAGTGGCAAATCAGGCAGGGGTAGTAGCCCTGGATAGCGCATTTAGGGGTTACATTTTGAGGCTCACCGCTGGGATTGTGTGTCCTCTAGTGGCCATATTTACAAACCACTGTTAAGGAAAAAAATAAATAAATAAATAAATGGGTACCCGACAGAAGTGGCTGTGCACCGGCTGGTGGAGTGGTGTACTGGGAGGAGATCGAACCCCAAATGCTATGCTTATCCTGGACATCCCCCTGGGTATCAATACGGACACTGTGCAGGAGTACTTTCCAAGGTGGAAGGTTTACAAAACCCTGTGGTGGTGGGTCGGCATGCTAATCTGCTCACCCACACTTTCCCAGCCCTAGTAGGTTTAAGGATCCATAGATAGCTCCAAAGTGCCACAGACCATTACCCCAGAGGAGCCCTCACTGCTTGGAGAGTGATAACTAAGGACAGTAAAGACCAGGGGAATCAGCCCCACCACTATCTGAAACTTTTGAGGAGAAATTTGCTGAATGGTTGCCGGGAGAGGAGAAACTGGAGGACTTGAAGAAACTATTCTTGCCACCTGGGGTGTTCCTCCCCAACCTCTCCTGCTCCAGTGCCCGTAATGGTGGCTGAACCAATGCAGACTCCTATTTCTGCACCTGCCATTAGTCACGACTCTTACGAAGGTTGAGGATCTTCTCTGGCACCCTCCCCACCCCCAAGGGGAGGATGACTGGGAGACCTGGATAGACTATGTTGCCCCCAAGTGCTAGAATGGCAATGCTCGAAGGCGAAAAGCTTAAAGAGGGTTAGTGAGAGCCTCCGAGGTCCTGCCCTGGCTACCATCCGCGGCTAAACGGGCCAGTAACCCTGAAGCGACTGCACAGGCCTATCTTGAGGCCTTGGAGAATGTGTATGGGAGCCCAGATTCTGATGAGGACCTATGGTGGAGTAAGAAATGCACAACAGTACCAAGGGGAGTTGTTGTCTGTGTATGTCTCGGCTGGAAAAATTGTTGCAAGAATGCCTCAGAAGGGTAGTTTGCCAGCGATTGAACTGGACCGAACCAGACTGGACAGAATCCTTAAGTCTGCCCCTTCTCAGAACTGCTGTTGCTTCAGTTACGCCCTGGCAATCGACTGGAATCCCCCCTCCTATGATGAGTTAATGAGAGAAATTGAGGAGTTGAGAAAAGGCGACCTCGGGAGGTACCTGCACCAACAGCTGTGGCTCGACCCAGTGACTGAGGGTGACCCATCAAGTGAAGTTCAGGGGCAGAGGTTGACAGTCAATGAGTGCTCTGACAAGGAAAAGATATGCCACAATGGGGCGAACTGTTGAGAGAGATCCGGAATTCAAAACAGTCCCTTTATGAAGGCCACGCCTGCAAAGTGCAGGCCCTGACCTATATCCGACTGCATCTGCTATGGGGTGGGGTACCCACCCATGTATCTCCTGCTGATAACAGCTCAAACTCAATTCCTTGACCATGGAAGTGGAGAAACGACGAGTGTCTCCAAATGCTATCACGCAGACAGAGATGGCACCCAGGTTTCCAGTTAGTAATACCCCATCCCTGGCTCCCAGTGTGGCGCCTCGGCCAGCTCAAACTCCAAAGTATGTTTTGCTATAATTGTGGGAAAGATGGGCATGAAGGAATGCAGTCCCAAAAGACACTGACAAAGTTGCATATAGGCTACAAGGAGAGCTCGGAGAAGAAAATCAGTGGTTAAGAGGTGCACGACATGATCCAGTGAGGGCACCAAAATGCTAATTCACGTCCTTTGTGGCAAGGTCAGTTGCCCAGGCCCCACTACACGCCTCTCCAGACTGGTCCAGAATAGTGGGTCCCTCCATGGAGACCACTGTAAAGGTGAATGGAGTGTCTACAAGAGCTGTATTAGACAGTGGCTCCCAAGTGACAATTATGTTCCAGGATTGGTATCAGAAGCATTTGTCAGGCGTACCCTTACAACCATTAGAAGGACTGCATGTATGGGGGTTAAGTGAGAAGGCCTACCCTATTCGGGTATATCCGAATTTGGCTGTCTTTCCCACCTCCGTGGCTGGAGTGGCCGAACAAGTGGAGACCCTGGCCTGGTGTGTCCCCCACTGGACTGTATGATGGTGTCCCTTTGTTGATTGGAACAAATGCTCATATGTTCGGAAGGCTGGCACAGTTGTGTTATGAAAACAGGGTCAAAGACTAGTAGAGCTTTAAGAGTTCGGCTTTAATTAAGAAGGCCTATGAGGCACAGAGAGATGCTGAAAAACAGAACCAGAGGAACGGTCGGAATTGTATGGAAGAAGGATCCTGAGTCTCTGATCCTGGCGCCAAATGCCCAGTGTACCTTACAGGGAGAGGTCCGTATCAGAAAGGATGTTAAGAATAAAATATTAATGTTGGATGCACCAGGCGATGGAAAATTGCCAGAGGACTGCTGGTCAAGCCTAGTATTTTGCCCGCTAGAGCCCATGCTTATGCCAGAAGGGTAATGGTCCAAGTTCATAATGTGTCTGAAAGAGACATTCGAGTAAACAGAGGTTGCATCCTGGCTAATGTGCATTGTGCAGACACTGCAGTGCTACCCAGCAGCAAGAGTTCAAGGAAGAATGACAGAGTAACGCCTGACTTGTTTGATTTCGCGACTCCCGCTGCCAGCTGAATGGAAAGTGAGGATCAGTGAAGCTTGCCCAGAGAGACCAGGTGTTTTCTTTAAAGGAATGGGATGTAGGATGCGTGCAAGGAGCTGAGCACAATATCCGGCTGCATATGAACCATTTAGTGAGAGGTCTCGACGCCTGGCACCTGCTGACATAGATGATGTGGAGGCATCTGCAAGAGATGTTAGCTGCTGGTGTAATACAAGAATCCAGAAGCCCTTATGCTTCCCCATTGTGGTAGTGAGGAAAAGAATGGAACAGTAAGGATGTGTGTGGATTATCGCACCTAAACGGCGGACTATCCCTGATCAGTACACAATGCCCGCATTCAGGATGCTTTGGACTGCCTAAGCGGGAGCAAGTGGTTCTCTGTGCTGGATCTCCGCAGTGGGTACTACCAGATCCGATGGCCCCAGAGGACCGTGAGAAGACTGCCTTTATCTGTCCGCTTAGCTTCTGAATTCATGAGGATGCCTCAAGGGTTTCAGGTGCCCCAGCCACTTTTCAACGATTGATGGAGCGTGCAGTGGGGACATGAACTTACTAGAGTGCCTGGTATACCTAGATGATGTTATTGTGTTTGGCAGCTCACTGGAGGAACATGAAAGCAGATTATTTAAGGTATTGGACCGACTGGAGGACTTTGGCCTTAAACTGTCCATTGATAAGTGTCAATTCTTTCAAACATCAGTAAAGTATGTGGGACACATAGTATCCACCGAGGGAATAGAGACCGACCCAAGTAAAGTTGAGGCCTTGACCACCTGGCCACAGCCCAAAAATCTAAAAGAACTGCAAAGATTCCTGGGATTCTGTGGTTATTATCGGCGCTTCATCAAGGACTATTCAAGAGTGATCCGCCCTTTACTTAACCTTACTCAAGGGTATCCCCCAACCCACAAAAAATACCAAAAGTCAGCGTCCCTCAAGACTGAAAGAGTGTATTTTCATCCAAGTGAAGTATTTGGGGCCCGCTGGACTCCTGATTGTGAGACTGCTTTTCATGAGATCATATATCAACTTACCCATGCTCCAGTGCTGGCCTGTAGGATCCAAGAAAACCTTACGTCCTGCACACTGATGCTAGCTTGCAAGGGTTGGGGGCTGTGTTGTACCAAGAGCACGAGAATGGCCTGAGACAGTGGCCTTTGCCAGTAGAAGCCTGACCCCATCCGAAAAGAACTATCCTGTACATAAGTTAGAGTTCCTAGCTTTGAAGTGGGCTATTGTTGACCAATTCCATGAGTACTTGTATGGGGCTAAAATACTAGTAAAAACTGACAATAATCCTTTGACCTATGTGCAGACCTCAGCTAAGTTGGATGCCACTGGCCATAGGTGGCTTTCTGCATTATCTACATATGACTATGCTCTCGAATACCGAGCAGGTCTGAACCACATAGATGCTGATGCTCTCTCCCGGAGGCCTGTTCCCCAGAATGATTGGGTCCGATTGGCAGAACCTGACATTCGGCACTCTGCCGGAAGTTTGACAGGAGGAACAAATGTCCACGGACGCAGTGGACTGCATGGTGGATCGCTTAGAGCCTCTGAGAATTGCATACCTGCTGCTTATTGCCACTTTTCTGCAATAGACATTGGTGCACTGCCTCAGCTGGACAATGACAGTATTCGCGGGCTCAATCCCGCGATCCCATGATCAAAGCAGCTTTAGAAGCCCTCTATGCAGGAAAAGATGTGTCCAAATTACGCTCCACTGATTTGAGAACTGCACTGTTATACAAAGAAGGTCCTAAGTTGAAACTGATCAATAAACTGTTATACAGAGAAACAGTAGACAGAGGGGGACAAGTAGACAAACAACAACTAGTGCTGCCCACTGCCTTTCGAGACTCAGTACTGAGGTCCTTGCACAACCACATGGGCACCTTGGTATAGACAGAACACTTGACTTGGTGAGATCCAGATTCTATTGGCCTAAGATGGGGGCTGATGTGGAGCAACACATTGAACTTTAGTCGCTGCTTACAGAGGAAAGCTTTGCCCCAGAGGGCTGCCCCTTGTTAACATCACCACCAGTGCACCCATGGAGCTGGTCTGTATTGATTTTCTGAGTTTGGAGTCAGATCAAAGAAATATCAGTAATGTGCTGGTGGTCACTGACCATTTCACGAGATATGCCCAAGCTTTCCCCACCAAAGACCAGAAAGCATCCACTGTGGCCAAAGTACTTGTAGAAAACTTTTGTTCACTATGGGGCTCCACAAAGAATCCATTCTGATCAAGGAGAGACTTTGAGTCGTCTGATCAAAGAGATGCTTTCTCTGTGGGGAGTGCGAAAGTCCAGAACCACTCCTTACCACCCCCAGGGGACCCACAGCCTGAACGTTTCAACCGCACTTTGCTAGATATGCTAGGCACCTGCACCCAAAGGACAAGCCTAGATGGAGCCAACAAATTAGCACCCTGGTACATGCTTATAACTGCACCAAAAGTGATGCCACTGGATTCTCCCCCTACCGCCTGATGTTTGGAAGAGAAGCTCGACTACCAGTAGATGTGTGTTTTGGGGTCTCTCCTGATGGGGTTCAAGCTGACAACTATTTACAGTATGTGCAAAAGTTAAAGGCCCAGCTAACTCATGCGTACCAACTGGCTCAAACCATGGCTGCCAAAAGAAATCTGGCCAACAAAGAAAGGTATGATAAAGGTGAAAGCACAGGAACTCCAGGAGGAGATCGGGTATTGCTAAGAAATCTGGGACTGCATGGCAAGCACAAGATTGCTGACAGATGGCACCATCTCCCTCACATTGTAGTGGCAAACTAGATGATCTGCCAGTGTACAAAGTAAGGCCTGAGAATAATTCAAAAGATGTAAAAACAATGCATAGAAATCATTTACTGCCCATTGGACAAATCTTAATTGAGTCTGAGCCCTAGAAGATGCCCCTCTGGACCAGTGACTAGAGCTGCTGCTAAGAAAAGATCAAGAAAGTCTGCACTACAGAAGCAAAGTTAAAGTGTTCCCTCCACAAGTCCCAGTTGAGCATGACTGTCAGTCCATATCGAAGAAAGTGAGAGTGACTTTGAATACTATCCTTCTTACGAACTGAGTCAATGTTTGGGGCAATCCCTAGTCAATACTGGAGATGAAACTGGGCCTTCTGGACTGTCCAAGCCCCCAGCCTCGTCCTGGAGCCAATGCTCCCAGAAAGTGAAGTGCAAAGCATCAGATCAGATGAAATGGAATCATTGTGCATGGTTGAACTGTTTGAGCTTTCAGGGAGGAAAATGATAGATTGGGGCAGACTGGTGATACACCGAACAAGAAGAGTATTTTGAGTGCCTGACAGTCCACTGCCAGTGTCCGAAAGCTCTCCATGCGAGCCAAATGTTGTGGACTCAGAAACTGTAACTCCTGGAGCTGAAAGTGCCCCAAGTTCGCCTCTCTACCCCCATGGAGACTCCCTGACAAGTGAGGACAATGCTGAAAATGAGGCTCAGAGTGCAGAGACTATAACAGTTCCCCTAGAAAGACTGGCCGAGCTGTAAAGCCTGTGGTGCACCTCAGTTATGATTCACTTGGGAGGCCTGTGGACTTGCCTCTCAATGTTGTCCATAAAGGAGTGTGTGTCCCAGGCTCATTGCCCCAAACTGAGCATCAGTGCTAACTCCAAGTTACTTGTGTTGCCCTCTAAGTATGGTGCCCTTGCCCCATCCAGCCCCAAGGTAACTGATAGGAAGGGCCCCCTCTTCAGGTTTCATGTACAAGAGGTAATAACTTGAGTTATGGTACAATGTGTATGTAATACTGTGTAAAGTGACGTACTGCAATGTTTCAGAAATGTGTTCTTGGTAAAATGATATATTGACTGATGATTACATGTGCGAGCCTAATGCAAATGTATATGGTTGCAGTTGAAACTTGTAGGTACTTGCTGGCGGACGTCAAGCTTTCCCAGGCCAGGAAGGTGTAACCCCCTGCAAATGGGGTTCCCAAAAGACTTCAGGAGCTTGCTTGAATGCTCCAAGCCTGAATGGTGTTTGGCGTTTAAGCCATTTATCAGTGAGTGTTTTAGAGCCTCTGGTACTGTCTCTTTAAGAGCTGTCTGCTTGCAGACATAATTAGTTGTATGGGGGACTGTGTGCTTCTCTGTTTGAGTATCACTCGAACTGCTGCCAATTTACTTCATTTTGCAGTCACTAGGAGTGCAAAGGGAACCTATCTGAAAGATGTAACTGTTTGCCAGAAATTATTTAGAGTAATGAAATTACAGTTTGTCTAACCTGCTTTCTTTGCAGTCAGAACTGTGTCTGCTAGTTCCCATTCTAGTTTTGAACTGCTGAACTGGACCAATCAGTGTGGGGTAAGCTAGCTCTGGAGTGGTGCCTTGACGAATCAGAACTTGGACTCATAATCTGAGCCAGCCACAAGAGGATTGTATGGGCAGTGACTCTGGGAGATGTAGTTTAGACTTCAGTGCCTTTTGGACCAACAGCAGCAGTCTATTGTGAGTGACAGCCAATCCAGTCAAGAACTGGGAGGAACTCAAAGGAAATGCCCGGTTTTGTCGGTTGGAGTTCAGTTGAGCTTTGGCAGTGAAGAAGGAAGGAGCCCTGTGCTTTTTCAGTGTGCAGTTTTAGTCAAAAAGCGTGTAAGGCCCAGAGTTCCGGTCTGCAGCTTGTTAGGACTGAATCCGTCCTGTGAAAAGAATCAAAGGATCTCTGAAGAGTAGAAACCAGGCTCACCCTGTAGAAGACTGGAAGAATTGCTGAAAATTGCACTGGTCTGTCAGGAACTGAATCTGCTGTGTGTTCTCCGGTATTGTGCAGTAATTGCGATCGGGATACAGATGCAGCCTGCCTGGTATAGTGCTTTCTTTTATATAAATGTGTGAAGAGGTTTGTGTACCTCAAGTGAGCCCTGCTGACATTGAAGGACCCTATCTTATTTGGAGGTCGTGAGTACTAATTCAAGTAGCCCCTGTTGAATTGCCACATTAAATCCAAATGGAATTACTGTACTGCTGACTGTTTAATTTTCCTTTTCTCTGTGTGAAAGGGCCCCTACCAGCTGCCACGGTTTGGACTAGCCACTAGGGTTTGGGTACCCAGGGACAGTAACTGATAGGGATAGGCCTGTGCACAGAGCCATAGGTAGATTATTAGAGTGATAAGCTAATTAACCTGATTTCCCCCTGTCCTTGTTATATCCCCCTAAATAAATCAGAGCTGCTTGTTTCAGCAAAGTTATACTGCCTGAGGTATTTGTCTATGTTAAAGTACTGTACTGTGATTGTTGCACTGTATCTCATTTCACAGGAGGTCCCAGTGCGGAACCAGTCCTGGGGTAAGTGTATACTGTGAAGGTAATTCTGATATATTGTGTGGGCCACTAGTGGGAAGAAAGGGGGGTTGCAGTGTCCCAGAGGGCTGTGACCAAGTTAGTTTAACTATTGCAAACCCTGACCTCTGGGTGGAGGCACCCGCCATTGGATCCAGGCCCCTCAACCTGTTAGTGGCAAATCAGGCAGGGGTAGTAGCCCCTGGGATAGCGCCATTTAGGGGTTACATCTGTAAGTGTCAAACTTTTTTTTTTTTTTTCTGTCTCCCTGTTTTTTTGTCTACAGTAACCCAGGAGCTGCAGTTTTCAACCGTTGCCCAGAGAACTGCAACTTGTAGACCGCATGTATTTTTCTTCAGCTTTACCAAACCATATTTGACTACTCTGTCTGAATAATATGTTGACAGTAAAGCATTAAACGCCTATTCCTGTGTTTCGTATATTTTGTTAACAGTACAGTCAGTATTGGGGATTTACCATACACTATAAAGAAAAATGTATGACTTGCCTGTTCACAAGGCTACTCTTCACACTCGTGGTTACTGTGATGACTACAAGACCTCTCGAGCTTCACTCTCGAGGTTGCCTGTCGTCACAGTAACCACTCATGTAAAGAATAGCATTGTTGTGAATGGCAAGCCATACACTATCCTCTATGTAGTCCTGTGTGAGTGTCTGGGTAAACAGTGCTGAAGCTGACTCTTACTGTGTGACCCTGGGGGAAGGGCAAAGTACAAGGAGGTTGAATATTTCTTAACTGGTGTGTAGGCCCAACTTTCCCTTTTACTTTCTTTCTAAAGAAAAGATGGTATATATCCAGCTCCAGGACTACCTGGAGCTACTGTACATCACCTATTATTCAATGCCCAACATGGTTTCAGAAAGAACTATGGTACTGATACTGCTGTTGTCCAGTTCACCTCTGATGTGCTTGGGGCAATGGACTGGGGGCTAGCAATGGGGGCAGTCTTCATAGACCTAGCCAAGGTGTTCAACCTCATAAACCATCAGCTTCTGCAGTCCAGACCTAGACATATAGGTCTAGATGACCTCGCATGTACTTGGTTCAGGCCTGCAGCCAGTGAAGTGGAGAAGAAGTGTGTTGGACCTTAAACCAATAACTACAGGGGTACCTCAAGGTTCCATCCTAGGCCCGTTATTGTTCTCTCTATTTATCAATGACATGGCTAACAACTTGGGGGGGGGCGTAAGCTTCACCTGTACTGTATGTGGATGACACAGTACTGTACAGAAGCTCAATTGACGTGGCTCAGATCACCACTGGCCTGAACACGGATTTTAGAAACCTGGAAGGCTGGCTAATTGACAATAACAGAAACATAGCAACAGAATTTGTGAGCAGATAAAGACCGCTTGGCCCACACAATCTGCCTATTTTTTCCTTACATACAATACCTACGTAGACCCTATTTGATCTGTGGCTCATTTTTCCTCCCCCCATTTCTTTTTACTAAGATACCCTTATGCTTATCCCATGCATTCTTGAACTGCATCATGTTTTTGCTGCAACCAGCTAGGCTAGTAGGATAGTCTATAAATACACTACCCTTTCTGTGAAAAAGTACTTCCTCACATCCCTCCTGAATCTACCTCCCTCTAACTTCACAGCATATCCCCTATACATGTTTTATTCTGAAAAATACTTCCTTCCTGTACTGTATTCACCCCCATTAGATATTTAAAGGTTTCTGTTATTTTCCCCCTTTCCCATCTCTACTCCAGGGTGTACATGTTGAGTTCACTTAATCCCTACTCATAGACCTTGTGATGTAGACCTTTCACCATTTTAGTTACTCTCCTCTGGACCACCACCACTCTGTCTATATCCTTCCGAAAATATGGACTCCAGAATTTTGTCCTTACCCTGAAAAAAACTAAAGCCATGCTGTTTGGCACCACACACCTGGTCAAAAAGAGACAAAATCGTCTACATATAACTATTCTGGATGGTTCTTAGATCGAAGTTACAAACTCCATGAAATACCTTGGGGTCCTTCTTGACCAGGAACTCACATTTAGACCACATGTCGAGGTGGTGACAAAATCCCTGCTCCAAATAATGGGCCTGCTTTACAGGCTTAGTGGGTACTTCACCAAGGAAGCTCAGTTGTCCATTACCAATGGAACATTGTTGCCACTGTTATTCTATGGTGCCCCACTCCTACGACCCCTTCCCGGCTCTGGGCTAATTAGACTCCAGGTACTATACCACAAAGTGGCACATTTTGTGGCAGGTGCTCAGCTTAGAAGCTATCTCTGTGATGTGCTAGCTGCCCTAAACTGGCCCTCCCTTGAGGCTAGGTTAGCATAGTCCTTTGTATTACTTACAAGCTGCTCAAAATTGCTGTCTCTCCTAGTCTCCAAGGCATCTTCCAGCCTAAATCCCAGAAAAAAGCACTTAGGTCTGCTGTCAACTGCTAGAGTAATAACAAAAATATCTTTAAATATCACCTTGACAATTTTTTCTTAAATAAAATAAATTTGGGGTATTATAATTGAGAAGGTGCAGTCATGGGCTTCATAGCCTTCTTTGCACTATATTGCCTAGTATTACCTTGTGCCTAGTATGAAGGTCCTGAGGGGTGGGACTTGCACAGGGGGACAGGCTCTTTGCAATTTGTGCACCAGTCCTATGGAACAGTCTACTGCCTGAGGTCATAAAATGTTCTACTCTTTTCACAATTAAATCCTCCCTCAAAGCACATCTGCTTGGGGGCAGCCATTGTAACAGCAACCAGTGATCCTGCACTTAACACTTATGTTGTAGCATATGAATGATGCTATTCTGATGTCATGTATTGTATGGAATGTAAAAATGTAATTAACCCTGAATGCCACATGGTATTGTGACTGTAAATCTGAGTTGTATTGTATTTAGAGTTATACTAGGCGTTATACTACGATTGTTAAGATGTACAGGAAGTTGTTGGCCCATTATGGTACATCTTCCTCAAAGAGGATTCAGTTTTTCTCCATGGTTGGCAGCAGATGACTCTTCAACTTCTGCTAAAAGCATTGAAGGACTCTGGTTCAACCACATCTCTAGGCAGTGAATTCCACAATGCGATTATTCTTTGTGTATAGAAATTACATCTTAGGGGCCTCTTAGGGAATGTTATCCTTAACTGGTAACTGTGGCCTCTCAGAGAGTAATCTCTGTGGTTTATAGATGGCCCAAGGTCTGCCATGAGAAGTTTATCTCATAACAAACGGTACATCAGTAAAAGATCTCCCCTAGTTCTTCTAAGTTTGAGGGAGTACAGATTCAATTCTACCAGTCTCTGTTCGTAGCTCTTATTCTGCATCCCATCCACCAATCGTGTGACCCTTCTTTGTACACTTTCGAATCTCTTGACATCACTTTGCAGGTGGGGACTCCAGAGCGGTGAGCAGTAGTCCAGGTGGGGTCTTACATATGCCTTATATAGTGGCAGAATGCATGCTCTATTTCTAGATTGTAAAGCTTTTCTAATGGAACCAATGATCTTACTTGATTTATTAATGACCTCAGTACAGTGTCTGCTGAATTCAAGGCCATTAGTAACAATGACTCCCAGGTCTTTTTCACTGTCAACTGCTTGTAGGGTTTTCCCTTTAATGGTACAGTTATTTTTCTTATTTGTTTCACCGAGATGCATGACAACACATTTATCTGTGTTAAAGGCCATGTCGTTTTGTCTTTACCATTCTTCTAAAGTTATTAAATCTTTTTTAAGTGATTCACTACCTACCTTGACAGCAATTTTAGAGTCATCTGCAGATTTGACGATGAAGTTGTCCAGATTAGCAGCCACATCAGTGATGTAAATGGTGAATAGTTTATGTTTTCTGAACGCCTAGAGGATGTATGTATACCTTGTTGATATAGTACTGTATGTGGATTAACTCCGGGTTGCTCCTGAAAATGGGACACTCGTCTCAGTGGGCCTACCCAGACAACAAATTTCAATTAAGCAATAATCACTGAACTGGAGGTCGTTTCCTGGGGATTAATGACTGGTTGGAGGGTTGGATGGCCCAAGGCACAGCCGAGAGCCACCACCCACCACTCAGTCATTAATCCCCAGGAAATGACCATCAATGAGATTGTTATTGCTATTATAAGACTAATTCCATCTTGCAATATCAGCATATTTACAAATTTACTTACTCTTTTTGTTGTTTTTGTCTGTGGAGCTGTCGGATCAGGTGTGTTGTCTGTGACCTCTGACATAGGCTGTGCATCATTAGGTCACATCGTGATGACATCTGTGTGTGTCCACCAAGCTGCTGTGAAATACTGCAGCCGCATAGTAGCATATTGTCTGTTACACTGGAGCACCTATCACCTCGTACCTGCTGATTTTTAGGTTGTTCAATAAACGTCTAGATTTCAATACTAAATCTCGTCTGATTTGATTTTTTTTTCTGTTGGAGAGAAATACTTTTGGAGAAATACTACTGGGGAGAAAGGCTTGCGGAGCACCAAAGAAGTGTCATTGGCTGACATTGTTTCCAATTAAAAAAAAAAACTTTTATTTTCGGTGATTTTTTTGCTACTGTTCTCACTTGGTGTAGTTCGTATTTATATTGAAGCCTACAAAGCTATCAATGGGAACTTCAGCTGACAGAAAAGTCTATTTCTTTTTTTTTTGTAGACTTTCTTTACTCCGGCCACCAGCCACTGGGGCCCCACTCATGCAAGACCCACCCGAGTAACTCTACCATCCTGCCTGAACCCTCTGGCAAGAAACTGGGGACAGAGTCCTCTCCAACTGTCCCCTGAAGCAGAGAGGACCTGGGAGAGTCAATTGGAAGGGCCAAAGGTGGATGTCTGAGTCACCCCCTCGGGTTCGCCATCATCCTCCTAGCGGCTGAGGTCTTTCCTCCTTGCTTGGTTATGTTACCCCCGAGACGCGGCTGTGCAATGATGTCACCATGTAGAGGGCACGCACCCATCCCCTCTCGCAGACATCTGCCACTGCCTCCCCCAATGCAAGTCCTCTCCTCCACTTGCAGTACTCCCCGGTCTCCACTGGGAGCCACTGCAGGGTGGGAATCCCTGGAACCCATCCTAGGAGAGGAGAGAAGTTCTCTGGATGCTTGAATTTCTCCTCCCCTGCCTACCCCCAGCTCCTGAGTCTGCTCTCGAACACGGGTTGCCAGCGTGGTGCGAGGTGTGGCATCCAGCACCTCAACCCTCAGCACCACCGGGCTGTCACCGGAATTCTGTTTCTGTGTCTGGTCCCAGCGGCATGCTGTAATACAGGGCAATTATGTGAGGTGGCCACTCATGAGACTGTCACATCTGGATAGGTCATTAACTAACCACTCATGATCGAGCCAGTAACCAATGAAACAGCGGCATTGGCTAATTAATATGTATTTAGCCTTATAATAATTTTAAATAAACATCTCAACTATTTTTATGCCCTTTATTCACCATTATATTATCTTATATATTTTCTTATTGATTTATTGAGTAACTGAAATTACAACCTTTAAGCTAAAAGCTCATTTACAAAGGATCCTCGTCGTAAATGGAGGGGAGAATACTTGAGTTTGGGAGTCAATATCAACTAAATAGGCATTGTCAAAAACATCATAATGTGATCAGTGGCAAACAATAACATTGGCAATAGCAATGCAACACAGGTAACAAAGGCAAAAGCAACACATAACCAGAGCGTGAGTACAGGGTACATGGGAATACAGTGCACACAGCGGGGCAGACAATAAAGTGCATAAGTCAAGTTAGGTACTAATTGGAGGAAATCAGAGGTTTAAGCTATATAGGAGCTTGTAGGGAGGAACAGGAGATGTGGCTGAACAGCATTCCTGATACCGAAATTGGTTACTAGGCTACATGCAGGAGAGTAAATATAGCTGTGGTAAACAGTCAGGCTAGTGGGAACTAATCAGGAATAGGTAGCAAAAGAGGAATCAGAGGAGGGGAATGGAGGTTAGGCTTATGGGTAAGGAGGGTATGGATTAGGGAGGCGAGGGCTAACAGGGAGTAGGTGAGGGGTGTAGGGGGGATGTATGGTAGGTAGGCCGGTAGGGCAGGTGGAGTGCAGGGAGCTTCAGGCCAATTTGTAGAGTGCAAGATGAACCTTGGCAGGCCCTGGGTTCAGGGGTCAGGTAACAGCCGGGTTAAGAGTGATGGTAGCAGCGAACAGGTGGGGAGATAGTCTTCATTGCTCATGCTTGTGAGGACAGTGGCATGCAAGGCTTGTAGGTTAACAGTGGCAGTAGAAGTGTACAGGGGGGAGATAGACATTCTTAGCTCAGACTTGAAAGGACTGAGTAAGGCTTGTGGCTGTGTGTGGTAGTTTTTAACCAGGCAGGAGACCTAACTGTGAAGACCCTCCTCCCCAGTGCAGTCTTTCTGATTGGAACAGTTAATGCTTGCTTAGAAACACTTCTAGTGGCATGTTCAGCTGGAGCAGGATGGAATAAGGCTTGCAGGGAGAGAGGTGCAAGTCTGAGTTGAGCCTTCTTTCCCAGAAGACAGGCATGAAGCTTAATGCAGTCTGCAAGTGGGAGCCATTCAGTCCTTATGTAAAGGTCGCATGTATGCATTACATAATCGGCACCTAACACAAACCTGCATGCTTTATTTAGCAAGGTGTGCACTTTGAGCAGGCTTGTATCAGTGGCAGCCCCATCGACAACATTCGCGTAGTCCAGGATAGGTAGAATTGTACCTCTGACTGCCTGTCTCCTGGTCTTGGGAGTAAGGCAGAACCGAAGCCTGTGTAGGGCCCCAGTTTCCTATTGACTGCAGTCGTAATATTGCGTATATGTTCGTCAAATGACAAGGACTCATCTATTGTGATACCAAAATATTGGAATGAGGATGCCTGCTCCAAGGTGGTGTGAGAGTTGCAGGTAATTTAGAGGGGTACGGTAGATCTCTTCTTTTGTCATCCGGCAAAGAGCATTGTTTTGTTTATTTTACTGTTGAGCACCAGCATGCTGTCCTTGAACCATTCCTGTAGTTAGTTAAAGTTGTACTGCAGCTCTCTAGTAAGCACTTTTTGGCAGGAGTTCTGAAAGAATACTACTGTGTCATTTGTATAAAGCAGGATCTCAGATGAGGGACAGGCATCAGAGAGGTGGTTCACAAAGAGGCTGAATAGGACTGGGTCCAGTATGGACCCCTGGGAACCCCTACTGAGACTTCACAGGTGCTGGAGATGGCACCATTAATTTTGACTTTCTGAGATCTCCCAGATAAATAGCTGGAGAACCACCAGACATGACTGAGGACAGCCCTAGGCCACTTAACCTGTGGAGCAGCAGTTGGTGATCCAAAAGGTCAAAGGCCTTGATTAGGTCTATGAAGATTGCCCTGACCAGCTGACCCTGGTTGAGTGCCTCATGTACATATCCAGTGAAGTTAATTAGGACAGTGGTAGTACTATGCAGTCTGCGAAGACTGTGCTGTTGGGGGAGAGGAGGTCATATTTGTGCAGGAGATCCATGACTTGGTTGGCTATGATGCTTTCCAATGCTTTAGAGAGGGGAGAGAATTGAGATGGGTCTGTAATTCGATATCAGTGACTGATCACCCTTTTGTGAACAGGTGTCACCAGGGAGGTTTTCCAGACGGAGGGGAAAGTTGCCAGGTGGAGGGACAGGTTGAATAGCTTGTTGATGGCTCTGATGACCTCGGGAAGGGTGACAGAGATCAGTTTCATGTCTATACCATCACACCCATCCTTGTTTTGCTAAGGACTCTAGTAATGTATTTTCTTGTTTCTTTGATGGTTAACCATCTGAAGTAAAAGGTTGGGCAGGTCCTAGTTTTGGAAGGAGGGGCGAGTAGTCAGTGGTTGGATTTCCATCTGGGTATGTAGCCAGTTTTGGGGGGAGGACAGCAGTGTAATCCATAAATGCTTTGTTGAAAATATTGGCCACAATGTTAGCATCTAGTATTATGTCATTGTTGTGGTGAAGCATGGGGGGGGGGCTATCATTGTTTCTGGTGAGGTTTTTTAAAGAGGCCCAAAATTTCTTTCCATCACCCCAGTATTGAGATTGACAGCTCTTGTGGTATGTAGCCTTGGCCTGTCAGATTGCCCAAGTGCACCTGTTCCAGGCTGCCTTGTAGTTTTGGGATCTGTTGCAGTCCCAGATGTCCTAGCCAGGTGCCAGAGTAGATCCCAATGCCGCATCAAGACAAGAAGTTGCAGGGTTACCCAGTCCATGCTGCAACCTTTAATCAGCTTCTTACGAGATGGGGCGAACTTGTCCACTGCAGCATTGAAGTGGTTGAGGAAGAGCTGCAGGGCTGTGTCAACAGAGGGGCATGAGTCAAGGAAGCTCCAGTCTATCCCTTTGAGGTGTTTCCTAAAGTCTTCCATTGCGCTGTTTTTAATGACTTTATTCCTCACCATTCTTGGGGAGGCTTGGTCTGTTTAGTCGACCACTCACATAGGATAGGTGAGTGGTCACTGAGGGTGTCAGGGAGTACCTTGACATTCTTTAGTTTCTCCGGGTGTGTTATCAGCACCCAGTCAATCAGGGTGCCTGAGCCTGTGCGGTAGTTTGTACAGGTGCAGTTCTTGACCATCTGTATTAAATAAAGTCCTGATACTAGATCTCTGTGTGCAGCGATGGAGCTGGCAAGCCAGTTGGAGTTAAAATCTCCTAGCATGATGGTCTCTTTATTCTGGCTTGCCTGGGTGTAGAGGTTAGCAAAGGCTTCAAGTCCCACTTGCTGCCACCCAGGTGGGATGTATACTACCATAACAATCAGGTCTTCTGCTTTTATTGTATTAGTATTGGCAGAGCAAGCCCATTATCTATAGCTAACTCTTGTATTATCTGGATACAATCTATTAATCTTTCTTTTGTGTTTTCCAATGAGTGCTCGATGGTTGTAGATCTGGAACACCATTGTTCTATACAAGAATCCAGCTTTGCCATTCACTGGCTTATATTTTCGAGAGCACATGTAATTGAATCAAGTTATCTGTTCCTACTTAGACACTGCCATTATGACAACAGGTAAGGTTGGAAAGTCTCTCATAAGTAGGGGTGGGCGGATATCTAAAATTTGCCAGATATCAAATCCGGATATCCAATGGCTACTATCCAGCTGGAGCCAGGTATTGTTCAGGTCGGATCGTAGTAAACGATGTGCAGTAATAATATAACTGAGATTACATGCAGGAGGGTTAACTGTGTATGCTGCAAGAATAATAAAAACAAATTAAACCAGATTAAACAAAAGAAAACTCGTACCTGACCCCAGTTCATGAAGCTGTAGAACTGAGGTTATTGTCAGTATTAAGTGCAACAGCAATGTCTCTTAAAGTGCTTGTCGCAAAATGTCAGGACATGGGTAAAGGGGTTGGCTTGCTGTTGCACTTTATACTGACAGTAAATCTACGTTCTACAGCTCCATGAACTGATGTCGTGTGTGAGTTATTTTCTTTTGTTCACAGTTTACTAACTGACACACCAGTACCTTGAGCTGCCTTTTTACATTCGTATTGAAAGTAGATTGTCATCCCTGCTCATGCCTCGGGAACTGAATCACAGAATACCAATGTGTGATTGAGCACTCCAGTACACTGACGGACTCGGCCCCCACCACTGGATAGAATTTAAAATGTAGGTGAACAATATTTATTTCCTACTTACCCTGCTGACAACTTGCTTGTGATGTGCACCCCTTGCTTTCTCCATACAAAAAATAAGAAAAATAATTAAATAGCGGGACACATTTGAAATACATACTATTTGGTAAATAATTACAGTAAGAAACAAAAAGTTAAGGACCCGCTGCCCCCACTGTTACTACTGCTTTTACATGAACCAAAACTGTGCAGAAAGAGCTGTTAGGTTACAAATGCCCGCACTGCATTCTACTCAAACAGCTGCCATTTTTTTTAAAAGGAGGTTTGGTTTTATTGTGCAAACAGGGCAGCAACTTAGGAAGATGGTAGAACAAATCAAACACATACTGCTACTTGTGATAGGCAAATAAATAAAAGTACTCATTAAAAGCAGAAAAACACAGTAGTGCCATCACTGTAAAAAAAAAAAGTGCCTTAAAACAAAACAAAAAAAACACGCCCACTGTACCAGCAGAGGGAGTACTTTATCATCACTAACAGACTCGTTTTAAAGACCAATATCCGATCAGACTGGATCTTGGTCTGATAGTGTGATATCTTGCTGGATTATGACATCAGGTTCGATATCCGCCCACCCCTACTCATAAGCAAATCAGACAGGAGAACAGACTGACCAGTGACAGCCAACTCATTTGAACACATTTGAGGCTGTTTCAGAAGACACCCAAACTAACTTCTACCCCTAAAGCAGATCCTCATGCACACTCCTACCGTGTACTCCCACACCCAAACCAGCTCCTACCCTCACAGAAGATCCCCAGGCACATGCATACCATGTACTCCCACACCCAAACCAGCATCTTCCCCTAAAGCAGATCCCCATGCACACGCATACCATGTACTCCCACACCCAAACTAGCTTCTACCCCAAAGCAGATCCCCATGCACACCCCTACCATGTACTCCCACACCCAAACTAGCTTCTACCCTCACAGCAGATCCTCATGCACACCCCTACTATGCATCCACATGGCCAAACCATAGAAACATACAAACGTGCCAGCAGGAGATGCCTTATGGTCTGTCTAATCTGTCCTGTGTAGTGGCACATGCCTTCTTAAGGTCATGTCCACTCCACCTCCCCTGCCCCCTTCAGCAGCCCATATTTCAGATCTCCCCTGTCTTTAAACCAATAAGCATCTCTGGAAGCTTGTTTCACTCTTTCTCCATTTTCCATAAAAAAATAACTTCTTGTATATTTCCTGACTTTACCCCTCCCACCACCAGTTTGCTGCTGTTCCCTTGGCAGTCTTACTATTAATGATCTTACTGTAAACAGTCCACTTGAGTGCACCTTATTAAAGTTCTTTATGCATGGAAAATGCTTCAGTTATGCCCCCCCCGGGTCTCCAGAGAGTACATATTGAGGTTCTTCAGCCTCTGCTCTTATGTCTTTCCCTGTAGACCCTGTACCATCATTTTCATCATCCTCTACACCCTTTCCAATGTATTAATGTCCATTTGTTAGATGAGGTATCCAAAATAGCACTCATTACGCCAGATGCAGCCTTACTAGGGTACTGTACATAGCTAAGATGATCTCTTTGTACTTACCAGAGAACTCTTCTTCAGTTGGTTTGGGTGTGGGAATGTATGGTAGGGGTGAGTAAAACCAAAAGGAAAAAGAGAGTGTTATGGTACTCTAGGAAAGTGACCTCAGTGGTGAAGAAAAAAGGGTGGCATTCAGGAGGTATGAGGAAATGCAAAGGGAGGAAGACTGGGATGTGTACCAGGTAAAACAGAGGGAAGCAAGTAAGGCAGTGGGGGGGGATGTGCAGACAGAGGACAGGATAGCCAAAGGGATAGCAAATAGAGAAAAGACTTTATTCAGGTACCTAAGGGATGTGGCAGGGTTGAATAAGACTCTGTCCCATTTCTTATGCAGAAAGAGTTAAAAGCAAGGATCTGTTCTATCCTTTCGTTTTCTGTCTCATCTGTCTGATTGTGAAATCAAATGTTCTTGTGAGACCTAGGAACTGGTCACTGTCACAGTTTCACACTTTCCCCTTCCCACTATCTCCCTGCCTTCACTTGCTGTTTCTAGCTTTTCTTCCTCCTTGCTTATCTGTGGTTATAATAATATATGTGAAACTTTGTGTAAAACTGGGATTCCTTGGTTTGAAAATGTGTATAGTTATATTATTGAAATGCTTGTAGAAAGCTATTTGGAACTCAGGGGGTTAACTTTGAGATACAATTTGACCTCCTTAAACTCATCTGCAGAGTCATCAGCAGGAGATTAGTTCTGGGTCACCAAGTTTATTTGTTGCACCTGCAAGGAAAGAAATTGACAACATTCTGATACATTTTGTGAGAAACTAGATGTCTGTTAACAAGATCAGGATGCAGAGATTAATTGCCAGGCCAATACTTCTTATAAAAAGAGAAGCAATTTTTATTAGAGAAAGACTGAAATTTAATATTAGAGATATCCTCAGAGGAAAGACTTTGTTTTCTTTGTTTGTATTGCCTTTGTAAAGTGCTATCCTGAACAATTAAATGTTTTTGTTGTATTGTTATTGATAATAATAAAATGCTACTTGTGAATTTTATGACTTCTCCTCATTTGCCTATGTTTCCTGACCTGCACCTCAATGACAAGGGAGAAGAGGAAAGCAAAGGGAGGAATAGTGAGGATAAGGATGACAGCAAAGGGATACTGTGCAGAAGGGCACCAAGATAAAGCTAACATTCTAAATGGGTGCTTCTGCACAGTCTTCACAGTACGGGGGGGGGAGCAGCAAGATCACAAGGGAGCAGCGGGAACAAGGGGCAGAGGCAGTCTCAAGTCTATTTTCTGAGGAAAGAGTCCTGAAGGGACTTGCAGCACTGTAAGTGGACAAGGCTATGAGACTGAACAGGCTATGACCAAGGGTACTAAAAGAACTCAGGGAGGTGCTGGCTGCCCCACCGATGCCCTTGTTCAACAGCTCACTGAAGCTGGTTATGGTTGCAGAGGACTTGAAGAGAATGAATGTGGTCCTTCTACATAACAGCAGCAGCACAGAAGAGGCTATCAATTATAGGCTGGTAAGCCTCACCTTATTGGTGGGGAAATTACATAGAAACATAGAATTTGTGAACAAATAAGGACCCCTTAGCCCACCTAGTCTGCCCATTTTTCCCTGCCTACAGTATCATCACAGATCCTACTTGGTGTCTGGCTCATTCACCCACCTCTTCCCTTTCGTTAAGGTTTATTTCTTTCCCATGAGAAATAATGAGACCAGCTAGGAGCTGAACCCAGGTCCCCAGAATACTGTCCTGGCACTTTAACCACTGAGCTACAGGCTCACATAAATAATTATAATTAATAATAACTAATGGAAACACTGTTAAAGCAAGGATAGTATGTGGGATTCAATGAGCTGCAATGGGCTGCAAGACCAAAGGCAGCATGGATTCATTGGGGCAGTCATACCAGACAAACTTAATTGATTTATTTGACAAGGAGACCAGGGGAATAGATCAGGGCAGAGCGGTAGACATGGCCTATCTGTACTGTAGTGAGGCCTTTGACACTGTGCCACACAGGAGACTGATTATGAAATTGAGCAGCCTAGAGGTGGGATCCAAAGTGGACAACTGGGTTAGAAACTGGTTAATCGATAGGTGATAGAGGGTGATGATTAATGGCACTCAGTCTAAGGATGGAAGAATGACCGGTGGAGTGCCACAGGGCTCAGAACTGGGACCATTCTCCTTCAGTGTCTTCATAAATGACATTGCAGTAGAACTGGAAGGGAAGCTACGCCGTTTTACAGATGTTGCCACAATCTGTAATAGGGTGGACAATCAGGAGGGGGTGGAAAGATTGCATAAGGATCTTGGGAAACTTAAGGAGTGGTTAAAAACAGCAGTTGGGATTCAACACAAAATAATGCAAAATTATGAAGCTAGGGTGTAGGAACCCAGGAACTGAGTGTAGGATGGGTCTTACTGCCAGTCACTAAGCAGGAAAGGAACATTGGGGTTATCATGTTTGATAACCTCAAAGTGGCAGGCCAACGTGACAAAGCATTGGGTAGAGCCAGTGCAATGATGGGATGCATTGGGAAAGGTATTTCGAGAACAGGAGGAGGTGGTGTTGCCAGTGTATCACTCATTGGTGAGACCCCCCCCCCAGAGTACTGTGTCCAGCTCTGAAGGTGGCAACTCAGAAAGGACATAGATAGGGTTGAGACAGTCTAGAGGAGGGCAACTAAAATGGTGCACGGGTTGCACCAAAAGCCTTATGAGAAAAGACCGAGGGATCTTAACATGCACACCCTGGAAGAGAGGAGACATGATAGACATTTACAAACAAGGGGTTTGACAAAGTGCCACATGCCAGAACTGGTCAAGTGCTTGGAGAAAAATAATTTAAAAAATTGTTTGATGAATTAAGTCTTGGTTAACTGATAGATGTTAGATCATATGGGTAAATGGACAAGACTCTGAAAAAAATAGCTGTCACCAGCAATGGTCCCCAGGGATTGGTGTTAGGTTGATGTGAGGAAGCTGGAGGGAGGGAAGTTAAAGAGGGATATGAGGAAGTACTACTTCATGCAAAGAGTGGTAGATGCCCGGAATAGACTCACAGCATATGTGGTGGAGGCAGAAAAGCAGGGGTCTTCAAGTGTGTGTGGGATAGACATAGGGGAATATTAATGAATCTGCAGGGTAGCAGGAGACCAGGCAAACACAGAAAAATAGCTTCACTCTAGGAGAGTGAAAAACTGATCGTAAAGTACAATGTATAGGAAGCCAAACAACTTGATTTGAAAAATTTAAATGTGCTCTGAGGCAGGTAACAATCAATCAATCAATCAAGTCTTTATTTAACCAGGCATTCATCGTTGAGCAGAAGCTCATTTGCAAGATGGACCTGGGTGAAGCATGAACAATTGTATATACAGGTCAACGCAGGTATTTACAAGGCAATACAGATAATACTGCTTACAGAGAGGAAGAAAAAGAAGTTCATATGTACATAGAATTATACAGATATTGTACAGATTACAGGGTATTTACATACATTAAGTGTCTATAGGAAGATAAAGCAGGTTATCTAAGGTTGCAGGAGGAAGTAACAGAAGAAAAAAATAAAAATATACACCAGGTAGAGGCGAAGGTAGGGGGGAAAGAGAGGGAGGTAGGGGGTGAAAGGCTAGGAGGGCACGGTGCACAGAGAGGAGTTGTTAAAACGGAATGTAGAGATGGTGGATGGAGAAAAGGAGTATGTGTGAGCTCCTGGATTGAATGCTATAAAGTACGGGGCATGGTAGGATGTCACAACCCAGGGGTAGTGAGCTCCTATCCGAAAAGGAAGGATAAGGGGATGGACGAGCCTAGTGTTGATAAGACAGGGGGATAAGAGAGAGAACAATTAGGCTTGTGAGGAGCAAGCTGGGGGGTCAGTACTTAAAATTGGGTCTAGGAGTGGCTATATACCAGTGCAGAAACCGGTACTGGGTCTGAATGGGTGAAGCAATACTTCTCTGATTGTACGGAAATAAAGCGTCTTGAAGGCATTTATATCAATTAGAGTGCTGAATTTGAGGGTTTTTTGTAGATCATTCCATAAGGTAGGTAGCAGGAAGCTTATGGCTGCCCTAGTTGAAGTGGGATTTTGCTTTGGGTATTTTAAGTGTAATAGCTGAGTAACTTCTTAACGCGTATTTCCCATATTAACCCTGGTGCTTCGGCTCTCACTCAAATCTTCATCAGGGGATCAGACAGGGACCGTCTAGGCAGACTGGCTGAGCCAAGCAGTGATTTTCTGCCGACACATTTTATGTTTCTTTGTTTCTCCGTTTCCTTTCTATGCATCCCAGTATTTTGTTCACTTTCCCCACTACTTTACTGCCTGGCACCAATGCTTTTAGGTTGTTTGAAATCATTACGTCAGATCTCTTTCCACCTCAGTCACCGGGGTCGCCATTCCCCTCAATTTTTACTCAGCCCTTAGATTTATGTTTCCCATGTGTATGACCTTACTCATTTTTGGCATTGAAACCCAACTGTCAGATACCAAACCACCTTTGAAGCATCTCCATTGCTGTCTCATGTCCCGTAACCCTTCTTCACAGCCAGCTCTGCCATGAAGTTTTGTGTCATCTGCAGAACTGCAGGTTTTAACCATGATAACAGCTCCAGTATCACTAATGAAGATATTAAAAAAGTAGCAGACTAAGCACTGAGTCCTGTGGGACCCCACTAGTGACCCCCTCATACCCAAGGATTCCACATTGATTACCACTCTCTGTATACTCCCTCCCAGCCAGTTGTTCACTCACAATGTTATTGTGTCCCCTACTCCAAGGTGCCCCAATTTCTTGATTAATGTTTTCGTAGAACAAAGTAGAAGGTTTTGCTAAAGTTCAGAAACAGGGGTCTCAATTTCAAACAGAAAACTTTGATGCAAGGTGCCTGTGCTAAACGGGTATGATGCAAGTGACACCTTGGGCAGGAGTTTCCATCGTGAATGAATGCCACAAGCCATCGGAGCACCAAACATACTGTGCACAGGGTCTTGGCATTCACTGGCATATGCGGGAATTTCCATCCCTTGCATCCAGCAGAGGTCCTCAGACCACATAAGTGTGGTCTTGCTTGCGCCGTCCCTCCAGGACAAAGTCATGGTGTTTGCGCCAGAGCATTGGCGCAGGCAGCCGTAACCACAAGAACTGTCGCATCTGCACCTGGTAATGGAAATTCGGGTGCAGTTGTGCCAAAGGGGGTCAGCACACAGCTGAATTCAAAGTCCTGTGGTGCAGGGCTGGATGCACGCCCTGCACCACCTTTTGAAAATCCTGCGCCTTCTGTCAGAGTTTGTGGCTATCCAGATTTTTGAATGCAGGCTGCATCAAAATTGGGATGCCATGCACCTAAGCCACCCTCCACTACCCTTGCAGCAGAAGTGCCCTTGTGCCAGGTCACAAGGCTGGTTGTGCCATGACAGAACTGCACCATCCCTTTTTTTTGCTATTCCAGAAGCCCCATCATGGCCACAAGTGGAGGCTAAAGTTAGACCAGATAGGAGCTGGTCTAAGGACCCTGTGTCACTGCCTGGCAGGGCATCGAGTGGGGTGTGGGACCTACAAGGTGGGGACTGGGGGTCGTTGGAGCAGTGGGGGTGCCATTGGGTGTGATGGGGGTATGGTGGCACTGAGAGGGAGCAGATGAGGCACTTGGCAGAGGTGCCATACAGAGTATCGGACAGCCCCTCAGACTGGGTGCGGGGTCTGGCATGGCAGCATTACCATTACATTGACCCCAGGTGAAAGCAGCCCTGGTACTGCCTCACAGGACCCACAATCCCTGGCATTGTAGCTGGGCATACACCAGCTGCCATGTAGGGGGGCTATGTACCAGGAGAATGTTGCAGTGTCCACAGCACATATTCATCCACCACATGCACCCCACAACCAGTACCCACTGCCACCCACCCTATGTAGGGGACCATGGGTCCTGTGGGGCAGGTGCCATGCTGCTTTTACCTGTGGTCCTCATCATGCCAGTGTCAACATGTCAACTCCCCACCCAGTCCGAGTGGCTGTCTGATACTCTGTATGGCACCTCCGCCCAGTGTCTCCTTCACTCTCTCTATAAGTGCCACTGTGCCCGCTACATATCCTAAGGCACCCCCACTGTTCAAGCAGTGCCAGGTCCCCACCTTCAAGCCAGATTTCCCCCCTACCTCCACGGCTCATGTAGGCTTATGCTGGGTGGAGGCTGACAGATCCCTCTGTCTAACCCTGCAGGTGAGCCATATGTGTGGCGCAACCTTGCAGTTGTGGCAACTCTCAGGTCTTTGGCGCAGGGAATCACCTTTTTTTTAATTGTGTGCAGGGTCCCTGCCAGATCCTGAGTTTGCCGCAGCCCTAGATTGCCGCAAATTGCAGTGATCCAAGGGCTCTCTGAAAATCAAACCCAGTATATCTACTGCTTGATCTTTATCTACAGCCTTTGTTACACCATCAAAGAAGTCAAGGGGGGGACATGATAGAAACTTACAAGTACCTCAAGGGCATCAACAAAGTCCAAGAGGGTAGCATCTTTCTGAAAAAGAGATGTGCAAGAACAAGGGGGCACAATTTGAAGATAGAGGGGTGGTCGCATGGAACAGCCTTCCTGAGGAGGTCGTGGGGTCAAAAACAGTGGGGGAATTTAAGAATGCATGGGACAGACATAAGGCAATTCTAGTGGGGGATAGGAGGAAGTAGGCTGTTGGTTAACTAGGATCAGCAACTTATCCATTAGGTAGGGAAATTGGCAGACTAGGTGGGCCAATCAGTCCTTATCTGTCATCAAATTCTATGTTTCTATGTTGTTTCTATGTTTGCTACAACCTACCTGACAAAAAGCTATGCTATCTGTCAGCCTATAGCCCAATAGCTGCTAGGAACTCCACCAACCTCTCTATCAGGATGTTTCCATTAGTTTTTCAATTACTGATGTCAAATTAACAGGCCTGTAGTTGCCTGGTTTATCCGTTATGGCCCCCACTTGTGTAGGGGCACCATCTCTACTGTTCTCTCGCCCATGGGCACTGCACCTGATTCTAAGGAGTAGTTAAAAAGATCTGTCAACTGCTCAGTCAGTACCTGTGCCAACTCCTTCCTCATCCTAGGATACAATCTTTCTGGTCTAGGTGCAGTTGAAGTGAAAAAAAAAACACTGCAATTCACATAGCATAGTGTGGAAACTGGCATAGTAAAATGTGTGCAGTTGTGTGAATAACTACACAGATTGTGGTGCATTTTACTGCACAGATTGACACACTTTGCACCAAAAATTCACAGCAAAGTGCAAATTGCATCAATTCGCTTAGTGAAATTTGCCACAAGTGTGGCAAATTGTATAGTGCACACAACTCACATGCTATAGGTACTGCATAGTGGTCAAATTTGTCACATTCGTGGGCACATTTTAAATTCACAACAATCCTAGTCTGGTCTTGGAGATCTAGTAACATATATTGCCGAGTACTTGTTTTAACCCTATCCTTCACAGTGGGTTCAGTGCCCAGTTTGGGCCCATTTATTAGACCGTTGGCAGCCTTCCCCTCTAGCAGTGTCCCTGCTTTCTCCTTTGTTAATGCTAAACAGAGACTCACTATTTCTGCTTACCCTTGTTATTCCCTATCTAGCCCTCACCTAGTTTCAAGTTTGACACTGCTTTCTTTCCTGTACCTTTTCTCCCTGGTGTAGTAAAAGAATGCCATGTCTCCTGCAAAATGTTTTCAGTTATTTTTACTTCTATGTCTGATTTGGCCATTCTCTTCACCCAGCTGGCCTCCTTTAGGTTAACTAGGTAGGCATCTCTGTCCCACTCATTTTAAATCTCCTAAAATTTATTTTAAAGGCCTTCCTTTTCCCTTTTCACAACACAATGAGCCAACCTCCCCCCATAAACCATTTTGGTGCCCTATACTTCCTACTTTTCTCTGCCTGTCTCAGGTAAGAGCAGGTGACATCCTGAAGGCTGTTCTTGATGATGTCTCATATTGCCTGCACACCCCCTTCTCCCTAACTCCATTCAATTTTTCCTTAAGTTTCCCCCACATATAATGAAAATCAGCCCTTCTGAAATCAGGGACACACGTTTTGGAGTTTGTCTGATGCCTCGGGATGCTCCAGCCTACATCTGGCAGACTGAAGTCCCCAGTGATCACTACATCCCCCTGTGTTGTGTACCCGGTCAAAATGCTGACAGCACATTCACGCTGTCAAAAACCACGTGGGCATAAATGTGTGCACGGTCCTAGAGATTGTATATATAATCTAATGCAGTTTTGGACCATGCTTAGATTACAGGGACCATGCTGCACTGTTTTACCCGTGTGGTTTTTATTTTAGGTGAATTGACTCGGTGCCCCTGAATTGCTATCCTTTTTTCCTTACTAATTCCATGTCCTGTCCTTCATTCTGATTAGACGGTCTATAGGCCACCCCAAACTTCCATTCTTGCCCTTGTCAGATTGCACCTGCATCTGCAGTGACTCTGTCCCTTCATTAACTGACATCTGTCTTGGGGTCTTTATAACCTCCCTAACATATAGGGCTGCCCTCTCCCCTTCCCCGACCCTATCCTTCCCGAAAATGTAATATCTTGGTATAGTGAGGTCCCAATCATGGCTTAGAGATGCTCAAGCTTCCATTTCTCACACCAGGTCTAGATGTGCCTCCATTACCAACGCCTGAATATCCCACAGTTTACTGCCCAGTCTCCTGGAGTTAATGCAGATGTGTGTCCATGTTGTCTAATGACTCTTGAGCCATGGTTTTTACCTTTATGATATCTGTGCTTAGGTCACTGCTGCTTAACTGTGCCTTTCTGCAGGTCCGATGAACTTTGACTTGTCTGTCTGTTCTGTGACCCACATCTCCTTAATAATCTTGATACCACTCTGTGGTTCTCTGCTTGTCTCAGATTATTTCTCAGGGAGGGTGGCAATGCTCTATCTGAATGAAAGATTAAGGTCCCGTACAAGTGGAAACCCCCTTCCTGGCTTAAATTCCTACTAATGGACTCATCCAATTTCCTTCCAAGTGCTTCTGCTCTACATCAAGTGTAGGTGGCCTGTCACAAACAAGGAGTTATCCTTCCAGAAGGTTCCTTAGTCCCCTAGAAGCCTAAATCCTTGCTCACTGCACCACTGTTTCAGATATGTATTAAAATATTTATAACCGGTTATTTCTCTGCCAACAAGAGATTTAATGCTCTTCAACCTCAAAAGGCCAAGCTTTCTGCCTCCATGCATGCCACTGCTGACAAACGTGAGCCAGAACTGCTTAAGCCTTTTTCTCCATCCCAGCTGTGTTTGAAACCATTAATGGTTCTTGTGCCCACCATCTCTGCTGGTAGGTTGTTCCATGACTCAGCCATACTGTCTGTTAAATAAAACTTTCTCACAGCCCTCCTGAATCCCCCCCAGCTCCCACTCATGTCCCCATGTTCTCGATTTGCCAGTCCAGCTGAATATTTCCTCACAATCTGACTTGTTCCTTCTTTTCAGGAACCTAAAGGTCACTATCATGGCTTCCCTCTCCCATCTGGTCTCCAGTGAATACATGTTGAGGGCCGTATGCTGATCTTTATAGGATCTGTCCTGCTGACCCTGGATCTCTTTGTTTACCCTACACTGTACTGTCTCTAGCCTGTCTTTGTGTTTTTTAGGTGGTATTGAGGCTCAGTATTCCAGATGCGGCCTCACTAGTGATGTATAGAGAGGCAGTATCACCTCCTTCCTGCAAACCCCCTCCTCATATACACAAACATCCTGGTTGCCTTACTGTAGGCCTTGTCATATTGACTAATTTGTTTCAAGAAATCACTTATGATAACTTCCAGGACTCTTTCTTCAATGGTGCTGTCCAGCGTAACTCTTACCATCCAATATTCCTTCTTGGGGTTCTTGTTCCCTAGCTGTATTACCATGCACTTTTTGGTGTTGCATTTCAACTGCCAAACTTTGGGCTACCTCTCTAATCTTTGCAGGTCCCTCTGCAGCTCCCTAGCCCCTTCATCCCTGTGCCTTCCCCCCAACCAGCTTCCCACCAATCTAACTAGAGTCTTTGCTCTTCCCAGATTATCCAGCGTCTTCAGCAACCTTCTGTGTGGTGCAGAGTCTCACACCTTGCTGAAGTCAAAGTAGAACTAATCCACTGCTTGTCCCTTCTCGGGTGGTGGAATCACTCGGCTTTTTTGCTTTGTGCTTCAACCCACAGGAGGTGGGCCGTTATCTCACCATAACACACTCCCTGTCATGCCTTATTGCTTAAATAATAATTATATGTTCTCCTTCCCCCCAGCCCATTTAGCATCCCAACACATACCCTTAGCCTTCCCTGGGGTGTGCTGACTTAAAAAAAAGAAAGATAAAATTCAGCTGTGGAGATATCGACTGGTGTATCCCACCACACACCATTTTGGCCAGCTGCCATCTTAATGAATGAAAGTGAAAGCATTCTGAAACACTATGATCACATTTTTGCTTTCCTTCATTCAGCTGCGGCTGGCTGAGGTGGTGTGTGGAGGGCTGAGCTTGCCTCACTCTCACAACAAAATGTCACCTTTTTTTTAAACTCGGAACACCCTAGGGGAGAGAGGTAGGTTGGTGTTGGCAGGCTTGTAAGTGCTTTGGAGGGAAGGGATATTTAATTATTATCATGACCATGAGGTGGAGGAGGGGGAGTCTTGTATTAATTTGGTTATGGAAAGGACGGGGTGTTATTTATAACTTGGGCTGGGGGCAGGAGATAGAGTGCTAAGAAGGTTGGGGGAAGGGATTAACATTTTTTTTAATTGTGGCATCCACAGTTCACCAGGGATTTCAGGTAGAAGTCATGGAATGGGGAAGGTTATTGAGTAGAAGTTGTTGGGGAAAAGGGGTTGCATGCCTTAAAACCAACCCAGGGACATATTTTAGGACTACACTCTCCCCCTCACCACACATAGCTGCAGGGAGAGCAGTCACCCAGTTCTTTTTCTCAGTACTGCTGCTGAGTGCGTAAAATCTACTGAGATATTTTTATTTATTTTAAACATATTTTACCAGGTAAGCACACAGAGCCCACGGCTCATTTCCAGTTGCGACCTGGGGGGGGGGGGGAGGAAGGGGACAGTGAGGAATCTTATAATGTTCATACATTACATACATTACACATGCTAAAAACAAACAAAACAAGTACATGGTAAGCAACATGTCCTGTTGCAGTAAATTATAGTAACATGACAGGGTAGCCCCAGAGAAAGAAAATAAGGGGTAGAACCACAGCTGCCCATCAAGGATCACATCAGTTAATGCAATGTACATCACTGGGGTAATATGATATTCATTAGCTAGATAAGTTAGACAGGTTTGAAGTTGTGGGTTTGGCATCAGTTACATAACGTTGGGGATTTGTAGTGCAACTTGATCAGAGCGGTGCTTGTTGTGGGGAAGGGGGCAGGGACACTGACTGGGAGATTTTGGTGTTAGGGAGCCTGCAGCTGATGAAGGCTTAGCCTAGGTTGTGCTTGTAACATGGGACATGCAGGTGGTGTCCTGCATCAGATCTCAGCAGATAGGAAGGGTTTGCTGCAGGGGAGAAGAGGTCAAACATATATCTGGGCAGTTTGCCAGACCAATACTGGGCACCCAGGATGGCAGCATGCATCATTTGTCTTGTGGTGGGAGGGGATCACTCGAGCTCATTGTACATACTGCATCGGTGGGAGTGGGGGAGCAGTCTGGGTGAATCTACACAGTGTGTTGAATAGGATATTGATTTTATCAAAGGGACATGGATCTGAGTAGACTACTGTACATCCCCGTAGTCTATAAGGGGAAAGACTGGTTCTTCCACAGTCTGTTTTCTGATGATTCAGTGGAGGCATCCCTTTACTTTATATAGGGCACCTGGCTTGGCATATGACTTGGTTACTACCTGGGAGATGTGCCTCGAATAGTCAAGGTGCTCATTCAGGTGGAGACTGGGGTACTTGTAGGAGGAATCTGAGTCTAACGAGAACCTGTTCGGTGCATAAAGACAGAATGGGGGTGGTGGACTTTCAGAGCAAGCTAGCTTGCAGTGCCCTTAACACTTCTAAATTCTGAAAAATAGTCAATAGCTTAATTAAACCCTCCCCCAGCAGGACTCAGACCCTGTTTGTGCCAATTCCTGTTGCTGAACAACAGGGACACTGCTTTCTATTGGTTCGGGATAAAGTGGTTATCTATGAACCACTTTTGTACAGTGGTGAAGTCCTGTTGGTGGTGACCCTCCATGGAGGGAGTAGAGGTGCCGGATTCATAGATAATGGTATTGTCTGCATTCATGTGTATGTTGCTGGCATTCAGGGAGTTATGTAGGTCGTTAATGTAAGTAGTGAAGAGCAGGGGCCCAGGACTGAGACTTGTGGGACCACAAGGGTGACTTGTAAGGCAGGGGAGGAGCATGGGCCAAGCTTGATAGATTGAGTCCAATTGATCAGATATGATTGGAACTGTGCTAGGGCTGAGGTGAGACACCAGAGTCAGCTAGGTTGAGTAGGGGCCGATAGTGATCCATGATGTCAAAGGCCTTTTCCAGATCTATAAACATGGCCCCCTGTGCCTAGGTCCTTGTCCATGTTAGGGTGTATGTGGTTGGGGACTCTAAGAAAGGAGGAGGAGGCTGAGAGGTTGTAGTGAAAGCCAGATTGTAGGGAGTTAGGAAGCCAGTTTGGGCATAGTAGTTTGATAGCTGCCCACTGATAAACCTTTCAAGGGTTTGGGAGAGGATGTGGAGCAGACAGATTGTCTGATAGTTGGAGGGTAAGTCAGCTTGGCCATCTTTGTGGATGAGAACTACCAGTGTATGCTTCTAGCTGTGAGGAAAGGAGCTGGTACATAGTGATCTATTACGTACGTGGGCAAGAAGCACATCTATTGCTAGAGTGCCAATTTTGAGGAATTTGGATGCAATGCCATCAGTTCCTGAGCTGGATGCTGCATTTAGTGAGGGTGGATTGGGTGGCAGGGAATGGGGGAGGTTAGGGATAAGAGCACTGGGGCCCTCTGTGAAGTATTAGTTGAGGGTGTTAGTGGTTAGAGGGGAATCAGATAGTGTCTGTGTCCTGCTGAAGGAGGATTTAATTAGGCTATTGACTGTTTTCCAGAATTTAGAAGGGTCAAGGACATTGCAAGCTAGCTTGCTCTGGAAGAATTTGGCTATGGCTAGGCATATGCTCCTGGTGCACTGAATCCAAAGTGCAGTACAGACTTGCCTGTCCTGGGTAGCTCACTTGACTTATGCCTGACCGAAGCCACATCCCTCCACTGGAAGATTCCAATTATGTTTGGTGTGATCCAGGGGAGGTGGTGGTCATGGACTCTGTGCCGCTTGGGGGGGGCATTAGTGGATTTACTTTTCTGCACACAACATGTCATACAGTGGCCACTGAAAATTTCTGGCATGGTGCTAGAGGACAGGACTCTTTGTGGGTGGGATACCAGCACCCAGTCTATCGTACTGTGACTGTCTGATTTGAGGTTGAAGTGTGTGGTCTCTGAGATTAGCTGGTGCAAATTCACGGCTTTGACCTTGAAGTGAAGGTTGCTGTATGATGGAAGTTTGGTGCCAGCTGATCAGGTAACATTAAAATCACCAAGCATGATATGGTTCCATGTGATAACGGTGATCATGGAAAGGTGATCACTGTTTGGGTGAGTGTACATCGCCAAAAATCAGTTTCGATGATGTACGCTCATGGCACACAGCAAAAGGGCACATGACAGTTAGGTTTTTGCATTTTATGCTGAGAGCTGTGCCCCCCCTGCACTTTCTACTGAAGGATTCTCAACTCCAGAGGGTTGCATGTTGGGGGGGGGTGCAAAACTAAAAAAAAAGAAAACCCCTGACCCGGCGCAAACAAACGAGTACGCCAGAACAGAACCTGACACCCTCCCAACCCCAGCCTTCCACCAACCCACCACACAACACAGCCAGCTCGGCAGCCCACCACCAAACTACAACCCATAAACCCTCCCTCCCCTTCCACCCGTCGCATGGCGTGGTCCCTCCCCACCCCCCGCGAGCATGTATACATAGTGACATCCTGTCGCTATATTTACCAAACCCCCTATTCAGTCGCCCTCCCTGCCTGGTAGCCCTGTGCACAGGAGCTGTGATTGTGTGACATTTTTTGAAAGCGCTTAATCACGGTCGCCATCATCACAGGCTACCCATGATATGCTCACTTTTGGGAAGGGGGGTTCAGAACTTTATGGATTATATCTGTGACCACATCGGAGGATTTGCCTGGTGTGCAGTAGGTACCTGTTATCTCCACTGGGATGGAGTGAAGGCAGGTAAGGACCCGTGAGATTAGTTTATTATTTATTTATTTATTTGAAGTCTTGGATTATAATACCTTTGAGCTAGAAGCTCCGTTACAAAGGTTCCATGTCAGAGAAGCAAAATTGACATATTTGACAATTGACAAAATTGCCATACAAATTCAAACAGCTTAACAGGTGTTATGCATAACAGGCTTTCGGGAGTCAGCCGGCTTGAGCTTGACAATTTAGACACAATAATACAAAATAACATAAAAACAAAGTAGGTGTGTACAGTTACATTAAAATATTATTACAGACAATCATGAATAAGCCAAAATGTTGACCTTGTCAGGTTGCATGGTGGGTTAGAGGAGGGGTGGGTCAGGAGGCAAGGGAGGGTAAGAGGCGGAGGGTGTAAGGAGGAGGAGGTAGTGGGGGGAGAGGCGGTACTGGTGGGAAAAGGAGGGGTGAGCAGGGTGTTAGTGAGGGTGGTAGGGGAGATATTTCTTGAGTAGGCAATGCCTGTTTCTAAGTGTGGGGGAGGGGATAGGCAGAGTTTGCTCTTGCAACTGTAGAGTTCCCCACTTAGGGAGGGCAGTTGCAGCTGCTAAATACAATGAGATGTGATTTTGGGATGGCTTCTCATTTGGTGATGGAGAAGTTATGGGGGCATACTGAGTAGATGAGGACACTTCTCCCACACCTGGAACTGACATGCCTGTGGGATATGTATCCAGGGATGTTGATGGCTGAGGAGGAGAATCGGTGTGGGGGGGGGGGGGAGCCAGGTTTCAGTTAGTGTCAGAAAGTCTGATTGGTTTAGGGTTACCCAAGGTTTGACCAAGTCAATCTTGGGGAGTAGGCAACTGATATTAACATGGCAGATTTTAAAGCCCTTGGGTAAGAGGAGAGGTCTACCGCTGGTGTTGGGGGGGGCTTAGGTTGGCCTCCACATCCCCACCCAGAAGGAGCAGCAGCATGGTGAGAAGCTGCCTGCACTACGGCGGAGTTTGGGAGGTGGCTGGGTGGTGGAGGAGAGATTAGGGTGAAGGTACATTAGCCTTGTCAGTGACTCCAGGTGGAGACAGTTGAGGTACAAAAGGCCTGGGTGGATATCTGTGAAGTGAGAGTCTGGCTTTTGAAATGGAGGTGATTAGGAGGTGGCATTAGAGGTGACGGTGCAGAAGGTAAGCAACAGCATATTTGCCACTTTGAACCTCCTGTGCAGTAGGCAGGGGGTTCTATACCCCTTGTGGGGAGCAGCATGGCTTGCAGTGCTGGGCAGTCTCTCTTAATCTGCAGCCTGCCTGGGTCTTCCTGACAGATGGCAGTTATGGTCTGGGCTCTAGATAGCCAGGTACTCACGAGTTGGACAGCAGCAGTTTATGAGATACTATTACACACCATAGTATATTTGTCAGTGTCAGTAGCTCAGCAGGTAGCACACTCGCCTCTGAGGCCGGGAGATCAGAGGGCTGTGGGTTCAGTTCCCACATCTGGCACTTGGGTTAATATCCCAGTACTGACACTGTAGTGCAGCATGAGAGGGGTACTACACTTCTGAGGTGCCGTCTTTCAGATGAGATGTTAAACTGAGATCCCATCTGCCTGGATTGGTGGTAGTTCAGGTGGATGTTAAAGATCCCATGGCACTTATCGAAAAAAGTAAGGGAATTTCCCCGGTGTCCTGGCCAGATTTCCCTCATTCACTAAAAATACCACCAACAGCTTAATCTGGTTCAAGGTCAGTTGGCATTCATCTGTATCCCCCTCCCCTGGGTCGTGCTTGAAAATAGGCAGGATTTGTCTAGTGCACGTACCCGGTCAACAAAAACTAAATAAATAAAATATCTCCGGGGGGATGGAGGCTAGTGCTTTGAGAGGGAAAGGTGGGTTACCATAGATGTTTAGAGGAAGTAAGTACTGTACTAGCGTGCAAGGTAATTGCTCTAGGTTCCATTTTTCAAAGTCACCAAGAAACACACGTTGCCACTGAAATATGGTGAAATGAATTTTCATGGAACTTCAGTGGAGCAAATCAGTTGCTTTACAGGGACTTTGCAGGTGGAATGTAATTCCACAACAGCTCTACAAATTGGAGCAAAATATAAAAGAAGGAAAAATATATGCATTTAAGGAAAAGTCCCTTAATCCATCCTTTTTTGTTATAAATCTTGTTGTTTGGCCATGTGTGCTGAAAAAGGAAGTCAGTTTGAAACCTGCCCTGCTTGCTCACAAGAGTGATTACAGTAGTGTTATGGAATGGCACTGTGTTTCCCAGGGTAGCTACTGTACATTTCACAGCTCAGTGGTGGTTCCCGTAGATCTAAACTGCATGTTTTAGTCCCATCTAACAGTGGCATAACAGAAAGGGCTGGTTCAGCTGTTGATCCTTTAATTGGCAACAGAGTACCTCTCGCTCTCCCTCTGTGGGTGGAGAGATTTGAAGGACAACCACAGATTATTAATGGTCTCCTTAGTGGTTAGTCAATCCCTCCTTACCTGACAAGCTGGTATTAACTTAGTTGTGCAGAGGGATTGTGCAAGATGACACGCTGCCTGTAATGTAACAGGACAGGTCACGAAGGTCCTTTGTTTTTTCTCTGAAAGATCCAGGTCATCACATTAAAGGTGAGTAGCTGAGGTCTCCAAAAAGAAAGCTGATGGGTTGTGCTGGCCCACCAGCACAGCAGCAAGGGGTCTGTCTGTGGCGCTGACACCCGGGTTCGGGACCAACTCGAGATTCAGAGGACCATCTGTGGGGAGAAGTATTGAGCATCCTAGGGACTGATCTCCTTCTCCGGGGGAGGGAGGGGGTGATGAGTGTCTGGCGCAATGCAGACCTCTGGTGGAGACTGGGAGTACCACCATGGCCGACACCACACATCAGGGTGGTGGGGCGGATGCTGACATCATTGCACATCCCTCCCCTAAGGGAAAAAAATTGCAAAAAAAATGTTGTCCGTTAATGATGGCTTCCTTTTCTGCTGCTGCTCCCACTCAGACCATGGTCCACCGGGGGGGGAGGTCCTGTGACCCCGCTCAGGGGGTCAAGCCAGGGCTAGGGACCTGTGTTTCCTGAATGCCCTGGGGGGGGCCTGGGGATGTGGGGAGGCTTGCGAGATGGGGAACCAAAACCCCTTGGGGGGGGCAGAAGCTGGGGGTTGGGTAAATTAGCAGTGGTGGGGCAAGAGAAATTGATGCAAGTGTAAATTCTCATAATGATCATTTCTTGAAGATTCCATGCATAATAGATGAGGACATAGGCAGCAGTATTTTTTGTGGTTTTGAGACACTTTATCACTCTGTAAGTGGGTTACCATGTAGATGTTAAGGTGTTGTTCATGGTTACTACCCCTGCCTTGCACCTTTGGGCTCCAAGCAAGGCTGAGGGGCCTGGGCTTATTAAACTCCTCATTAGAGCTTTGCAAAGTTAGAAAATGATGCTCCGCAGAGAAATTTGTGAATTCACATCAGTTCATAAATTTAATCCACAATGCACAGTTCTAATTCGCATCACAGTTAAAAATCCACAAATGGCGGATTTGATAACTTTGCCTGTGAAGTGGGTCCCACAGGTGAAGTGTGCTATGTCCCATGGAATTGGAGGTCAGATGGTACTGCAATGAGCTGTATTGCCATGTGCAGGCTGAATTCAGTGCAGTCGTATGAAGGGAGTAGGTGTTAAGTCTGTCCCTGAATCTTTGTGTCCCTAAACCTTTCAAAAGTACCTTAAATGCAGAGTATTTTAAACAACAGCCAATCAACTCCTTCTCAGTGCAGTTTAAATAAGCCACTGCTAGGCAAATTTAGATTATGAATTACAATGAAGAAGGGAAAAGGTGAACCACTAGGAACTGAACCTAGGACCTCTAGCATTCCGTGCCAGTAACTCTACCTCTGAGCTATGGTTCACACAGCTACAGGGGCTGTCCAGGTCTTCCTTCAAATTCACATTCCCTTCCTCTGGTGTTGTGTAACTTTGCAACCTCACAAATACATCAGAACTACAGCCAATCTCAGAACTACAGCCAATCAACTCCTTCTCAGTGCAGTTTAAATAAGCCATTGCTAGGCAAATTTAGATTATGAATTACAATGAAGAAGGGAAAAGATGAACCACTAGGAATAGAACCTAATACCACTAGCACTCCAGGCCAGTAACTCTGCCTGTGAGCTATGGTTCACACAACTGCAGGGGCTGTCCAGGTCTTCCTTCACATTCACATTCACTGGTGGTTCACCTTTTCCCTTCTTCATTATAATTCCTAATCTAAATTTACCTAGCAGTGGCTTATTTAAACTGCACTGAGAAGGAGCTGATTGACTGTTGCTCTTATGTATTTCTGAGGTTGCAAAGTTATGAAACACCAGAGAAAGGGAACGTGAATTTGAAGGAAGACCTGGACAGCCCCAGTAGAAGTGGCCAAGGCTTTTAATGATAAATTTACTGACCTCTCTGCACTCCTCTCCAAGCTTCCAAGTTGCCCACCCAGTGGATTGGCCTACCACCTCCATACTGACCCTTCCCTCCCTAGCCCCCCTTCCCACATTACCCCATCTCCCCTATTGATACCTCAAAACTTCTCAAATGCTTCCCAAACCACAGCTCACCCGGGTCAGATGGCATCTACCCTGCCTTCCTCAGGCTCATCTCCCCTGCTATTGTCAAGCCCCTTACATTTATTTTCAACCTTGCCCTATCCACCTCTACCATGCACAACCCCTGCAAAACAGCCAAAGTGATACCTATTTTCAAAGCTGGTGACCCCCACTCCACCAACAACTATTGGCCTATCTCCACCCTCCCCCATTTAAGTAAGTTCCTCAAGAAAGTCATCCACCACCAGCTCACTGGACATGTTGCAAAGTACAACCTCATGTGTAGCTAGCAACTTGGATTTTGAAAGAATCATAGCACCACCACAGCACTTCACTGCTGACTGACCACATCCTCAGGAACATGGACAATGATCTAGCCACTGGCACAGTTTTCGTAACCCTCTCCACGGCCTTCAACTTGGCAAATCATGCCCTCCTCTACAAACTACACCTCCTTGGATGCTCCCATGAGGTATCAAACTGGTTTCTCAGCTACCTCACTAATCACTCCCAATTTGTCTGTGTGGGCCCCACCTGCTCCCCTACCTGCCAGTCTCAACCAGAGTCCCCCAGGGATCCATCCTGGGCCCCCTGCTTTTCTTCGTATTTATAAATTCCCTTCCCTCTGACAGTCTTACTGTCACTCCCTCCTCTATGCGGATGACCTTGTCCTTTTCGTCAGTGATAAATCCCCCTTCCACATTACCACAGCCCTCACCCAAAACTATGGAGCAGCCCATAACTGGTTTGCTACCAACCTCCTCCTGGTGAACATTAAACAAAACAAAGTCTATGCTGTTTGGGTCCAAGCCCTTCCTAGCCAAACTCTAATCTCCCTCCTCTCTCTCCACATTGCCTCCCCTGATGATCAGGTGCTTGAAAATGTTGAAACTTTCAAGTATCTTGGTGTCTTACTCGACCCCTCCTTCTCCTTCTCTGAGCACATTAACTCAGTAGTTCTCAGGATTCACCAAAAACTGGGTATAGCCTACAGATTCAGGCATTACCTCACCCAAGAGGCCCAGCTTGCCATTGTTCAGGGCAACCTGCTCCCTATAATCTATTACTGTTCCTCCATCTACTGTATGCTAGGACTCCCTCTTCCCTAACTGCCAAGCTCTCCACCGCGTACAACAGTGCCTGTCATTTTGCCCTACTGGCCCCTTTCACCACCCACCACTGTGTCCTTTATCAGTCTCTGGGGTGGCTCCCACTCCAAGGCCACTTTGACCTTGCCCTTTGCTGCTTGGTCAATAATGCTGTCTGACTGGCCAAGAGTCCCCTCTTGCAGCCTGGTTCCAGGCCAGAACCTCATGTCGCTGCCTACGCTCAAATTCTCCCCCACCCATGTTCCCAGGGTATCTACCAACATGGATGGGAGAGCCTTATCTGCTGTTGCCCCCTCACTGTGGAACAAGTTGCCAGCTGGGCTTCACTCCCTGGATGCCCACTGTCACTTCAGATCCCATCTCAAAGACTGGCTCCTAGCCAAGTCTTGTTGTCAGTATTTCTCTGGCTAGCCTCTTTCTCCCCTCTCTTTCCCTGACAGCAGTAGTCATCTACCAGACACTGCATTTCCTATCTGTCTCTCAGTTACCTGTAGTCTGCCTCTGAACTCAATACTCTGTACCAGTGTTGCAAAGGTCTACTGTCTATATTCTCTTGCATTTGCCTGCCACCATTGTATTTGACTTGTCCTCTATGCTTCTGCATTTTGCTTGACACCATTGTATTTGACTTGTCTTCTATGTTTGAGTGTATTCTGTTTTGCTTTTGTATTTTATATTTTGTTTACTGTTTATTGTATTGCTATTGTATATTATATTTTGTTTACTGTTTCCTCCTGTGCCATCGCTATGGCCTGGGTCGTGCCTGAAAATGGTCCCTGGGATCAGTGCACTTGCCCAGTTGTCAAAGTCATTATTAAAATAAATTAATTAATTAATAAATAGAAATTTATTTACTTTAAAGTTGTGGTTTCATTTTGTGTTGTAAAACAGTGCTGTGGGTGAGGGGAGCTGTGTTGGCTAGCAGCAAGCAAGGCAGTCCTGTCTGTGAGCACTAGTGTTGTTTGTCACAAACCCACTCCTAAGGGGCCAGTCCACTGAGGTCACAGTGCCCTCCCCAAGTGCAACCTGTGACAGTGGGGTTAGGAAATACCCTCCTCATGCCCTTTTAGAATGCTTGCTGATTTCACAACTGAACACTTGCCATGGGGGCCCAGGGTTTCCTCTCTCTGGGTATCGGTAAAATACAGTCTCGAGTCTGTAGCCAGCTGAGAACCCTCTTTGGTTGCTGTGCTGGGGGGAAAACTCAGGCGTTATGAGCTCTTCAGAGTTGCTCTTGTAACCCTGATTGTGTCTTTTCTCACAGGGGTGCAGGAACCTGATTTAACCCTCTCAGACCCTCTCTGGAGACCTTGTGTACTTTTACCTTACTGTAGGACCCCAGATTCCCTTCCAGAATCCTAGTTTCGGTAGCGTGGGGAACCCTAGTGCTAAACAGGCATGATACAGATGGCAAGAGCTTTTATTGACTACTTAAATAAATACCATACAAACATACAGACAAATAATTTAGAGATTTGCTTACAGGATAACTACAAAAAAAGTTTGAAGATACATTCAAAATGAACTAGTGAATTAACTGGATGATTTCTACCTTTCCTGTAGGGAATCAGAGTTGCAAAAATAAGTGAGTTTTGCAAAGCCTCTCCTTCTCTCTGCTGTGACTCAGAGTCCCAGCTTTTCTTGCAGTGGTCTTCAGTGTGTCTGGCAGTACTTATGTGTGTCAGGAAATTTGGCTTCTGCCCAGAGTCTCTGTTTAAGAGGGCTTATATACCATAGCCCTCTTCTGCAGTCTGCAAAGCTGGCCTGTGATTCCAAAATTGAAAGTGAAGCAAAATTATCAGTATTTTGGTTTCCCATACTCTCACCTCCCTGGCTGGCCTTAATCGACATTACATTCCTGACACTGTTAAAATTGAAATAGACTGTGGCAGTTGGTAGAGAATTTAATAATAGCTTCCTAGACTGAGCATCTGCTGAACCCCTGCTCTAAAATCATTTTCTCTTTGAAATTCAAAGTGTTACAACCAGAGGAAATGGCCCTTCCATCTCCTATCATTTATGGAATCTTCCTCTTTGATCAGTCATGAGGAAATTCCAATCCCTTTTTGAAATTTAACTGCTATTTTCCTCCAAGCATGCCTTTGTCCTAGGCAAAGAGGAGATGTCAGACATTGAAATATACATCAACTCTTCCCAAGTACCCTTGCAGTAAAATAGGCATCTTTCTGACAAACTTAGGTCCTGGCTTTTTGGACAATAATGGCCTTTTTGGACATTAAACATAAAGAAAATTACAGAGAAATATGACAGCAATGGCCAAATAGCAACATCCCTCCCTCCTAAGATTGAATCTGTGGAAACACACACAATTATATGTCAGGGTTTCCACAATTCAGTTACTGTTCTAACTGGCCAGATAGGCCATCTGCGTTCACATTGGCAGACCCTGATCCGTGCGTAATGGTCATGTCATAGGCCTGCAGGGCAATACTCCATCTGACGAGCCATCCATTTGTTTTGCCCATCTGATTTAACCTCACCAGGGGGTTGTGGTCAGTCTGTACCTCGAAGCACCCCCATAGAGGTATGGCTCTAATTTTTTCAAGGCCCATACCAGCAACAAGGCATTCCTTTTCTACCATGGAATATGCCTGCTCCTGGGGAAGTAGCTTCTTGCTGAGGTACACTATTGGGTGGTCTCTTCCCTGATTGGATGTCTGGCTGAGGACTGCTCCAATCCCCACATCTGAGGCATCCATCTGTACCACAAATTGTCTTGTTTAATCTGGACTGGCCAGCACAGGGGTGCTGCACAGTGCCGCTTTTAGCTGTGCAAAGGCCCTTTCACAGAATGGCTCCCAGTTTACCTTTTTGGGCTGCCTTTTCTTTAGTAAGCTAGATGGGGGGCTGCCAGGGTACTGTAATTGGGCACAAACATTTGGTAGTACCCCGTTATCCCTAGGAAGATCCTAACTTGCTTTTGGGTTTGAGGTGTGGGCAATGCCTCTATTTATTTAGTTAGTTTTTGTTGACTGGGAAGGAGGACTAGACAATATTTTGCCCATTTTCAGCCTAGTCCACGGGAAGGGGGATACAGATGGATGCCAACTGAAACTGAACCAGATTTTAAGTTGTTAGTGGTATTTTTGGTGAATGGGGGAAATCTGGCCAGGACACCAGTGAAATTGCCCTACTCTTTGGTAGGGGGCGCTGTGTCCTGGTTTCGAGGATGGAGAAGCTCAGCAGGTAGCTGGAGAATGTGGTAGAAGGAGGCAGTGTGCAGGCTTCTGGAGAGTTGAATGGGGTAGCTGCAATGCATCAATGAGGTGGCCAGCAAAATGTCCTCGAAACAGAGGGAAATGTGCAAACTGAGGAAATCGAAATAGCTTTAATTTCTGATGCAGAGAATGTTATCCCAAATGTGGATTTAACCTTGCAACAAAAACAGAAATGCCTGGAAGAAGAACTGAAAAAAGTTGGCAAACAAATTGAAATGGCTAAAGCTAAAATATAAGAAGAAAGAAAGAGAAAACGGTCTTCTACTTCACCCACTTTATCAGAAACGTAAGGTATGTCCAAAACATGTGTGGTTGGCAACTCACCAAATGACCCAGATAATTTCTGAGTAACTGCACCCCAAACACAGAAAGGTGCTACAGAAAAAGAGACGTGGTCACCCAAATCAGCTTTACAGAATGCAGGATGGTAAAGGGCTATAACCAGAGAATGGGTCATAGAACAGGAACCCCCTCTGCTGGAAGAAGGAATGGACGAAATGGTGAGTGAGGAACATTTTTCACAAACAGGGCCTGAGCAGGGGTCAAGCAATATAAATAATGCTAACGAGCAAATTTTAGAAGACGTAGATCAACCTGGGACTCAAAATACTGACCAAGCGTCAAATACCAACCCCTCTTATGCTTGTCTATTTCACAAGGCGGTTGAACTGGCAAAACGGCGCAACACTGTTAGGCTGCATTTCTTTGGTAACAGAAATGACAGTCCAGATAGAAAATACATTGGAAAACCCTTAGGAAAACAGTCCCGAGGTTTCACCCCTTCTGTGGTTTACGCCTTAATTAATGCCCCAGGGGAGTTTTCCTATGATGTGAGTTTCAGGTCCCCAAAGATCCTAGAAACTTTTTGGATAAAATATGCGAAGTTAAAAACTAACCCACTTTGGTTGGATTTTCTAGTCATACCTCTGACTAAGCAACTCTTTTGAGTAATAACCATACTATTTAGAAATGAGGGGGTCAATATAACTGATGTGATTTATTGGCTGGAAAAGAGATGTACCATTCAGGATAATCCAGCCCCAATCCTGGATGAAGAAGGCTTTTGGAACGGTGGCTAGAAAATAAAAGTCAAATTAACCCAAACTGACACTGACATTGTCCACTTAAGAAAACTGCTTTTTCATAGGATGGGGCAAAGGATTTCTATTCTATCCTGGTCAACCATGAACCTGCTTTAAATGTGGCTCTAAAACTCATATAAGCACAAACTGTGAAGTCCTTAAATGTGTTCACTGTGGGGAACCGGGCCACCTGAGTGCTCACTGCTTCAAAAAGCCTAAATGTAAACCTACCCACTTGCATTGCAAACATGGGTTGCTGGCATGGCAGGAGGTAAGGCAACACTGCCTCAGCCCTCCCGGATATAATTTGAGGTCCTCTGTCCTATGAAATGAACTGGGTCACTGTTTTGCAGACAACCCCAGGACATCAAGAAACAATGGAAATTCTGATTTTGGAATCCAGGATTTTTATATTAAAACTGCTGCTAAACAAACCACTGCAGCCACAGACCGATGAGTTAGAGGGGAGCACTTAATCCCACAAAGACAAGCAACTACAGTGATCGAAGAACAGGCCAACCAAACAGATCATGTTCCTGGGGAAGAACCTGCATGAGATGACATGCTCCCACCCACATCCACTATTCCCAAAGAACCTAGGTTCACAATGGTCCAAAGAAAAGGGAAGAAACACACAACTAAAAGCAAACAGCAGGACAGGGAAGTACAAGAGGAAGAGGTTACAGTGACAAGTAGATTTTCAGGCTTACAATGGGCAGAGTCTGAAGCAGAAATTGAATCTGATGTTTCTGTTAGATCATCCCAACATGGGATGTTATCTGACTCTGAGAATACAGAGGATTCCTGGCAAAAAACACAAAAAGCCAGCAGGGTTACAAAGCCCTCCAGCAAAATTAAATGAGGTGCTTTGTAGACTGACTCAGTTCAATGGGGACAAAGAAATATAGGCTCAAAATAGCATCTTTAAATGCAAATAGCTTGCAGTCGATAAAAAAATGGCTCAGTACCGTTGCACAATTTCAAGACTCAGGCATGGAAGTAATGTTATTTCAAGATGTTCGTTTACACAATTTTTCAGATATTACTGCTGCTAATAGAAGTTGGATGGGGGAAATGTTTTTGGTCTGTAGGCAAAGACACCTGTTCAGGAGTGGGCATTTGTTTTTGTACTTCCACACATGTAGTTAACTTGATAGACATCTGACCTAGTAGAGCTTTTCTTCTTGATGTGCAGTTAAGAGGTATGGATTTCAGTATTGTGAATCTCTATGTACCATTGCTACGTTTTGATAGCGTGTCCCTCTTTCGTAAACTGAAACCCTTTCTCTTTACTTCCAAAAACCTGATTGTAGGAGGGGATTTCAATTGTAGTATTTCAAAAAATGACAGGGGCCTACAAAGAAGTAAAAATGTTTGTGGTGAAAATGCCTACAAGAACTAATTGTAGAAATGGGCCTAGCAGATGTTTTCTCTAATTTGTATGACCCAACTCCCAAAACCTAATTTTGTGGAAAACGATCCATGACGATTGATTATTTTTTATCTCTAAAAACTTACAAGTACAAGATGCACAGGATCAAGTTCAAGTTCAAGTTTATTGTAGGAAAACTCTGTTGAGCAAGCTCATTCACAAGGAGGTCCTCTGACAGAGACAGGTAGTTACAGATTGCATAATCGAAAAAAACAGTACAAATTAAGTACTGAATTATGGGCAAGCATTAACATGTTGCATAAAAATGACAATGACATAGAAAAATACAAGTACAGAAAAAAAGGTACAAAGTGCTTGTTTCAGAGTAAAGCAAGTTCTTACTTCGGATCATACACTGTTAGTAGTAACAACTGGAGATCTCCCTGACAATAAAAGAGGGAAAAGAATATGGAAACTAACCCTTACATTATTGGAAATACTACCTGTTGCACATGGGTTCACACATCTTTTGGAAGCATGCAAATCAATTTTTTTTCTTTATGAGTATTTAAATTCCTGGTGGGAAGACAGAAAACAGGATATAAGGGAATACTTTAAAATGATGGGGAAATTGAACCGTAGGCAGAATACAGACCAATATAAAGCTCTTTTGGAACAACTTCAGGATTACACAGCTTTACAAACTGAAGGGGTGGGAAATTTTACAAACCAAATAAAAGAACTAAAAGAAGTTTTAATGCAGATGCAACAAGACAGATTGAAAAATTTAGAAAAACGACAACAGTATGAGTTAAAAGGGAAAATGAGGGAGACTGTGCCTTTAGAACAATTTACAAAGGATAGAGACCAGAAGGTGATTTCTTATTTAATAAATAAAAATTGACAAATAACTGATAAAATGGCCTTAATGGTGGAAATTGAGGAATTAAAAAAAATGTTCTTAAGTTAAAAATCTTCCATCAAAAAACATGGTAGATTGGCTTAAAACATGCAACCTTCCAACAATACCACCTAGTCTACATTGTAACTTGACATCCCCGATAACAAAAATGGAACTAAGGGAGGTAATTTGGTCCCTGACTGTAGGTTCGACCCCAGGGGCTGACAGGCTTCTAAATGAAATTTATAAAATACATTTTGAAATACATGGGGAAGAACGGGTTGACTTTTATAATGCTAGCCTGCAAAATGGGTCTCTCCCAAATAACATATATGAGAGTGTGTTAATACTGTTATTTAAATCTGGAGAAGGGGGAGACCTAAAGAACTGGTGCCCAATCTCATTATTAAATACTGACTACAAAATGTTAACAAAAATACTGTGTAATAGGCTTTTGGGTGTATTGGACTCCATTTTACATCCATCAGAGTTTAGTGGGATCCCTTCATGGAAAATTCATGATGCCCTAATTTTGATTAGGGAAGTAATGCTAAAAGGAGAAGAAAGTGAAATAATGAGACAGTTTGTCAGCCTGGACCAAACAAAGGCTTTTGACAGGGTGGAATATGAATATTTATGGCTGGTTTTAAAATTGTATGAATTTTCTAGACAATTTATAGTCTGGATCCTAATATGTTACAAAAAATTGTTTTATTCCAAATATAAATGGATGGATAGGGAAAACATATAAGATATATAGCGGAATAAGGCAAGAATATCCCCTAAGTCCACTTTTATACTTCTTAACAATAGACCCCTTACTACAAAAATTGAATCATTGTGAGAATATTCGAGGATTGTCAGTAAGCAGTGATGACTCCCCGATAGTCCCAATTGTGTATGCAGATGACATTGGTCTTATCTTAACAGATAAATTAGCTGCAATGAATGCCAAAAAAATACTAATGGATTTCTCATACATATCGGGGTCTGAAATGAATTTAAAAAAAGGGTAATTGAGCTGGCCTAGTGGCGTGGAGGGCTGAGGCAGTGTTGCCTTACCTCCTGCCATGCCGGCAACCTATGTTTGCAGTGCAAGTGGGTCATCAGGGGTTGGCAGGGAAGGGAAAGGATTGAGGCTCTGGAGGAGCACTCTCCTCTCCCAGGGAGGGGTGGGGATGGAGTCCGCTGCTTGACTGGCCCCTAGTACTGGCTGGGGGTAGGGGCACCAAACCCATACAAGAGGCGGTGCTGAACTAGACACCTGGTGTGCCATGTAAGGAAGCATGTGCAGCTTGGCCATTGGTGTCATTGCACACCTTGGCTCTGCCCTCAGAGGCGGGATAAATCAGAGGTGAAAAGAAGCTGACCGTCAGGCTGAAGCTGGTCTCCCTGCCACAGCGGGCCAACTGGCACCTCAAAAATTGTCAAGAGGCAATGGCCGTTAAGTATCCCAGTGGCGGTGATGGGGGGAACAGGTGGAAGGGGGCTAGTCAGCAGGGGGATAAAATAAGAATAAAAAATAAATGAAAAAGAGCAATTGTATAGCTATAGGACAGGGGACCAATCAGTGTCACAAATTTTGGATATACCAACATCTATAGGATATCAAAGAATCTTAGGGATTCAGTTTGGAAGTCCAAATCTGCAGGTATATAACTGGGATTGTAAAATTCAAGAAGCCAAAAATAAAATAAACCTGTGGAAAAACATGGAAGATGTCTAAAAAGAAAGGGATATTGATGATAAAAACCTTTTTACTTCTGATTTTTCTTTTCGTGAGTCTGGTTTACCCACCCCCGAAATCCCTAGAAATGTCCCTTTTTAGTGTTTTCTTTCAAGGACTATGGGGTAGTCACCTCAACCAGTTAAAAAGAGGAACAACATATATTCCAATAGCCCAAGGGGGTTTAGCTATGATTAATCCTGTTGTTTTCCTATATTGTACTTTTTTTCATCACAATTTGTTACTGGTATTAAAACACATGGGTAAAATGTGGGAGCCCCGGGTTTTGTACAACATGGGGCAACTCCTTTCAGCTTGGGAATACCAATCCCCTATTCCAAAGTAAAAACATGTCACAGGGCTATCACAGTACTTTAAAGAAATAGTTGGAAAATTGAAGTTTTGGCAAGTCACGAAGAAGGAATTTTTGATCAAATCAAAAAAAAAGAACTTTATAACAGAATATTAGAAATGCACTATATGGAGTATCCCTGGTATAAAGCCAAACCACAAAGAGAACAAACATTTATATCGGACATGTTAGTATCAAAAAGAATCCCGGTGTACATGTGGGATCTTATGTGGTTATGTGTCCATCAAAAGTTGGCAGTTGAAAATAATATGAAGCACAAAGGTAGAGAAGAGAGAGAGAGATTGTTCAAGAACCAAAACCTGTACTGGATCACCCAAAACTTTGAATCATTTATTTTTGGAGTGTCCGTTTGCAATTTCCTTTTGGAAGTATTTAAAGAAAAGTTGGTTGCTTTCTCCCTTTTATAATTTAAGCCCGGAAATTCTATACTTAGGGCATTTTTCCTGCAGCTTGGGTTAAATATTACAAAGTAATAATACAAATTATTTTATTACATATTAAATTTCAACCATGGCAGACAAGATGTGCCCTGACCTTGAGACAACAGCATAAGGCAGTCAAACAAGTAGCTCACACAGTAATATCAGAATTTTTTTTATTTTTAATTTTTTTTTTATTTATTTGAGTCTAGGATTACAAAATACCTTTGAGCCAAGGCTCTTTTACAAAGGTTCCATGTCAGTAAGTACAGACAATAAAGATCAAATAGGATTCACGATACAGAATAGCAAACAGTTACTTCAGTTGTCATATTCATATTTAGCGACAGTACAAATAAACAGTAGGAGGAAGTAGGCAAGAAAGAGAAAGGGTCTGAGAGAAGGAGAGGGCGTGAGCGGAGCAGGGATGAGTATAGCAGCCAATAGGGCTTTGTCAGGACAGACACTGGGTAAGAGCAATTGATGGGCATAGGACTGACGAAGTGCTAGTAGAGAGGTCAATAGCAGATTGCAAATTACATGGATAAAGAAAAATGAAAGAAACCAAACCTCCTCATAAATATTCAAATTATGGTGGAGGAATACTTCCTGGCTGGACACTGGGTAATTTTAGGGGAAAATCTGATAGGTTAGTAGAATCTCAAATTTTTTTTCCATTAAAGTCTTTTCTTCTATCAAAAATGCTGGCATTTCCTCATGCTTTTTGGTTATTTTTACAGTATAAACTGAATACAGCATGATTTCAAATGTTTCCTTGATTTTCTGTATAATCAAAATATTTCCTTTTGTTACTGATGGTTTTGTTTCACCTTATTATCATGTGATGTGTAATATGTATTGTTTTATTACTTCTTTAAAGTTTTTAAAAATAAACTCCCCAGCTCTTCTAGGGGAAGGTGATTAATTCATGATTGTTCATTAGCTGTTTAAGGTTTACTAAAGTATAAGTTTTTGATTTTATGGAATAATATTAACATTTGATAAGTAGGGTAGTATGCAGTAATACTTATTTCCTTTAAGGTTTATTCTCTTATTTAGATCTTGATTAACTTTTGATTTAATTTTCAAATATGAATGTATGATGTAATACTTATCCTTTTCTTATGTTTCGGTTATGTACATGTATTTTTATCTACCAATAGCATGTTTTATATATTAATTTGAAGTTGTAATAAAAAATTCCCCTACTCTTCTTGGGTGGGGATTTAGTGGAGATTTGGTGACGAAGGGGGTGTGGGATTGGTGGAGCTGATTTTTGGGCTATCTTATTGTTATGTAATTCTGCTGTATACTGTCTTGCATAAGTGTTTGTGTTATTTCTTCTATTTTCTATTTTTTTATTATGTATGTATCCTGATGATTTGTTGTGATTTCTGAATAAAAACTCTCCTACTCTTTTCAAGATGTGCCATGGGATCTTTAACATCCACCTGAATTACCACCAGAACAGGCAGATGGGACTTCGGTTTAATGTCTCATCTGAAAGACCGCACCTCAGGAGTGCGGCACCCCCATGCTGCACTACAGTGCCAGTATTGGGATTTAACCCAAGTGCTTGGTGTGGGGATAGAACCCACAGTCTTCTGATCTTCTGGCCTCAGAGGTGAGTGTGCAACCTTCTGAGCCACTGATCTCAATCTTTGCTTGGTTGGAATGGAACTGCCCTTGCCCCTCTACATTGTCTATATATGTCACCTCCGCCATTTCCACCTGGCACTTTTCAGCCTTTACAGTGAGCCCTGCCACCTGTATCTTGCCCAATCCAGATAAGCCACTACGTACTCTTCAGTACCCTGTAACACCTAGTTGACCAACCTTTAGAATGTGGCTAGGGCATTCTTCATTCCAAAAGGCATTACCTGGAATTTGAATAATCCTATTGGAGTGATGAAGGCTGACTGTTCTCTAGCTCTGGCAGTTAGCAGCACCTGCCAGTAACCCTTTTGTTAAGTCAGTTGTGGTAAGGTATGTTGCCCCTCCCAGTATGTCTAGTAGTTCATCCATCCATCCATAGCACTGGGTGGGCATCAGACTTTGTGACTGCGTTGAGTCCACAATAGTCCACACAGAAGCAAGTAGACCCATCTGGCTTGGGAACAAGGACTACAGGTGAGGCACAGGGACTGTGGGTTTTCTGGATTACTCCTAAGTCCAGCATTTCCTTCACCTCCCTCCTAATATCCTTTAGGATGGCCTCAGACACCCGGTAGACTGTCCATCAGATGGGCATTTGTGTCCCTGTGTCTATGTCATGGGTCGCTAAGGGGGTTTGTCGGGACTGCTGAAATAAAGGGGCAAAGTCCTCTAAAACCTCCCTCACTTCCCGGGTCTGTTCCAGGGTCAGCTGGAGTGATAGCTAGATTGTCTCCACAGATAACTCCTGCTTGCTTTCCTCTAGCAAGTCTAGAAGGGGGTCTTCCTCATCCATCCCCTCCCCAGGACTTCACATTGCAAACACCATGTCAGCCCTATTTACATATGGCTTCATCATATTGACATGGTACATCCTATGGGTATGACTCCTGTCAGGCAGTTCCACAATATAGTTCACGTCATTGACCTGTCAGACTACCTTGCATGGTCCCACCCACTCAGCCTGCAGCTTGTTCTTCCAGGCTGGAATTAGGACCATTACTTCCTGGCCTGCACTGTACAAGTGAGCTCTGGCTCCATGGTTGTACCAGACTTTTTGCTTCTGCTGGGCGGCTGATAGGTTGCTTTGGGCCACCCCCATAAGTTCCTTCAGCTTCTCCCTAAACTTAAGGACATAATCCACTATGGGAACTCCCTGGGTGGCATGCTTGCCTTCTGAGTCTTCAAGGATCAAGTCTAGGGCCCCACCCACTCTACATCTGTATAAGAGTTTGAAGGGGGAGAACTCTATTGACTCTTGGGGCACCTCCCTCCCTGTATGCAAGCAACAGGTGGGGAAGGTATTTCTCCCAGTCCCTCCCATGCTACTAAGAAAACGCTCAGATCATTGTTTTTAGGGTATCATTAAACCTTTCCATGAGCCCATTGGCTTGTAGGTGATAAGGTGTCATGCATCTCTGAACCACCCCACACTTCTCCCACAAACACTTCATCAGGTCTGACATGAAGTCACCCCCTTAATCAGAGATAACCTCCTGTGGAAACCCAGTACAGAAGAAAATCCCTAGCAAGGCATCTGCCACTTTGTCTGCCTTGAGGAGAGGGCGACCGCCTCTGGGTTTCGGTCGTGAAATTGACCACTGTCAGGATAAACTTTTCCCCGGAGCAGCTTGGGGTATTCAAGGGTCCTACAATATCCATTCCTACCTTCTGGAATTACTCCTCCACAATGGCAAGGGAATTAGGGCAGCTTTTTGTTTTACTGCCTGCCTTCCCTATCTGTTGGCACCAGTGAGAAGACTTGCAATATTCCTTTACCTGCTGGGTGATGTTGGGCCAATAGAAATTTTGGGCTAATAGCTGCATGGTGCAAGTGATACCCAGATGTCCAAACATGGGAATATCATGAGCCATCATGAGCAACCGCTCACAATACCCCTGGGGAATGACAAGCTGCCTGCTCACCACCCCTTCCTTTGTCCTCATGTCATTGTGTATACATCAGTCAGTCATCCCAAAATACCCTATGTCTCATGTCACCTCCCTGTATCCTGTCAGATTCTGCACAAGCCCTCAGCCTCTCCACTCTAGGGTCAGTCCTCTGAGCAGCTGCAAAATCTTCACATTTTCCCAAAGCATAGGATGTGTCCTCCTCAGTTCCTAAACTGGGGTCTTTAGCTGTAGCATTAAGGCATTCAGAGTCACTGCCATTCCTAACATTCTGACCATTTGTTACCCCTCCCACCTCAGAGTAACCTTCTGTAGCTGTTTGGTGAACAGCTACTTGTGGAAGTCCTACCTCCCTTTCACTAGTCTCCCTTTCAGGAGACACAGGCTGGGAAACCAGCCTCCTATTCTTTTTCACAGGGCTTCTATGGGATTCAGGGAATTACAAGCGGCTGTCGCTGTCTGACTGCAGGTAACTGAACACACCACCCCATTGCTGGAGATTGTTCCCTATAATCACATCCAGGGCAAGATTGTCTGCCACTGCCACGTTTTGCACCCTCTCTCCTGTCTCACCCCAACCCAGGAGAACACTGGCTAGGGGCAGGATTTTCTCCTCCCCAGTGAATCCTCTCACAGTTACAAACTGATTAGGTATAAGTTGTTCAGGTTCAACCAAATCCCCTTTTACCAGGGTAAGAGATGCCCCAGTGTCCCTTAACCTGTGGGTATGAACTCCATTTATGGTAACCGGGTGTATGTGCTCCTTCATATTCAGAGGCATGCTCTCAGGGATACACAGTGCACCCACCTCCTTTTAAGCGCCACTTTGTCCACTCTATGCCTCTTTAGGACACTGTCTAGCAAGATGCCCTGGCTGCTTACAAAACCAACATTCATCACTTTTTTTTATCCAAGAAATCCCTTTTTGGTAACTTGGGGCTTTCCCCATTCTGCAGAGACAGTGAGGGGTTTTTAGCTGCTCTGAAGGTGCATTTTTCCCTTTTGCCCCTGCAGCACCTGCTCCCCCACTTCCTTTCAGAGCAGGCCTGTTCCTGGCATAGCGATCTGAGAGCTCAGCAGCTTGCTGTGCTGTTTTAGGATCCCGGTCCTCTAGCCAGGCTTTTGGCTCTGCTGGGCAGCCCCAAAAAAACTGTTCCAATAGCACAACTTCCTCAATTTTCCCCACAGAGTTTGCTTCCACCCCTCCCACCAACATTTCAAAAACTGACGTTACTTTGTGCTAAGTTCCCCAAAGTTCATTTTGGGGCTCTTTTGAAGCTTCCAGAATATAACTGTGTAGGTCTCAGGAGTTAGTTCATACTTTTTCAGTAAAGCAGTTTTAAATTCTTCATACTCTTTACTGTCCTCTTATCTATTTGGACTGGCACCTCATGCGCCTTGCTAGTAAGCAGTGAGGATAGCTGAAAGCTCCAGACCTCCTTGGGTATCTTGGCCTGGATACAGACCTTTTCAAATGAATTCAAAAATGCATCCATATCCTCCCCATCTCTCAATTCTGCTATTAATTTGGAATTTAATTTATACCCCAGCCCTGGAGTTTCAGGTTCACCCCTGCCACGTACCTGCCCTGGTGCTGGCAGTTGAAGCTTCAGCCTCTACAGTTTGAACACTCTTTGATGCTACTTGTCATCCATCTTGGCCTGTCTTTGGTGACGTTTGTCCTCTGTCTCCATTTCGAGTCTTTTCTGCTTGAGTCCCCTCTGCTGCTGGGCTTCAAACTTTCTCTGCTCCCTTCCTTGCTGATCTTCCCTCTATTGCTGGGCTCCCCTCTGCTGATGGGCTTTGAACTTTCTCTGCTCCCTTTCTTGCTGAGCTTCCCTCTATTGCTAGACTCCCCTCTGCTGTGGGTTTCCCTCTGTGTCTGGGCTTGCCTCTGTGGCTAGGATTGCCTCTGTGTCTGGGCTTGCCTCTGTGGCTGGGATTGCCTCTGTGTCTGGGATTGCCTCTGTGTCTGGGCTTGCCTTTGTGGCTGGGATTGCCTCTATGTCTGGGATTGCCTCTGTGTCTGGGCTTGCCTCTGTGGCTGGGATTGCCTCTGCTGTTGGGCTTACCTCTGCTGCTGCTGGGCTTCCCTCTGCTGCTAGGCTTGTAGGGCAAGCTGCCTGTCCTGTATGGTAAGCTGTACTCTCTGCAGCTCCAACTGAAGCTTCAGCTTCTCCAGCTTCCCTAACACAAAGATCTTTTCTTATTTAGAAGACTTTTAACATTATAAACGATGTAGGTTTCCTGCTTATTTCAAGTTGTGGTTTAAACTCATAGACATTTACTAATGCATGCACAGATGCACAAATGTAGCTTTAGTATATTTTATGGCTGTTCTCTGGGAAGAAGCTTATCTATTCTGTGAGATTTGACCTTGACATATCTTTCTTTTGATGGAACTCTTTTGTCTTTATATGGTTCTGTGCTGATTTTTAAAAGCAGTTTAGGCCAATGAGATTTTTAAAACATTTTTATCTGATTTTTATGTATGATCTGGACTTTAAGAAAGTATTCTTCCAAACCAGCTGTCATTTTTTTGATGAAGGATTCTATGTGATCCGAATGCTCAAGCACACATTTTCTTTTGTAACATCTAAGTTGGTCCAATAAAAGACATCAAATCATTTCTTTTTTTCTGTATCTTTCATCCTCTTTGTGCAAGGCATCCCAAAGTGGTATGAAAATAGTCCTGGTGGAGTCAGAGTTGTCTGCAGAGGACTAATACAGAGATGAGGAGGAGGAGGAGTCAGTTGGGTTGCCTAGTAGTGGCCATAGTAGCAGTGGTGGTTTGAGTGCTAGCAACCAGAATCGCTGATGCACATCAACCCTAGTCCATAAAACAGAAAAAAATCTCATTTATTCATTCAGTATCTGTGACCTACCCGAGTCAAATTCTACCCCACCAGTCATGCTGCCAATGTACAGAGTCCAGCTGTTTGCCATCCCTACACCCAAAAAGGTGCAGCCTACTGAACATATCATGTTTCAGCATCATACCAAATACCCGCCCAATCATGCTATTGCATGGGAACTGAATGCAGCAAATGCTGAAATACTGGCAACTGATCCATTACCATTTTCTTTTATGGAGAATTTGGGATTTCAAAGGTTGATGGCACATGTCTGTCCAAAAGGCAGATTCCATTACGGATCTATTTCTCCACCAGAGCCATTCTTGAACTTTATAGGACTGTGACATGCACAGTAATACATGCCCTGCAGCATTTAGCATTACCATGCATATGGTATGGACATGTGGACTAGCGGCCACAGAGCTGGTAGCTCTTTTTAATATTTTACAGCCCACTAGGCACAAGCACCTGGGGTAATATTTGATGCTGGAATGGAGAAAATTGTACAAAGCCCAATTGTGGTGGTAGCAACACTCTGGGTGTTTGACAGCAAGCCACGATAGCTATGAAGAGTGTAAGTGGATCACACAAGGATCAGAAAATATTAGATCTGCTCCTGACTGAGATTAATGGGTGGTTGCACCCACATTCCCTGAAACCGGGTTTCATTGTGAGTGATAATGACTCAAACGTGGTTAAATGCATTAGTGATGGTGGGTTTCTTAGGGTTCCATGAATGGCACACTGTCTTAATCTAGTAGTGCATCAGCTTCTATCATATCCTGAAATCAAGTCCATGTTAACTTTGACCCGCTACATCTGTGCCCACTTTGCTCATTCTGGAAAGGCCCGTGACCATCTAAGGCACCAGCAGATCCAGAACAAACTGACTCAGTACTCTGTAAAGCTAGAAGTCATCAGCACATGGAACTTGACACTCTACATGATCAAACGCTTGTACAAGCAGTGAAAAGTCATCGCTATCTGCTGCTGCATACAAGCCTTGACAGTTCCAGAGTATCAGTGTCCCTGACAACAGATCAGTGGTGACTAATGGATGGCCTTATAATGATTCTAAGGCCATTTGAACGTGGCACAAAGGCAGTGAGTGGGGCACTGCCTGTATTAGTCAGGCCATCCCACTTCTAAGGGTGCTGAGCTAGACACTGTTAAATGTACAGCAGGTGCTAGAGGTAGGTGGTGATAGGGGAAGCTGTGCCTTAATGTAACACATGCTGTAAGTATTTGACTGCAATGCCCATATTTCCAGCATTCTGCAGTCTACAGATTTTGGTATTGCCTCCATGCTGGGCCTATGGTATAAAAGGGGTCTGTCATCGATACTCGAAGGTGGGCATGATCAGATACAAAATCTAACTGATCAGCTAACAAGACAGGTTCATGGACTGTACCTTTGAATTTAAGTCTTATCTTACTATTCTTACAGATCCAATATTAGAGAAAAACTATACACACTGCAGTACAAGTCACATTAAACTGTTCCCTCAACTCACTGGTGTAGCATTGTTCAATGAGTTTCCTTATCTATGCGGGGTTTAATTCAATGAATTAGTAAAAGGTTAGTATTGGTTTGCATCTAACTCTTATGTACTATAAGCTTTATTTTCAGCTGAGTGCTTATGAATTTCATTTCAGAAGGCAGACTAAACAACTCTTAAGGAATGCTGTGATATTTATAAACAATGCTCTTAAGGAATGCTGTGATATTTATAAACAATGCTCTTAAGGAATGCTGTGATATTTATAAACAATGCCATGAAAATGCAGCTACTGCCATTTCACTAAACAGTTACAAGTGAGTTGAATAGGCAGTGAAGGATGGTTGGAAAATAGTTGAAAGCTTCAACAGTTCGAGGTGCCACTCTAGTAGCATCACAAAAAAAATGCTACACCAGTGAGTTGATGGAACAGTTTAATGTGACTTGTACTGTACAAATTTGAAATCTTTCAAAGTAACACACTACTAGTTAGATATGGAAAACATCCACCCAATACCCAAAACTGTTCCTACTCTCACTGAGGTAAAGATCTTCTCCATGTATTATGGCATTGCCCATGGTATGATAAAACCCGTAGATACTGGCATGCGCCTTTTTTAGGTCCCCATCAACACTTGTTAGAGAAACAATGATAACTAACATCATATTGACTATCAAAGATGATGATACAATCATAAGGCTGGCAAATTACTTTCTTGCAATTTCAAAGATAAAGAAAGTAAAAACTAAAATAGTCTACACCATATATATGAAATAGATATGAGGGGTATGGCAATACTGATAAATTGTGTTAATGAAATTAGTGTACTCTACCTTGTTCATGTCTACATATTTTTGTCCATATTTATTGTGGTCTGTATTTATTGTTGTTTTTATTTGCTGTTGACACGTATGTAGCAACATTGTGTATTTTAATCAAATTTGTAAAATGGGTAAACTTTGTAAATGCTTTTAAGTTGAACAAATATAGTCACTACTAAAAAAATAGGTGCAGGGGGCACAGATGTTACAGTAACTGTTATGTAAGGCACTACATGAAAGTCATCACAGACTGGCTGTAGCTACTAGGGTGATGTGAATATTTTTTTTTCCAAATATTCAGCTGAATATTCAGTATTTGGGGCCAGCATGACTGAATATTCAGCCAAATATTCATATTCGCCAAAAAAAGCTAACTAAGGCATCAAAGCAAGGCATCCCAAAGTGATATGAATACAGTCTTGGTGGAGTCAGAGTTGACTGCAGAGGACTAATACAGAGATGAGGAGGAGGAGTCAATTGGGTTGCCTAGTAGTGGCCATAGTAGCAGTGGTGGTTTGAGTGCTAGCAACCAGAATCACTGATGCACATCAATCCTAGTCCATAAAATAGAAACTCATGCACTACTAGATTAAGACAGTATGCCAACTAAGCTAAAAAAATGGACCTCCCTTCCCCCCACCCTCAGATAGCACCTAAAACTCCCCCCCCCAGGTTCCCCAACCACTATTACAATATTTAAAAAAAAGGCAGCAAATTATTTTTGGAGCAGCCGGCACAACCCCATCTGTCTCCATGGCTGGCCATCAGTTTTCATTACTAAATTCAAAGTTAACAGTCCTCCACATGGTCCTCCTCCACACACACCCGGTAGCCAGCTGCAGCCCTCACCTCCCCCTACACCCTGCCTGCACCTAAACAACATATATAAATGTAAGAAAAAGGCAGCCAGTGCAGCCCTCCCTCCTCCATGGCAGGGTGCCTTCTTGTGAATGAAACAGCACCTGCTTGTGATTATATAGAGAACGAGCTGATCACGTGATCAGCTCATTCTCTATTTAAGCACAAGCAGGTGCAGTTTCATTTACAAGCCAGCTGTGGAGGAGAGTGGGCTGCTCTGGCTGCCTTTTTCTCACATTTACTGTATTATCTTGTCTAGGTGCAGACAGGATGTGGGAGGAGGTGGGGGCTGCTGCTGGCTACCGGGGGGTGGGGGTGGGGAGGACTGTTAACTTTAATTTAGTAATGAAAACTGGCGGCCATCCATGGAGGTGGATGGGGTTCTGCCGGCTGTCCCAAAAATAACTTATAACAGAAAAAAATATTATTAATCCACTTTGGGGGGCTTTTTGCCAGGTGGGAACTGCAGATGTGGAAGAAAAGGAGGAGGAGGGGGCTGATGAATCAGCAGGATTGCATGCAGTGCAACACATGGTGAATGCATATTTGGTGGACACCAGGCACCTTAACATATTAGAAGACCCACTGCGGTCATGGAGTAGTAAGGTCACTGACTGACCAGCACTGACCAGCACTGACCTCCATAGCAGTCAAATATATGAGCTGTCCACCCTCCAGTGTCAGCATGGAGAGGACATTCAGTTTGGTGGGGGCATTTTGCAGGACAGGCATACAAATCTCTCCCCTAGAAATGTTGGCATGCTGACATTTATGAACATTACTGTAGGGCACATTACACATAATACAATTTACGTATGCGTTCATAACACATGATGCTAGTGGTAGAGATGAAAAAGAACCACAACAGGCTGGTGGTCTCGGCACTGGCCACGTGTCTTCCATTGAGGTAGATGATGCATTAATGAAGAAAGAATTCACATGTGGGGATAAGTCCATTCTGGAAGACTGTGAGGGCTGCTTCCTTGATGAAGATGATTGTAGTACATAAACAGAAAAGTGTTAGGGCAATCCTTTCCTCCTTATCAGTTGATTCCCTTTCTTTATAATTCAGTTTTGTTTTCATGTGAATATTTTTCCTCAACTTGTGCTGCTAATCTATACAGTACGTCCATCTGATTAACATCATCTGCCCTCTCCTATGTAATGACCACAAAGTAGAACATCTTTGAAGATTACATCATTCAGATAGACAGCCGACCCACCAGCCAGTCTGTCAGGCATCCTGCCAGCTGTCCTGCTAGACATCCCACCAGTCAGGCTGCCAGCCATCTTGCCAGGCCAGCCAGCAAGCCAGGTCTCAAGCGGAACCTCCAGCCAGCCAGCCCTTCATGGCAGCAAGACCTGAAGTACAGCAAAGGCCAACACTTCCTGCTGTGATGGTAAGTTGCTTGCATTATTTTTCATGCTACTTATCCTTGCGGTGAGCTACCCACTGCCAGTCATATTGCAGACAGGCTGTATATTTTTATGTGATTTTGTGTATGTCATAATGCCACAAGCATGTCAGTGATAATGAAAAGGTCACAGAGAGAGCGAGAGAGAGAGAGAGAGAGAGAGAGAGAGAAAGAGACTGTATTTTTCAAATGTTTGACCTTCTCTGTAACCTGAGGGGGAGGCTTGCTGGGTAGGAGGACTGCTCAACAAGGATATGCCAAAATCCATTTGCTTGTAATAAACTATGCTATTCAAGGGAGAGAACTGTCTCACAAAAATATTTGACATTCCTCTGTGAACTGAGAAACACACTGATTAGCAGGAAGCCAAAGGGTATTTCCCTGGTTAACTAATTGAGGGAAGCAGAGGTAATCAAATGTTTCAGGAGATAACCCTTTTCACTTCAAAGCAGGATGCTTGGGAAGCCAGGATTGAGGAAGTAACCAGTCTTGACAAGCTGGTGTCAGTTGTATTACCAGTAAGATAGTGAGACATCATAAGACAGCTAGGAAAATTGGGTTGTGGGGAAGCCGCAAGAGTGACATCTACTTGCCTAAAGGTTACGACCAGACCATGGATTTTGACCTACTACATAAGTGATAAGCCAGAGTCATTCTCTCTCATTTTTCTGGAGCATTTCATTTTGGACACTCTCCTGACATACCAGAAGGAAGACTGCTACAGAAAGGAATGAAACCTTTGAAAAACCATTTATCCTTCTGGACTTCAATTCACTAAGGACTTAAGGTAGAAATTAGATAACAGTTGTAGTGCATTTTCTTGTACATATGTACTTTTATTTGTGTTATTCTGTGACCAAATTTATGCATCTTTTAGTTGTTTAAATATTCAGTAAAAACATTTTTTTTTTAAGAAAACCTGCCTGAGAGAGATTTCCTGTACTGTGTGTGTGTGATTGTGGGACGTCTATCAATAATCTCTGACCAGACTGTTTTTGCTAAAGAGGTGCCACCATAAGCAACCAATCAAGCAAGGATCTGTAAGGGAGACCAGGGTAAAGATAGGGGAAAAAAACAAAAGTCTCATGGTAGAGTCTGTGGGTATTTGAACCAGGTTATTGCACGTCCTGTGGGAGAAGACAATATCAGGGTCACACAGCTACCCCGAAGAGTGTGTAACACCTATCTCTTCCCACTTTGTGTAACAATCAAAGAAGGATTCACATCTGGCTACAAGACTCAAGACTAGTATTGTACCCTTATGCAGAGTTTAAAGAGGGATGCCCTGGGACCTTGTGGCGGGTATTCAGTTGTGAATTCAGGGAGCTCTCTGGAAGGACACGAGGTGGGTATTCCTGTTCCCTCCCTATCACAGATTACACTTAGAGGTGGGCACTGTGAGCTTAGTGGACCTGACCCCCAGGACTAGGTTCATGACAATCCTCACTGTTGGCGGTGAGTCCATCATCACACATTTCCTTTTGTCTCTCTCTCACTTAAAATAGTCCACCACAAGCCATAGACTAAAATTGCCTTTTCCTCCACCACCTGTCTCTGTGGCACTGTTGTGCCAGTACACAGCATTGCCATCACTAATTTGATGGTAAGTATGATGACATTTTTTCTAAGTTGTAATGCTAATAGGTAAGTGCTTAGTAAGGATGTATATCTTTAAGAATGAAGATTTGGACCGTTTAAATGCCTCTTATCATTTTGTTTGCTTTTTTTATTTAATTAAATTTTCATCATTTTATTTGATTTTGCTAGCTACTAGTGAAAAAAGAATGCAATGCATTTCTTGTATTATGATATCAAAAAAATGTTCCTGCCAAAGCTGGCAGTGCATTTCAATGGAAACTGCAAACTACTTTTTAGATTTTTATACAGGAATAACACTGTTTACCATTAAAATATTATATATTTCATGCAAATATGTGACTTTTGATAACCTGTGATCTTTTGTTTTAATTTAGCATGTGACATTTTCTTCATAACCAGATTTTACTAGAAAGGAAGAAAAAAGAAGTCAATTACTGTACTGCTTCAGTGGTGACTTTAGTAAGGTCTACATAATTTCCCTTGTCTTCACAGATCTCCTCCTACCCTTATCTCTTCTAATCAAGGAAGCAAGACTTCTCCTCCACCTCTTCTGTCTGGAGCACCTTCATTCCATTTAAAGGCAGGGCCATCTCCAATGTGACAATAGGTATTGTTTTAAAAAGTTATTTTTTCTTTACATTTTTAATTGTGGTTTCCTTTCAGAGGTGTACTGTAACCCAACAGGGAGTGTTTTACAGTCTAAATATGTTTTATATTGTATTCACATCAGGTTTGTTTATATTTTGTCATCAAGAGGAAGTCATCATCCTCCTACAGGAAGCAATCCATTGTCGTCTTCTAATCTCCACCAGATTGTTGATGTGGTCAACCTTGTCGACTAATGCTCAGCCCTCCTCTTACGGTTTCTCCACCACTGTATTTAGTCTTATTAAAGTCAGCACATCCTCTGTATCAAGCATGTATACCTGTCCTCAAACATTTGCTGCTGCCTCATTGTACAATGTGTCACACACCGGAAAAGCACCTGAAATGAGAGAAATGAACTACAGTTATACAGTGACATACTGATACGGATAACATACTGTATAAGAAAACAAAAATTGAAAAAAATCTTAGCTTCCATGGGAGGAAGCACTCCTAAATTAAATAACCAGATGTGGGTAAGACTCGTGCAACAACAGGATTCAATCACTGTAGTGATAAATACTTGCAAAGAGAGAAACAGTAACAAAAGATCATTCAAAATACAATGCTTTCAAATACCCCTGTCACACCCACAGTCCCCCAAAAGACAAAAGAAAAATGACCTTTGCTGGTGGTTACTACAGAATAACCTGATACAAGTTGGAGGTCATCATCTGGATCCAGATGTTGTAGTGCAGCAGCAGCAACATATACGTTTTCTGGGAGCACGTCTCATTTCTGTGTGTCATGAGAATTTTTCCAGCCTTAAAAGTTGACTTTTATTTCCTGGGTATTAAAGTGCATCTTGACAGTTGCTGCGGAAACCTGCACAGCAGTGCCCAAGCTAGCAACAGCATGTAACTTGGGGAGCAACCACATCTTATTTAATGGTGTCATAAGAAACATTCACATCAGCAATGTACATCGCTGCATGACCAGTTTATTCCATCACTTGTGCATCAAAATATTGGAATACAGAATTTATGTATTTTGAACTTTTAGAAAAATTTTTGGAGAAGAGAATTGCTGTGAATTGTAATGTACGCACAATTTTGTTTGGAGCAGTTGCACAATGTGAACTATCATGTGACAGCATGTAGCAGCCTGTCAAATTGTTTTCACACACTCGAGAAAAATTCTGAAATTCACATAATTAATGTGAATCGTGATTTATGCACAGTTAACACAAAGTGCATCACAACAAGAGACTTTGGATCAGTTACACAATGTGAACTACCATATGGCAGCATGCAGCAGCCTGTCAAATTTTATGGCGCATTTGAGAAAATTTCTGGGAGAAGAGAGATTATGTAGATTGTGAATTATGCACAGATATCACTAAATGAGTCAGGGGGTCTGAATCATAGCATACCACCTGGCAGCATAAAGCAGGAGCATGGGATATTTATTCTTGTAGTTAGAAAAAGTTTGGGAGCACAGAATTTATGTACATTGCGCTTTTCTCACAATATCCCCAAAAGTGTTTAGCAAGAACTATCATGCATGGGGATTATGTCGCAGTGCTCCACCTTGTAGCAGAAAGCAGCAGCACAAGATCACTATTCTGGTAGTTGAGAAAAATTCTGGGAGCACAGAATTTATGTATGTTGCACTTTTCTCACAGTATCCCCTAAAGTGCAAAACAAAAACTGTGGCGGTGAGTGGTGAATCATAGCACACAGCCCAGTAATGGAAAGCAGCAGCAAGATATATTTGTTCTGGTAACTGAGAAAAATTCTGAGAGAAGAAGACATTGTTAGTGTAAAGAGTGTGCAGTTGCTTAAGAAAGAGAATAAAAAAGAGAGGAAACCAGATTTATTTTTCTTTTATAATGTATGGAAGATGCTTGTTATGGATGAAAAACAAACAGATAATTTCCTTGTAATCTCATCACTATGACGTCAGTGAAAAACCTCTTTTGAGTACGTCATAGCAATGAGTTTACAAGACAGAATGCCAGGTTAATTCAAGATTCCTTTCTCAGAGTGCTGATCGTTAGCCTCTGCAAGTGTTTAAAATGTTAATTCCACAGTGTCAGTTAACGCTTTCATGAACTAGTGACCACGATGTTAGCTGCAGCATTTACAAACCCAGAAATAACCAAACGTTGTTACCTTTTTTATTTAACCTTCTTTTTGTTTTTCTGCTCCCAAATCTAGTTACATGGCTGTTCACCCCTGCACCTCTTGACCTTCACGATGTTCGTGAAGACGAGCACCGACATCTCCCAGCACTCCTTGCAACCAGACACCACGTGGTGTCCACAGTATAACCGGATTTTTCCAAATTATTTACATACTAAACGACTGTTTTTCTGAAGATTGTTTTCAGTTGCTTTTGTTGTTAAGAAATAGAGACGTGGTCTGGACCTATTTCTGTTGATTCCATACACTATAAAAGCTAATGTATGGGGTTTTGATTAGTAACCAAGGGGGAGCAGTTGATGTCACCTACCTTGATTGCAGTAAAGCTTTTGATACCGTTCCACATAGAAGATTGATTAATAAGCTGGGTAGGCTCAGATGGGTCAGACATTGGTCAACTGGGTGGCAAACTGGCTGACGGGCAGAAAACAGAGAATGGTGGTAAATGGTATACAGTCAGAAGAGATGCAGGTCACAAGTGGGGTGCCTCAGGGATCAGTCCTGGGGCCAGTCCTTTTCAATATCTTCATCAGTGACATTGCAGATGGACTGGAGTGTAAGGTTTGTCTGTTTGTAGATGATACCAAGATCTGCAACAGAGTAGATGATCCAGATGGGGTGGGCAGAATGAGAAGAGATCTGGATAAACTGGCAACATGGTTGGAAGAGTGGCAACTGGGGTTGAACGCAAAGAAGTGCAAGATTATGCATGTAGGGAAGAGAAACCCTAAAGCCACCTATAGGCTGGGAGGAGAGTTGCTGGCAGTCACAAGGGAAGAAAGAGACTTAGGTGTCGTCATCACCGATGACCTGAAATCATCCAAGCAGACCACTAAAGCAGTAGATAAGGCTAGAGGGATGTTGGGGTGTATTAGTAGGGATATCACAAGTCGGAAAAGGTCATAAGAAAGAGGTAATAATCCCTCTTTATAAGACACTGGTTAGGCCCCATCTGGAGTACTGTGTGCAGTACTGGAGGCCATACATTCACAAGGGCATTAACCAGATTGAGGCAGTGCAGAGAAGGGCAACCAAAATGGTGCAGGGACTGCATTAGAAAACATATGAGGACAGATTAACTGAGCTCAATATGTGTACCATAGAACAAAGGAGGGAGAGAGGTGATATGATTGAAACATTCAAACACCTTTAGGGCATTAACAAGGTGAAAGAGCCTGACATGTTTCAATATAAGAAAAATAGCAGGACAAGGGGCCACAGCATGAGATCAGAGGGAGTCCAATTAAGGGGTAATGTGAGGAAGTTCTTTTTCACAGAAAGGGTGGTGGATGCATGGAACGGCCTACCTCAGGAAGTGATGGATATGAATACAGTGCAGGGCTTCAAACAGGTATGGGATAGAAATAAGGGAGCAATACAGATGAGTATGAATAAGATAAACCATTGACAGAGCAAAGGCCAATGGCACATTCATAAGGTAGAAAAAGAAATGGTCAGACTGCATGGGCCTTGCAGTCCTTATCTGCTGTCAACTTCTATGTTTCTATGTTTCTAACCTTGCTGAAATTGCTCTTGAGGTTACCATGACAAATATGTAAACCTCTCGAGCTGTGCTCTCGAGGTTTACAGTTGTCATGGTAACCTCTCGAAGCGATTACAGCTTGGTTACTAATCAAACCCCATGCATTATCCTCGATGTTAAGCAGCAGGAGAAGCATAGCTGACAGAAGATTTTAGATTGACGGAAGCAGTATCAGAAATCAGAACACAGAGACATTAAGATGTATAAAATATGTTAGTGTTTTTTCCTTGTTTAATTTGTGTCTTACATTTTCATTTTTTTTTACAAGTAAAGATAAGAATAAAGGAGACAGTAAGATGGATAACATAGCTGAAATAAAGGAGAATAAAGACTGATAGACTCAGACTAGGGCCAGGGAACAGACGGTGTAATGCCACCACGAAGTTCTGCAAGACCCTCAAGAATGCTCCGTTGGTTTTGGAGCAACACCTCAATACTTTATTTTATGGCAACAACTTGCCGGGAGAGTGCCCTTGTCTCCCCACGCAGCTACACCACTTCTTCACTAAGACCAAATGACCGGATCAACCTCGACCACACTTACTTCAAGCCCCAACGAGAAGACCAGGTTGAGAGTGCAATCATGCAGGTGGATCACAGTGACAATCGCCTGTGTAAGGCCCAGTGATGACATCAGTTGAAGCAGCTGCTGACCAAAAGATGAGGTTTCATCATCCACCAAGGTACTGAAATCAGCCAGCACTACAAGCTTGGAGCATCCAATATCTGGTCAGCCATAAACTCCACCAGCTCCTGAAGGTAATCACCCTCACACCCTGAAAGCCGGTATATGAAGGTGACCCTACAGCCTACACCTGCCTCACACCTAACAGACACATTCTCAAAAGACCTAGAAATTCCCATGGGGTACGCCATGAATCCCAAAGTGGATTTAAAACAGATGGCCACCCCACCTCTGGCAATGTGCCATGGAATAACTGGCTTGAATTGATGCTTCAAGCACCGGGCTTGAGTCATCCTCCAGCCTGGACTCCATTATACAAACAGGATCAGCAAAGAAATCAACAATGAAACCTCTCAATCTCTGCTCTCTTATTCCACATTGATCTTGTGTTAAAAAGAATGGCCTGAAAGGGTGGAGCAGAGTCAGGTGGCCTGTTAACCTGTTGCCCACTGATATTTTGCATAGCCCTGGGGAAGGCAACAAGACATGGTGGACCTCTATCATTATTCCATCTCCTCCCTGGGAGCCTCTGAGCCCTCACTAATCATATCCAACCCACCCATTAGCCCATAGCTCTGAAAGCTCCTGGCAGCTAGCATCAGGTACCCAGAGTGCAGCTCCCACTAACTCCACTGCACCTATGCAGCCTGTGTTAGTTGATTGGATGGTAACCCAGGGATTAAGGGACACTGGGGCCACAATTTCAATAATAAAACAGGATTAAATTCACCCAGAACAGATCTTGCTAGGCTAGTTTTCCAGAACTAGAGGAGTGATGGGTCCTACAGTCTCAGTGCCAATGGTCAGATCTTTCTAAGATGGGAAGGCAGCCAGGTCATATGGAAGGTATGCATTTTACCGGACCTTCCAGTGGATATAATTATGGGTAATGACTGACAGTCAGACCAACACTGTGTGCATTGCTACCCCATAGTAAGGCTAGGGAACCTGCTCCAGAGGACACAGAGGGGGCAATGTAACTGGAAACAACCCCTCCCTCAGCAGCAGAGGAAGTTTTCGCTGATGAATAGATGGGAGCAGCAGTTCTATGTCACAGCTACAGACTGGGGAGAGCCCAGTCATGGACTACTCTTCTACAGGAAAGTGTGTTTAGGGAAGGTCAGACATGCAGAGCTGGAGAGAGTTCAGCAATCTGATCCATCCCTACAGAAACTACGGAAGTTGGCCACCAGAGTGGAAGGTGACTATCATGGTTCCTAGAACAAGAAGGTATACAGGGAGAGTGGGCTGCTATATGAAGAGTGGATCCTGAAGGAAAGACTGGAAGAAAGGATACTCCAGCAGATAGTAGTTACTAAGGAGTACAGGAAACAGCTTCTGGCAGTAGCTTACGATCTACCTTTTTCTGGACACATAGGAGTCAGCCATACAAAAAGGTGGCTGACTAACAATTTCTACTGGCCAAGTATCTTTAACAACATGGTGGACTACTGCCATACTTGTTTGCAGTGCCAGAGGGTGGAAAAGGTTTGGGGACAAGGTTAAGGCAGCTTTGATTCCCCTGCCTGTACCTGAAGATCCATTTTGGTGAGTTGCTGTGGACATTGTGGGGCCACTTAGCACCCCGATTTACACAGGCAAGAATACATCTTGGTGGTTGTGGACTATGCCACGAGGTACCCAGAGACTTGGTTCTGTCCTCCACCAAGGTGGAAAAATTGGCTGATGAACTGCTGGAGATAGTCAGCTGGGTGGGGTTTCCTCAAGATAGTTTGTGAGACCAGGGCACCAATTTTGTGTCTGCTCTAATAACTAGTCTATGGGACAGGTGTGGGGTGTGGCAGCTCAGGGTCTTCCCATACCGTCCCCAGACTAATGGTCTGGTAGGGCATTTTAATTTGTTACTTAAATTCATGTTAAAGGCATTCACTGATCAGCATGTGAGAAAATGGGACAAGTACTTACTTTATCTCTTATATGCATAAGAATAAATATTTTTATATTCAAAGGCAGATACAAGAAGTACAAAACATTGAACTAAATAAAAAAGATTGGAACAACACCTTACTTAGCAAAGAAACAAATGAGATGCAGGAAGTATTTAAAAATGCATTATTAAAAATGTGCAATACATATATACCAAAAATAAGAAAATACAGCACCAATGGGATGAGGCTTAAATGGCTATCTAGTAACTTTAAGAATATCATAATTGCATGAACTACAATTCAAGTGAGTCATAGGTCATATTGTATACATATAAGTCCTTGTTAAAAAAACCCTGAATAAACAATACAAATGCAAAACATTTGACAGAGTTAAAATTGGCCAAAAATGCCAACAAATCGAACAGCAAAGCCTTTTTGTCATTTATATAAACTCCCTAAAAAAATCAGAGACAAACCATTGGCCCGATCTCAGCTGACGACCACATAATTTCTGACCCACTGGAAATGGCAAATATTTTCAATCGGCATTTCTGTAAAACATATGCAGAATAACTAAACCGATACCCTTTTTAACACCCTATGTTCCCCCCAAATCTTCATCTCAGAGGAAGAAATTGGGCATAGTATAAACAAATAGAATTCGGCCCCTGGTCCTGACAACCTCACTGCAAAAATTCTTAAGATTGTATCTGAGAGTATTGTAACCACATTATAAGTCATCTTAGAAGCCTCTTTACAATTCTTTTAGGCCAGGTTCCAGCAGATTGGAAAAAGGTATATGTCTTGTCCATTTATAAAAGGGTAGTACATATGACCCCAACAACTATAGGCTGATAAGCCTAAGCTCTATCCCAGGGGAACATGCTGGAAGGCATTATGAGAAATATGATTAGCTCCTCCATTAATATTGATCTGGAACAACAAGGATTCATGACTGGGAAATCTTGTGTTTCGAACATGCTGTGCTTCTACAAATAAATAAGCAGCGCTCTGGACACTGACATACCGTGTAATATCATGTATGTTGATTTCTCTAAGGCTTTCGATCTTGTACCATACTGGGCTATTATACAGAAGTTGGGGGAAGTAAACATAAATGAAAGACTTATACACGGTACTGCTAACTGGCTTATCAATAGAAAACAATGTGTGATAATTAGGGAACATACTTCACACAATAATAATGTGTCAAACTGAGTCCCTCAGGGATCAGGATTGGGGCCCCTACTTTTCAATATCTGTATTTCAGATTTAACTAAGAACTTGACATCATGGGCAATTAAGTACACAGGCAATACAAAATTGGGGGGTAAATGTCTTACGGTGGCTCAGAGCTTGCGTTAACCCCTTATTGAAGTCCCAAATGGGAAGCAGTGTATTCAGCACTGACCCTGTATATTGAAGGTTTGTACAGACATCCTTGACAGAAAAAGTAGTGGTTAATGTTGTACAAAGCCACTTCAGAAATTTCAGACCTCGAGATTTTCTGGTCTGATCCCCAACATGTGAAGCAAAGGGTCAAACTGACTCCCACTTTACTAGTGCTAATGCTAGCCCTGGTGGCTGATCACAAACTAATTCAGGATGACCTAGATAAACTAACAATATGGGCCACCAAATGGGAGATGAGATTTAATACAGATAAATGTAAAGTAATGCATCTGAGTAAAAAAGAACAGAATGTATTCCTATACACTGGGGCCCAGATATTCAAAAGGTTTACATGGGTGCAACAGTATTGCACCATGCTTGCAACCCACTGATGCTTGACCGATATTCAAAAGGGGAAAGTGTAGGCACAAATCCTGATGCACTGAGTGCATCAGTAACGTATGCAGGCACAGGGTGGGGGCATGCCCAGCATGCTCTGCAGAGCCTGAATATTCAGCCAGGGATGTGCAGAGCCATGCATGCGCAACCCCTACCTGCGCCAGCACAAAGTTGATCCAAAAAAAAACGAACGGATGGCCACCCACAGGTGACCTGCCACATTACAGGGTGCAACACGGCAGCTGCCACCTGTGGGTGGCCACCCAAGCTCTGGCTGCACCTCCGTGGTGGTGTCCCCCATGCCCGATTGTGGGCATCAGTAAAAGATAGTATAATCCAAAATCCCTGGTGGTCCAGTGGACCACTGCCTGCTGATCGCGGGCTAAGTAAATAAATGAGAAATCCAATATCCCTGGTGGTTCAGTGGACCTGTGTGCCCAATCGCGGGCTAAGTAAATTAATGATATTTCCAATATCCCTGGTGGTCCAGTGGACCTGTGTGCCCGATTGTGGGCTAAGTAAATGAATGATATTTCCAATATCCCTGGTGGTCCAGTGGACCTGTGCGCCCGATCGCGGGCTGCAGTAGAATTAATTGAAACCTATCATCCCTGGTGGCTCAGTGACCCTCTCCCCACCTGCCCACTGATCCCACCGCCCACTCCCTCCCCAGTCAGCAGCGGGCGGCAGCACCCCACCCACCTGCCACCCCGCCGCCCGCTGACTGTCACCGTCAGTATGGCTGTATGCCCATTGGTCCACAGTGTGAGCCAATGGGTGTGCAGCCTATACCATACTACACATTCCAGATATGTGAATGGATTATACTATCTTTTACTGCAGCCTGTGATTGGGCTGTGGGGCACATTGCCGCGCTGCAGAGGGTGTCGGTCCCCAATGGCTACTGCCTGGCAGGGCGCCAGGCGCAAGTCACTGGGGATCGGCGCACCTGCATGCAAATGGGGACATAATGACATGCAAATGGCTCTGTTTGCACCTTGCAGACATTATGGCCCCATTTGCATGTCAACCTTTGAATATCGCGATTGCTGTACCTTGTGCAATGGAATTTGCGCTAGCGCATCCCCATGCTCCACTCTGGCCACTGGCGCTGGCGCAGTGCCACTGCATCATGTGCACTGCGGGTGGCCAGGGTGCAATATTCAATGATGCTGAGCCGTGGCGCAGCTCCATTGAATATCGCCCGGTCAACGCCCCTGCACAGCTAAGTTGCGCTGCGCCCAGGCTTGCTCCACAGCCTGGTGCAGTTTGAATATCTGGGCCCAGGTGACAAAATCTTGTCACAGACCAGTGATGAGAAAGATTTGGGCATTGCTATCACTTAGAAATTTGATCATGCATCCACAACATCCCTAGCTACTACTCATACTATAGCTATGGGCTACTAAAAAATATAAGATCAAGGGACAAAACCGTTATCTTTCCTCTTTACGGAGCATGTATCCACCGCATCTCGAGTATGCCACTCTGGTTTGGTGCCCTTACAAACACATGGATATTGATAATATTGAAAGAGTTCAACGAAAAGCCAAGTCTATTCATAGTATAAGTAGATTACCATATGAAACAAGACTAACATTTGAATTTAATGACTTTAGAATAATGTCATTTCAAGGAGTAGTCCACCCAAAATCCCCCAGAATACGTGTTTTTTTAGTTGACTATTTTTATCCTCCTGTGGCGGGTCGACTTCTGTGTCGGCCCAGCCTACCGATCTTGGGGTCTTTCGGGGTCTTGTAGCACCATGCTATTCTGCAGATCCTCAGGAGTTGGTCTGGGAAGTACTATCCACGCCGGCCACCATGATTTTCTTCCGCTTTCTCCCTTAGCTACCATGGGATCCCCAGAAGCGGGAAGAGCGCGTTTGGTGTGGTGCACATGCACACCGTAGCCCGCCGAACTGGGTCCTCAACCTTCCCGTCGACCTTGTCTGAGTCTCTCGTGGCGCCGTCCTCTGGCCTCCACCAGAGGGTGGCCGAGCTCCCGAGACCTGGCTTCCTCCTCCTGAGGTGGGAGCGTTGCCAACCGCAGCCTCTCACATCCTCTCCTCCCCACCTGCTGACCTTCCGACGACCCAGGCCTGCTCCTAACCTGCCGGTGTGGCGCGAGGAGTGGCGTCCAGCGCCTCAACCCTGAGCACCACTGGGCTGGCCCCCCAGAATACATGCTAACTGATTATTTTCTATCCTAACTGTTCTTAGCTTGCCTTTTCATGCTTCTTTGTGAAACCTTTTTTTCCAATTGTGTCAGTCCATTTTATTGCCTCTGGGAGTTGCCAACAAGGATTCATTAATTGCGCCTTGATCCAGTGTCTTGTCCCATAATCCCTCTGTCAATGACCTCTACACGACCATCTGAAACTGTATTTTTTGTAGCACAGATTCAGTTTCATTGTCTCCTGTGCTGATCTACAGGTAAGTTTTTTTTCTCTAGCAAAGTAAAAACGTTTGTTTACTCATAAAATGTTTGTGTCCCCTGAACAGTCTGTCATTATTTAACAGACCCTTCATGTGTGTGTTGTATGTGTTTATTTCACTTTTGTTCCCAGAGTAAGTTAATTTTAGAGGGCTTGTTGGTTCATTTCTTACTGCCGACAGTTTGTTGAAAAGGGACTTAACCCTGTAGCACAGCCTGCAGAAAATCACTTTCAACTCATCTTGGCAACATTATATCTTAGTTTCCGATTTCAATGTACCATGTTTAGATCAAAGGATTTTTTTTTTTTTTTTTTGCTTTCCTTCAACTAGTTCATGGCTAGTCTTGTGTGCCTGACCAAAACTCATCCTATATGGCTGTATTCTCTCAGTAAGCTGTGCTGCTACAGCACTCCACCTCCAAACCCCTAAAATTCCCATGTCGGTGTTGATCCATGTAATGCACTAATGAACTGATTTTATTTGAACAGTTATCCTTTGTTCCTTTGGTGCCAAATTTACAACAGCTGTCCTACTTTAGGAACATAAACTTAAACTTTCCTGCCAACCCATGCTTCAGTTTAGTCAGTGATGTTTGCATCATTTCTCCCATTTTTGTTTCTTGTTTCATAATGTTGTTTACTAATTTTACTGATATTTTTTTTGGTGGATTTGTATTTGTGTTCTGTCAGGCGTACCGCTATCTCACCTACCCTAAACTATTCTGAACATCAGCCCCAACCCCTATTAAAATTGTATTTCTTACCTGAGGAAGGTCTTGTGTCAAAAGTTACATATACGTTCCCAAATTGTGCTGAAGCAGTACTCCACAGTGGAAAAGCCATTTTTACCAAGTCTGACTTTAGCTCCCAATACGATAGTGTTATTTCTATAATGGAAGTCCTGTGAGGTATTGATCGCTATTGTAAAATCCTTCCCATCACTTATAGTATCCCTTGCAGTCAAAGCACCAATACCTAAGAGTACTGTACAGTGTTCCCCAGTTCTACGTGTAGTTCAATGTGACTAGCATATGGGATGGGGCTATCGCTGTTGTGTTTCATAGCCTGATGCCTGTGGTTATGTCCCCCAGATAAATCAACGTGCTGCACAGAAGCAATTAAAACCCATCAAGCAATGTTCATTTATAGATTGTATGGGTTTTACACTTTTTTAGACATACAGTACATAACTATTCATGTATGTCAGACTAGACTCAGACTGGTAGAGGTAGACTTAAGCAATAATGCATTACAGGGCATGTCTTGTTGTGGGATTTACACATGCCTGTGTGGTGTGTCATGAGGTGCAGTCAAGTGACTTTAACCACACAAGAAGTGTGTAAATCCCACAACTACACATGCCTTGAAGTGCATTATTGTAATTATTTATTTAGTTAGTTATTCGGATAGACCTTTGAGAGCAGGCTGTTTTACAAAGGCTCCACATCGGAGTAAGTTAACTAGTTCAACATGCAATACATTAATGGTTACAGTTACATGAAAATAACAGTAGGTGCAGGAGAATCACGCAGTGAAGGAGCAATTACAATTGAGTACAATATGATGGCTTAATTATAGTACTCAGTGACTAGCCTAAATTAATAACACAAGATAAGTACAAGCAGTACCACAAAAATTTGAGAGAGGAGAGAGAGAGAGAGAGAGAGAGAGAGAGAGAGAGAGAGAACGGGTGAGATGGAGAGAGAGAGAGAGAGAGAGAGAGAGAGAAAGGAAGCAGCCACAGAGGACCTTGTCGCGGGGGGTTATGTGGTGGGTTAGAGTGTGCATAGACTGAGCTGGGCAGTTTGTTGTGTGGAAACAGGAGATTGACCAGAGCATGCATCTCAAGGCATGGACATGGAGGGTTAACGTGGGGTGCAGACCCATTATTTATTGTGGGTAGAGGTGAAGGGGGCGGTGCATGTTCAACATTGCCTGTTGGGTGCAACATTTGGGCAATTATAAAATTAATCTGTATTAAAAATTAAAACAAAAATGAATTAGGCTCAAAGAAAGTAAACTTTTTATTTCCAGGATCTTTACCGGTTGTCTGTTGCAGGATTTACACACGGTCATGTGACATGTTTTGAACAATGAGGTGACAGAATTTTCGAGACCCATTTTGTAATGGTCAGTACATACTGTATTGTTTGTTTCATGTCACACTCGGTCTGCCTGGATGACATGTATGTTTCGAAACAGTAATCTTTAAATAACCCAGCATATTGGCTAGAAAGAAGTTCTGCACCATGGGTGGTTGTGATTGGTGGTGGTGGTGGGGGGGGTCTTGCACTTGCTTTGCATTGCCATTCTTTGTGACCATAGGTACAATCTGTCAGCTGTAGTACTATTCTTATGTCTCCAAAAATACAACAAATGAAAGCAATAAGACACGATGGGGTGTGCATTACACAGTTCTAATGCGTGGCTAGGGGGCATAGTTACGCATGAGGTCATAGGCAGAGTTCCTCCAGCACCCTAACCATGCATTAGAACTGTCTAATGCACACACCAGAGTTTCTTATTGTGCTTGTAAAATGGGGCTTCTTAATTTACATGGGGGGATCAAATTTAAATTTTTATGTTTCAATAATAAAACAGCCACTTTTTACTGTATTGTGATGTCAAATAGTTCCTTCACCTGCACTATCTTTCACTTTCTGATCTACCAGGGCCACCATAGCTGAAAGTTTATCTGTGGTTGCTATGAATCCCTTCCCCCCACACATACAACATCATAAAACACAGTAAACATTTTAGAAAAAATAAATAAAACAAATATTTAAAAGTTGTACTGGCAGTTCAGGGCTTAATGCAGAATGTTTGTCTTGTATCTGCACAAGCACGTGTCAAAGTTGCAACTTGCAAACCATGAGCAAGTGTCTGGCAGGTTTGAGGAAAGTCCATAAAACTCGTGGATTTATATGATTTTTCAATTTCTTAAATTGAGAAATGATCTCTCCTACCCTCTTCTTTACTAACTAGTGGCTAATGAGAGAGAAGATGTAGCTGATGTTTGCAGCACGTGGTGGATCGGGTGAGCGGCTACAGCAGCCTATATACTTGCACTGTGTTTTTTTTTTTTGCTGTTCTGAAATGATCTCTCCCAATCTCTTGTTTACTAGTGGCCAGTGAGGGAAGAGTTGGAACTGATGCTTGCGGCATGTGGTTGAGGGGGTGAATGGCTACAGCAGCCTATGTGGCTGCTCCATGTATTTTTTTAAATTCTGAATATTATTGAAGTGCGTGGGAGAAAGAGTGAGGGAAGTGATCACAGAAGGTGATGGCAAAAAAGGACCCCACAGCCCATCTAGTCTGCCCCTAACCCCCCTAGTGCACCCTACCATAGCTTGAGACACCCCTTCCCCTTCCCCCCGTGGTTCATCCCAAGAGGACTTAAATCCCCCTACGGTTTCTGAATTCACCACCTCCTTCAGAAGCCCATTCCAGTTCTCCACTACCCTTTCTGTGAAAAATTAACCTCTCACATTGCTTTTGAAGTCCCCCCCTGGAGTCTCAGTCCATGCCCCCTTGTTATGTTCCCTTCCTTCATGTGGAACAACTTACCTGGGCCTCCCTTGTGTCAGTGGCTCAGTAGGTAGCACACCCACCTCTGAGGCTGGGAGATCAGAGGGCTGTGGGTTCAGTTCCCACATCTGGCACTTGGGTTAATATCCCAGTACTGACACTGTAGTGCAGCATGAGGGGGGGTGCTGCACTTCTGAGGTGCTGTCTTTTGGATAAGACGTTAAACCGAGGTCCCATCTGCCTGGATTGGTGGTAGTTCAGGTGGATGTTAAAGATCCCATGGCACTTATCGAAAAGAGTAGGGGAACTTCCCCGGTGTCCCGGCAAAATTTCCCTCATTCACTAAAAATACCACCAACAGCTTAATCTGGTTCAAGGTCAGTTGGCATTCATCTGTATCCCCTTCCCCTGGGTCATGCCTGAAAATAGGCAGGATTTGTCTAATGCACTTACCCGGTCAACAAAAGCTAAATAAAAATAAATAAAATATCTTTGGTATATTTAAGATCTCAATCATGTCCCCCTTCTTTCTCCTGGTCTCCATTGTCTATAGCTCCAGCTCCTTGCACCTTTGTTCATATGGTTTGCTATCCACCCCCTGCATCATCTTGGTCACCCTCCACTGGACCCTTTTGATGAAGTCTATATCTTTGCATAGGTAAGGCCTCCAAACCTGGACACCATACTCGAGGTGTGGCCTCACCAGGGCTTGATACAGGGGTACCAGGACTTCCCTATGCCTACTGGTGATCCCCCGCCAATACTTGCCAGCATCCCATATGCCTCCCCACTGCTCTCGAGCACTGCTTCCCTACCATGAGCTTGCTGGAGACTAGTAAACTCACATCCCTCTTGTCCTCTTACATCTTGACTGTCTCTTTCCACCCAGCATATACTCAGCCCTTTGTTTCCTGTGCCCCAGGTGCATAACAGCACACTTCTTGATGTTGAATTTTAGCTGCCAGGTCTCCACCCACTCCTCCAGTACTCTCAGGTCCCTTCTCGTGTCCTCCACACCCCAGGGAGTCAACTGTATTACAGATTGTCCTGTTATCATGTTTGAGGCATGTGCAGACTGGGGGTGAGTGGTTACAGAAGCTGATGTAACTACTCCGTGTTTTGTTTTTTCAAATGAAGGTTTATTGTTTTTGAATAATGAGAACAGGTCCAGTAAAAACAATCTGAGTTATACATGAAACCAGAAAAAACTGCATACACTGGAACTTCTCCCTCCTCTCCCAACCCTAACCCCCTACCCCTCCCCATACTAGAACACTCCCTCCCATTCAGCACAGTCTGTACCCTTTAACATAATCAACAAGCTATTAACCAAGTATCAATATCCTATATATTAGATGGAGAACAGCATGTGAAGAGGCTCCCATATCTTTCTGTATCTGTCCATTCTGTTATTGAGACTTGCCACCATTTTTTCCATCCTGAGATTAGCAAGTAATTCCTTTAGCCATTCGGAATAAGGGATATCAGCACTATCTTTCCAATGACGGAGAATAACTTTTTTGACAGACAGGGCTATCAGGGCTATGTAATATCACCTGGTAGTTACTGAAATTGTGGCATAATCACCTAAAAGGCATACCTCTGGGATAAAAACATCCAACAGCCCTAGCAAGGGATCCGTCTTTTGCTGGATATCTTTCCAGAGAATAGAGGTTTTAGGACAAGTCCAAAATATATGAAACATAGAACCCTCTGCCTGCTGGCAACGAGAGCAAGTGGGCAAACCAATAAGCCCATACTTATATAATTTTTGAGGGGTATAATATATGTAACCCCCTTGTTACCCAGGGTTACTAGAATCCCAGTAAGACCTAGTGGTAGGCAGGGAAGGCAGCTTGTGAAACTCCAATTAAATGGATTTCACACTGTCTCACTCTGTTCTCAGTCTCAGCTGAGACTGAGGGATGACATCACCATAGAACTATCGCAGCTGCATGAGCCACAATGGAATCTGCAGAAGGAGGTTAGAGTAGAATGTTGGGAGGTTCGAACAGTCAGTCTGTGTTCAGTTGGAGTTTGGAGATTGTTGTGAGAGGAGCACATCAGCTCTGTGCTCAGGCTCTTGGAGCCACAGCCCTGAAATAGGGCTACATTTAGGGAAAGGTGTGTGTTTCCGCCTAAAGAGAGACACAGTAAGCTGTTTTTTTAGTGGTGGAGACTGCTGATTCAGGTCTCTGTGCCCCATCCCTCAGGGGTGGGGCAGGAAGGTTTGCCTGCATTTCCGGGGTAACCCCCTGGCTGCTACTAGTGAAGAAACTGCCTTATTTTGTCCATGAGTGTGGGGTACAAGAAGATTTTGTGATTCACCTGTGGGGCATCTGCAACCAAAGAGTGAGTTATGCTCTTGCTAAAGGGCCCATGTTTCATCCTGAACTGTGTAAAAGTGGGGATTGGACTACTGAAGTAGTGGGAGGCCTAGAGTAATAGGCTTAGCCAAAAGTAAAAGTATGTTCAAGTCCAGCACACAGGGGAAGTCAAGACATGTAGAGGAGATGTGATATACGTTTACCCAGTAATCTACATTGCCAAGCTTTCAAAAGAAAAAAAGAGTTGTTTAGTGTCCAGAGAAATGGCTGGGTATGGATTGTGGGAGCTGGAGGTGGGAGACCCCCCATCTTTAGTTACCAGGTCCACCTCTATGGATTTGCTCTGTGGATTTCTACTTTGCCTCATGCACTTGGCCAGTGATGAGGGAAGTACCCAGACGTGGGATGGAAGGAAATTTCCCTCTAGGAGTCGAAGGCTCTAAGGTGGTTTGGGGAGCCACCAATAGGAAAACTGGTTCATTCCCATAATGGACCACAGATCAAGTGGCCAGTGGGGGAGCTGGGCCAGTGGGGAAAACCCAAGTAGTGTACAAGTCGGGCTGTGTACCCAAAGCTGCATGCAAGTCCGGGTTGTGTGCCTGGTGGGTTTAGAGCCTGAGGGCTGAAATGTGAAGAAGTGTTCTGTATCTCTAATCTGCATTACCAGGAATGTAGCCCCATGGGGGTCCATCTATGCTTTGTTTGTTCAGTTTGGATGTGAATAAAAGCCACACTGTAGAATCCCATTCCTGGTTTTGGACATTACAGTTATTGCTTCCTGTGTTCGGATTTACTTGGGTGCCCCTGTGCAGAGTAACCAAACCTAGGCCCCCTGTGCCGAGTAACCTAGTGCTCCCCGAACCCAGTACCCACCAGGTACTGCTGTCAGCTTCAACAGCATGCCACCTGTCGTTTAGTAAAAAGGCAGGGGTCTGGGGGTTACATATATATTGTGCAAAATGGGGAATTGAGTAACAAGTAGCCTATCCGGAGTAATATATTTATGATAATTGTGCCATAAAGTTGTACATTCTATTTCCTGATTAGGAAAAAACAGACCCCAATACCTCTCAGGTGCAGAACAGTTCGGATATACCCAATTACATAGTTGCCGAGTTGGTTGTAAAGGTCAGTTCTTCCAGGAAAGTTTTAGTTCCCTTTTGGGGAGTTGCCACGCCAAAAACTTTCACTATTAGGTGCCTTAACTGAAAAATGTGAAAAGTGAATTTAATGGGAATATTGAAGTGTTTTAATATGTCAGTAGATGAGGACCGTGAGTTATCCGCCATAACAAAATAGGAGAGCAGGGTGCCTTTCAGTTGGGGAAGCCAGTTGTTTGTGATCAGCTTGTTAACTGTTTTTAAATTGAGTTACCCATGATGGGTTGAATTAAATCAAAAATGTGATTATATTTCATAAAGGCAAATATCTGAGTGTGTACTCTGACAGAAGTTGCAATAGGGGTTAATTTTAAAGATGGGGGAGAGCACAGGGTTCGATATGGAGCAAAGTGGCCGGTGCTAAACCGTTTGCTTGAATAAGGGATAATTCAATTTTAAGCCAGTTAGGAACAAAAACAGAAACATTAATTTCTTCTGTATGTCTCAACCAACTAATATATTTAACAATATGACTCGCCCAATAATAGAATATCAAATGAGGGAGACGAAGACCTCCTTTGTCCTTGGGCGCCACTAATTTGTAAAAAAGCAATCCTAGGCTGCCTATTGGCACAAATAAATTTTGTAATCAGGCCATTAATTTTACGGAACCAAGTCAGAGGTAACCATATATTGAGTAGGTACAGGGGATAAAAAATCCTGGGAAAAATATTCATTTTGATTAAATTCACCCGGCCCCATAATGAGATAAATAATTTGGACCATCTATTTAGATCCGTACCAATGGTGTTTACCGGGGCATCTAAATTAAATTTTTGGAGAGAAACCAGATTTCTGTTAATTTGGATACCCAGATATCTTAAGGAGTTCGATGCCCAAGAAAGACCCAAATCTGTGATGGTGGACTTAATAACCTTATGATTAAGAGGGAAAACAAGAGTTTTTTCTATGTTTAATTTGTAATTTGATAGTTGGGAATATTCTTCTATTATGGATAACATAGGGGGAATTGACTTATTTGGATACGATAGTTGTAACAAGAGGTCATCAGCATAAGCCGAAACCTTAATATTATGTCCCTGAATAGTAATACCCTGAATCATCAGGGAAGACATTAAATGGTGAATAAGGGGCTCCAGGTCCAGGTATAAATTAAAAAGTAAAGGGGATAGAGGACAACCTTGTCTGGTTCCAGAATGTAACATAAAGAGTTTGGATACGGCTCTATTAGCGCCACCGAACTGAGGAGTACTATAAGGGCCTTAATCCAATTTTGAAAATGAAGGAAACTATAAGCATTAAGAGTACGGAACAAAATACCCAGTCAACCCTATCGGATTTCTCAAGGCCCAGAGAAACCAAAGCAGCTGGAAAAGTAGCATCTCTGGACACCGAAAGGACATGCGACAGGGTTCGAAGATGGTCAATCGAGGAACGACCCTTCATGAACCCAACCTGTTCAGGTCCAATGAGGTCAGGCAAAACTAATGTAATACGGTTAGCTAATAATTTGGTTAATATCTTGACATCTTGATTCATCAGGGATATTGGATGATAACTCTTGGTTAATTCTGGGTTCTTATCCATTTTCAGCATAAGAATTATTAAGGCCTCCAATAAAGTGGGGTCAGTGGGTGCACCCGACAATACATATTGGAATAAGGGGACTAGTAGGGGTAATAATTACTTTTGAAACACTTTATAAAAATTAGCTGAGAAACCGCCTGGGCCTGGTGATTTGTCAGAAGGTAAGTTTTTGATAACCCCGAGAATTTCCTTGGAGGAGATCGGGGATGTAAGCAGGTTCTGTTGAGAATCAGAGAGTGACGGCAAGTCAGATGCCTCTAAATAAGTATCTATACTTTGTTCTGATGGTGGATTTATCTTGGAGTTATATAACTGTGTATAGTACTTATTAAATTCAGATACTATCTCCGTAGGGGATGTTTTTAGGGTACCATCTAATTGAGAGTGGATTGAAGAAATATATCTATTAGCTTCCTGTTGTTTAATACGCTTCGTATAGAGTGTTGCAAAAGCAAAAGCAAGATGAGGTTGATATGGATGTTGCAAGTGTGAGTCACGATGAATGTAGAACTAAGATGGCAAAACTGAGCCATCAACGAGAGGTTCTGGCTGGACATGTTAAGGCAATAGGAGGCGTAGCCCCTGCCTTCCATTCGTCATCAGAAGGGGAGTTGTCTGATGATGACATTTCACAGTACAACTCCCAGTCACACACCTACTATGGCCAGGAGACCCCACCCAGCCATCCACAACATGGCGGGCCCCCGCCCCCAGCTCCCCATGTCATACGTCATCGACGTCGTGACGCTCATCATGGGAGATGCCAACATGGAGGCCCCCATGATGGGGGGGAGAGCAGGCCCAAGCCTGGTCCCGACGGCACCTCCGGTAGCCGTTATTAATGTGGAAGACAGGCAGGAGATAGAAACCATGATTGAAACTGTGATAGGCAATGTACCCCTTCCTGAGAGGAGTAAACAGGCTATTAAAACCCAGATTAGGCAGCTTCTGCAAGAGGCTGGCACTCAGGAAGGTATTGTCCGCACTGTGGCTGAGGCTGCAGCTCAGGCCGCCCTGGATGGCACTCGAGACAATCTACCTCTACCTGATCGACCCAGTAATCCCCTACAAATGGCCTACTCTGTTCAGCAAATTGCTGACAGCATCGGTCGGATGAATCCGTCTGACAACCTCAGCTGTCACTTGGATCTGGAATGTGCCACCTCTGACATTGCCATGTCGCAGTGCTGGCCCAGAAGGTGCATGGCACCTTGAGACCCATTCCATATGCCTCACAGCTCTTGACCCCAGTGGAACAGAAGTACGGCCTTTGTGAAAGGAACCTTCTGGCCACCTACTGGGCTGTCAAGCACTTCCTGTATATCATTGGGTACTCACCACTGATCATCAACACCAACCACACCCCAGTCACCTTTCTACTCTCAGATAGAGTGAAGGATGGGTCAGTCTCTAACACCAGACTGACACACTGGTCACTTCTTCTCCAGGACAGAGACATACAGGTACAACCGACTAAAGTTCCATCTATGTTAGCTCATGGCCTCCTTTTTCAGGGAGAACCCCATGACTGTACACTACAGTCACCTGATCTTCCAGATCCAGGTCCTTTTCTCCCTGCCACACCACAAATACTTGACAACACTTCTTTGTGCCGTGTCTTTATTGATGGTTCAGCATTCTATCATCAAGGAGAACAAATTGCAGGGATGGGCATTCTAGTGATCTATCCTTATGGGAACACTGTCAAAATATCTAAGCGCTGTAGTGTAGCATCATCACAATATGTAGAGATGGCAGTGGTGGCCTGTGCCCTCGAGTTCATCCAGCATGGAACCGAGGATACCATCATTTTTACAGACTCTAACTGGGTTTGTTGTTCTCTTACAGAATTTCTTCCCTTCTGGCAGAATAACTCCTTCCTCTCCTCTAATGGCAGCCCAGTGAAATACAAGGAATTGGTAATATACATACATTCACTGGCACAAAAATTTGCACACAAACTCTATGTACACAAAGCCAAAGCTTACTCTCTCCATGACCCCTACCATGCCTTCAATGACACAGCAGACACCCTTGCTTAGGAAGGGTCCCGAGGGGGGGGGACGTCTGGATGATGGACCATCCAGAGTCCAATGCAGCTGTACACATTGCAGCACTCAGGAAGAAACCTGAACCTTTTTCCCCCTTGGACCTCTCTGCAGCCCAGCATTTTGACACTGTACTTAAAGAGATGCTCAGATTCCTTGACAAAGGTACTAAAGAGAAACTTCCCACACATAACCCCTATCAGAGGCATGAAGGTAAGTTACGCTTGTCACCAGATGAAAAGCTCATCTGGTTCCAACCAGATGACTCCACCACCAAGATGTGCGTGGTCCCCAGACACTTATGATCTGAATTCTTGCACCAAGTGCATGACACCCCCACTGGTGGACATCAGGGAGTAGAAAATACCCTCCAAAGACTCAAGACCACTGCCTGGTGGCCTGGTATCAGCAAAGATGTCAAACAATACATAGACAACTGTCTTGTTTGTGCACAAAACAACCCCATCCCTAAAACACGAAATGCCAAACTCTTACCACAATGACATTCTGGCCCTTGGCATGCCATACAGATTGATGTCATTGGTCCCCTGACCAACACCAGAAGAAATAACAGGTATGCCTTTGTAGTAACTGATCTCTTCTCTAAGTGGGTAGAAGCTTTCCCCACTAAGACATGCACTGCAAAAACTACTGCCAAAATCCTGGTGGAACAGATTTTCTCCAGGTGGGGTCTACCCCTCAAAGTAGGCTCTGACAAAGGAACCAGTTTTACAGGTCAGTTAATGAAAGAATCCCTTGAACACCTTGGAGTTCAGCAGAAGTTCCACATACCCTACCACCCCCAATCCTCAGGTCAAGTAGAGAGAGCCAACAGATGGATTAAACAAATGCTGTCCAAATTAATTGAGGACAATCCCAAAACTTGGGATTCCCTATTGCCATTACTCCTTATGGCAATCAGGGGTACACCCTCAGCCACCACCCAGCTTACACCCTTTGAGGTGATGACTGGCAGACAGATGAGATTACCTGAACACCTGTTGTTTGATCTGCACACCCCACTGCAGACTGTGTGTCTGTGGACCAATATGTGGAAAAACTCAGAAAAGACCTCATACACACACACTTGTATGTTGCCAACTGCATGGGCAAGGCCCAGCAACAATCCAAAATACAGTTTGACAAACACGCACAAGAAGTGGATTGGCAAGTTGGAGATCAGGTAATGGTACTTCAATTTGCACATCCCACCCACTCCTTCTCTAACAAGTGGGAAGGCCCATACCCCATTGTCAACAAGCTCAGTCTGGCAGTCTATCAAGTTAGACTCCTGCATAACAACAAGTTGACTGACAAATGGTTACATGCAAACCAGCTGAAACTGTATAAAGGAGCTTAAATTACTTTAACTCACCCCCATTGGGCGGAATAGTACTAACATACTAATCTTTGCTTTTCCCTTTCAGATACACTAACAAGATGGCTATCTTGTTCCATTATCTCCTCCTCTCAGGAGTTATCACCTGCATCCAAGGCATGGTACTGGACCTCCTACGACACCTCGATCCTCCAGCACCTCCTCCAGAGGGAGTATCCATCAATATATCAGACAGTATGATCACTGTCCAGGAAGGTTCCGATGCTTACCTTGTTACAAACTGCACTAAGACATTCTGGTTTGTACAACATAACTGCCTTAATTGATCTGTCATACTGTAATTCTTTGTCCAGAGATTCTGCTTGAAAATGTTGTGGTATACACCACATGGCTTCTGCAGCCATGTACCTCTCTGTGTTACCACCCACTGATAAACAGCTTTTGGAATGTCCAAAGCATACCCCTGGTCCCCGTAGTGGTCTAACAGCCACTGCCCTCCCAGGTTCTTTGATTAATAACTTACAGTTTATGCATATACCTGTTTTATTTAATCTTACTGGAATATGAAATAATTTGGTATGTGTCACAATGCTAACACGTCAGCACTTTATAGTACATTATTGCTTGATAGTTTAGCTGCATTTCAGATTCGTACGCAAGACCCTATTGCCGGGGTCCATTCTACTGAACATAGAGGCAACTTCAGGAGGAAGCCCTCTCCTGATGATCTAACTCGTAAACATAAAACACGTGAAGTTGACAGTTCTGATGTTACAGGTGCAACAGGTACTGTCACAGGCCTTTTTGGTATGGCTATGTCTATCTGGAATTAAGCAGACATTGCTGCTATCAAAGCTCATTCTGCCAAATTCTCCACTTCTTTGGTCAACAACATACTACCCCCATTATTGCATGGTGTGGATGGCCTTAGTCAGGAAGAAAGATACACTGTATACAACATGCACGACATTGCTAAGGCATTCACTGATTCTAAAGACAAGATCAACACACTCATACAACAGAACAATAAGGAAGCAGATAAACAATACATTGCTAGAGAGATACTTTGCTCTGCCTATGGCTCCTACATTATCATTACCATCAACAACCTCTTCTGTGATCTAGAATCTGGAAGAATCCCTGACATTATACATGACAGACGCATCTCCAAATGGTTTTGTCCATGATGTAAAACCACTAGCTGTGTTTCCATGTGTATGCAACAAACTTTAACTATACCTCTTTCTACAGCTGGGAATATGGGGTTTGTGACCAGACACCCTAATACTGGTCCTTGTTTCTCTGCTAAGAAGTGTTCCATAACAGATACCATGTTTGTTTCCTTTACTGTCTCTTTACCACGCTTTGATCCCACTACAGCTCTGTTCGACAAGCTTGCACTGGTACACTCCATTGGGCATTTGGATGAAGACATCTACAGAGAACGCCTGGATCTACCGCCTCTACTGGTTTACCATCCTTTCCTGGATGCCTGGGTGGCTCCGCACATGGACTGCTGTGCGAAAAAGCAATATATTTACTTGTGCCAATGTGATGTATTTGATGTTATTCAACCTGTTTGTGGTTACTCTCCAGACAGCATTGATTGGACTTTCACCATGGATGATGACCTCACTGCAAATGGCACCGACTCCTTTGACTTGACTCTGGCTCTGGATAAGCTCTACCAATCCTATCATGAGGAGGTTCATTGCCTGTCAACATGGATTTCAAAGACGACCTACACCTGCCCTGTCCAGTTGCAAAAGTGGAGACTGCCTACTGTGCGCTCACAGTATAATTCCGATGGTGAGTATTGTGTGGTTACAAATTATAAATCTTACACCTATGGATCTGTTACCTGTGCTATTGATTACCCCAATTTCTGTTTTGTTCCCCACCAGAAGGCTGTCATTGGACATACTGTTGTAACCCCCGTCCCCCTCCTTGATGCAGACAATATTGATGGTAACCCTGATTATCTGCTCACACTGTCAGAATACTTACCATACTTTAATGTACACATAGACCCACTTACACTTACATTAAAATCACTTTTAGACAGGAAAGACACACACCTCATCCACATCAGCAATAATATGACCAAAGCGAATTAAGCTGTTTTTGCCCTGATTAATGATGGTGATATGAATAACGCATTAACTAACACCTGGTTAGAGATTACTTTTAAAGGTTTTGTTATTATACAAGCATTTTTAATCTTTATTCTGATCATTATGCTCTGCTGTCTACGGCACCCACTGCGCCAACACTGTCAGCAGCTCGAGTTCCTTTACAAAGCTCGCACGCGTCAGGTTTGTAAATGACCACTGCTCCTGTCCTTTTCCTAGAGATCTGCCTGTGTTGCCCTTGGAGGCAACAAGGGGGGGATGTTACACGAGGTCCCTGTACCCTAATTGGTACCCTCAGAGGTACACCGTAGACAGCTAGCATTTAAGTGTATGTTATACTAACATATAGGCCTAAGGGCATCTACTGTACAAGAGTAGATGTCAGGATATGAATGCATATTGTTGTAATACACTTTGCTTGCTAATACATATATTCTGCTGTGTATTTCTTACTTGTAAGATGCCAAGACACCTGTGTCCTTGGAGAAATTATAATATGTAAGACAGCATTGCCACCTTTTGGTGATTTGTACCACTACACTGAGTTATGCAAGACTCTGTATAAGAACTCTTTTGTTCTCAAACTGATGACTTTACAGAATTGTATAATGTTATCTTGGACCGTGGAGCCACCTCTAATTTAGCCAATAGGGCTCATCTCTGTAACTAGAAATGTTTCTGTCTTACGGTAACTATAGTAATTATCATAGGTATATAATGTAATGCACAAGTCCTATACCTCGGAGACCTGAGAGACCCCAAGAGACACGGAGAAACCTCGAGGTGTAGGGAATGCTTAGCACTGGCTCCCAGTTTGTATTGGTAAGAACTGCTTAGGGCAACTGTGATTTATCCTTTTGGTAGTAATAAACTTGTTTATTACTCTAATGCAACGTGTCTGCGATTACTTGCATTCCCAATATGGTCAAGAATCTGAAAGTGAGGTTTAGACCTCCTAACAAATTGGTGACCATGTGCAGGTGATATTTGGTGTTTGTAAGTTTTCACTTGTCGCTTAAACTTCTTTTACCCTTTCCCACGGGGACAGTAGGTGTACACTCCCGTATCACCTCTCCCGTTTTAAAACCAGTTTGTTGTAACTTGCAAAGTGTGGCTGTCTTTTCGGGTGTGGTCGATGCTGTCTCGACCCACTCAATAGCAGTTTTGAATTGCAAGCCTACAACTTATACAGTAGCCCGACTGTGTATAAAGTGCTCATGCTATGGATCAATACGCAGCACGGTGCCCTTTTCACAGTTTGAATTTTTGTTCCCTCCCACACAATGGTCACCGTATCAAATATCTGCGCAGAACTGAGACTCGATGCATCGAACTTCCTTGCCTCCCATGGAGGATGGGCTGACTTCGCTCGGGACGCAAGTCAATCCAAAAACCCTATACTGGGGATTTCAACCCAGTACATGGAGACAAGACAATCAGCCAATAAGCGTCAAGCTAAAGGGTTGATGGTCGTGGCTCTCTATGCTGTTCTAGAAGCCTCCGAAGCGAGGTTTCGAACCCTTGATCTGCAGATTTCATCTCTTAAGCAACATATGGGTTTGCAGGAAACAGAATGTATAAGACTGCAGCAGAACTTGGAATCTAAACTCCAAACTCTGCGAAATAAAAAGGATTCACTATTGCATTATTCAGCTCAAGCTGGAGAAGAGGAACTGTGTATGTTGAAGCAGGAGTGTGAAAGTTTGAGACAGGATAAGTGTCAGGCAGTACAAATGAATGATTTGCTGAGTGCTGTGAATGCTCAGTTGAGTGATGAAATGGGTGAGCTGCAGGACGAGATAAACCAGGTACGTAATGACTTAGAAGTGTCTATCAGGGACAATCGCGAATTGAGCGCCACGTATAGAGTGTTGCAAAAGCAAGATGAGGTTGATATGGATGTTGCAAGTGTGAGTCACGATGAATGTAGAACTAAAATGGCAAAACTGTGCCATCAGCGAGAGGTTCTGGCTGGACATGTTAAGGCAATAGGAGGCGTAGCCCCTGCCTTCCATTCGTCATCAGAAGGGGAGTTGTCTGATGATGACATTTCACAGTACAATGCCTAGTCACACCCCTACTATGGCCCAGAGACCCCACCCAGCCATCCACAACATGGCGGGTCTCCGCCTCCAACTCTCCATGTCATACGTCGGCGGCGGCATGACGCTCATCATGGGAGACGATAACATGGCGGCCCCCATGATGGGGGCAGCAGGCCCAAGCCTGGTCTCAACGGCACCTCCAGTAGCCATCATTAATGTGGAAGACAGGCAGGAGATAGAAACCATGACTGAAACTGCGATAGGCAATGTACCCCTTCCTAAGAGGAGTAAACAGGCTATTAAAACCCACATTAGGCAGCTTCTCAGCATTTGATTATTAATTTTCCACCGGTTAGTTCTCTTGGGGAGAAATGAAAGGGTAAGATGACAGGTTACTAGTGAATGATCGGAGGGTGGCCCCAATTGTATGGAAGCTTCTATGACCCCTGGCAGAAGAGCATGAGAAAGAAAAATATAGTCAATACGTGAGGCTGTTTTGTGGACTGGTGATAGAAAAGTGTACCCTTTTTCCAAAGGATGTAAAACTCTCCAAACATCACACAGAGCGTAGTGTTCTAATAACTCCTGTAGGGCCCTTTGAGCTGGTGAGCGATCTCTGCTCAAACCAGAAGAATGATCCATTAGCGGATCCATAACAGTACTTATATCTCCCCCTAAAATGATTGGTAGAGACAAAATGAATATAAGAGCTCTACCAGCTGCGTAAAGAAACCAGGAGAATCTATATTGGGCCCCGTGGTTTTTTTTTGTTCCCTTCAGTTCATTTTAAATTTTAGCCAGGAGCATGGGGGGAGAGGAAGAGAGAGAGAGAGAGAGAGAGAGGGAAGGCAGGCAAGCAGGCAGCTGTAATGGTAGATGAGCAGTGATGGCATGCTGGTAAGGAAACGGGCATGCCATTGCGCTGAAGCAAGTAACGAACAGCCAGCCACCAGTAGTGAACTGAACTGCAAACAGGAGGCAGCAGGTCACATCACATGTTAAAAGTGTGAAATATTGTTTACCAATGATTAATTGAATTTTTTGCCTCCACTATCGTGGGCACATCTGTGTGGCAGGCGATTGGGCTGGGTGCTACATGGCGAACAAAAAATGGCGACTTTTACTTTTTGAACATTCAAGGCTCAATGATTTTTTACATTTCCTGTGGTACAGGTTGGCAGCACTTTATTTTAGTCATGCATTAGACATTTCTAATGCATGGCTGATGACCAATGAGGACATAGGATTTTCTCTTCCCATTTTATAAGTCTTGGTGTCTTCCAGCAGGATGCCTGCCACGCTCTAAAGCTTAGAAGTGGGGAACAAATGGATAACATTACTAGACACATTTTTGTTTTGAGGGTGTTGATTCTGCCTTTCTCTACTTATCTCTTTCTTACTGTTCCTCACAGTTCCATTTCACTACACTGATGTAGCTAGATTAGTGCCTTCACCTGTATCATAGTTCTTTGCATTGTGAACGCTGATGTGGTGGATGCTAGGAAGGGCACATCCTGTTGTCACTGACTCACACTACCCTGTCTCCTTTTTCATTTGGCATCCAATAGTTCATAACTTTTTAGACTGGTGTCCTTTTATTTGTCGTCATTTTTCCACCTGTAGTCTTCTGTTAAAATTTCACAAGTGATCCCTGAGTTCCTCTAATAGTTTGTGTTTTAACATACTATACTATTATTTCTGGATTCTTGCTTAGTCAACCACAGCGATTCAGTCATCAGGTCCGTTCATTTAGTGCCCTCCCTCTACCTGTCTTTTTCAGTCCTGTCACTTGAGGGTGAAAATAACGTTTCAACACTTTTCTAGAAATGTTTACTTTCTGTAAAGCTCACGTTGCTGTTTTTATAGTCCTAAATCTTGTAGTTCTAAATCATGACACTATTTTTAGCCGGTCAGTGCTGTTGATTTCTAAGCCTTCCAGGCACTTCTATGACCCTAAAAGGGTATCTCATGTCAACCAATTCACAATGTTGACTTTCTACATCAATTTGTCAAAATCCATTTCTAACACAGGGTTTTACTGTGACGTTTTGGTTTTATATTCAAGTTCCAGTCTTTCAACATTGTTTAAAGTGTTTTATAATGTGTTTCTATGGACTGCTACAGTGTCTGTTATGGCTGTATGAATATTGTCTCAAGTCCTTTGTGTAAGATGTCCTGGGATATTCAGTAGAAGAGTTTCCTAAATATGAGGGGCTGTTGTACTTTTTTAAGCATTCAGCCAACGGAGATCAAACTGGGCACACCACACCCTTGCCACTTCAACTGTTAATGGAGGCAGTGTAGTGTAGTGTAGTGGTTGAGGGCACTGGGCTTAAAAAATGATAACCTAGTGTTACACAAGGTCCCTGCACCCTAATTGGTACCCTCAGCGGTACACCTTAGACAGCTAACACTTAGGTATAGGTTATACTAATATTTAGGGCTAAGGGCATCTACCGTATAAGAGTAGATGTCAGGATATGGATGCATATTGTTGTAATACACTTTGCTTGCTAATACACATATATTCTGCCATGTATTTTCTGTGTATTTGTTACTAGTCAAATGCCAAGACACCTGTGTCCTTGAAGTAATTATAATATGTAAGACGGCATTGCCATCTTTTGGTAATTTGTACCACTACACTGAGTTATGTAAGACTCTGTATAAGAACTCTTTTGTTCTCAAACTGATGACTTTACAGAATTGTATAATGTTATCTTGGACCGTGGAGCCACCTCTAATTTAGCCAATAGGACTCATCTCTGTAACTAGAAATGTTTCTATCTTACAGTAACCATAGTAATTATCATAGGTATATAATGTAATGCACAAGCTTTACACCTCGGAGACCTGAGAGATCCCAAGAGACAACAGAGAAACCTCGAGGTGTAGGGAACGCTTAGCACTGGCTCCCGGTTCGTATTGGTAAGAGCTGCTTAGGGCAACTGTGATTTATCCCTTGGTAGTAATAAACTTGTTTATTACTCTAATGAAACGTGTCTGTGATTACTTGCATTCCCAATATCGTCAAGAATCTGAAAGTGAGGTTTAGACCTCTCAACAAATTGGCGACCGTGGGCAGGCGATATTTGGTGTTTGTAAGTTTTCACTTGTTGCTTACACTTTTTCCCTTCCCCACGGGGACAGTAGCTGTACATTCCCCTATCACCTCTCCCATTTTTGAAACCAGTTTGTAGTCACTTGCAAAGTCTGGCTGTCTTTTCAGGTGTGGTCGATGCTGTCTCGACCCACTCCATAGCAGTTTTGAATTGCAAGCCTGCAACTAATACAGTAGCCCATCTGTGTTTAAAGTACTCATGCTGTGGATCGATATGCAGCATGCTGTCTTTTTCACAGTTTGAATTTTTGTTCCCTCCCACACAATGGCCACAGTATCAGATATCTGTGCAGAACTGAGACTCGATATCTCGAACTTCCTTGCCTCCCATGGAGGATGGGCTGACTTTGCGCAGGACGCAAGTCAATCCGACAACCCTATACTAGGGATTTCAACCCAGTATGCAGAGACGAGGCAATCAATCAATAAGCGTCATCCTAAAGGGTTGATGGTCGCAGCTTTCTATGCTGCTTTGAAAGCCTCCGAAGCGAGGTTTCAAACCCTTGATCTGCAGATTTCATCTCTCAAGCAACAGATGGGTTTGCAGGAAACAGAATGTATTAGACTGCAGCAGAACTTGGAGTCTGAACTCCAAACTCTTCGGAATGAAAATGATTCACTATTGCATCATTTAGCCCAGGCTGGCAAACAGGAAATATGTATGTTGAAGCAGGAGTGTGAAAGTTTGAGACAGGATAAGAGTCAGGCTGTGCAAATGAATGATTTGCTGAGTGCTGCGAATGCTCAGTTGAGTGATGAAATGGGTGAGCTGCAGGACGAGATTAACCAGGTACGTAATGACTTAGAAGTAGCTTACAGGGATAATTGCGAATTGAGCGCCGCATACAGAGTTTTGCAAAAGCAAAAGCAAGATCAGGTTGATATGGATGTTGCAAGTGTGAATCACGATGAATGTAGAACTAAGATGGTGACACTGCGCCATCAGTGAGAGGTTCTGGCTGGACATGTTAAGGCAATGGGAGGCGTAGCCCCTGCCTTTCACTCGTCATCAGAAGGGGAGTTATCTGATGATGACGTTTCACAATACAGTGTCCAGTCACACCCCTACTATGGCCCAGACTCCACACCCAGCCATCCACAGCATGGCGGGTCCCCGTCTCCAACTCCCCATGTCACACGTCGGCGGCGGCGTGACGCTCATCATGGGAGACGCCAACATGGCGGCCCCCATGATGGGGGGACCAGGCCCAAGCCTGGTCCTGACGGCACCTCCGGTAGCCGTTATTAATGTGGAAGACAGGCAAGAGATAGAAACCATGATTGAAACTGCGATAGGCAATATTCCTCTTCCTGAGAAGAGTAAAAGGGCTATTAAAACCCAGATTAGGCAGCTTTCCCAAGAAGCTGGTACTCAGGAAGGTATTGTCCGCACTGCGGCTGAAGCTGTAGCTCATGCAGCCTTGGATGGTGCTCGAGACAATCTACCTTTGCCTGATCGACCCACTAATCCCCTACAAATGGCCTACTCTGTTCAGCAGATTGCTGACAGCATTGGTCAGATGAATCCATCAGACAACCTCAGCTGTCACTTGGAAAAGGTGCGTTCTAAATGCGAGATGCTTAGCCTCGCTGCAGAATATCAGGTCCAGATACTACGCCAGACCATCGATCCTGGTTTATGGGCCAAACTCCCCGAAGCTGTTCACCAGGATGGGAACGCTACCTTTGACGAGGTTGCAGCTGAGCTCATTTCTGCTCACAGCCCAGGTGTAGTAGGAGTGATGCTTGCATACCCAGTGAAGAAGAATGCAAAAGAAGGTCCAGCGACTTACCACCAGAGACTCTGGATGGCTTACCGAGCAGGAAAACACCTGGCACAAAAAGCTGCAGATGTAGATCTTATTGAATATAAGACCCTGTTCCTTAGGAACATGATTCCAGCAGTAAGACAAAAGGTAGAGCCAACCACTTATCCAAATATGGATAGGTTTGCCGATATCCTTCAGAAAACCGAGAGAGTGTATCAACTGTATATCCATGATTTGGGCTCCGGTTCCAAAAAGGTAGCTGCCGTGGAACCCGTTTCGGAGGCCATGACACATTACACAGTGGAAGGGCAGGCTCAACGCCAACAGGCCCAACATCAGCCAGCCCCTCCAGTTGATAGTCAACACCCCCAACAGGCCTGTCAACAACAACTGCAACAACAACAGCAATAGGGTGGGAACCGGAATTGGCATAAGAACAGGAAGTATAAGGGTAGAGGTAAACCACAACAGAGAATGGGTCCCTCATATAGGGAGATAGCCGAAGAGAATTGGAAATTTCGAGAGCTCCTGGGACAAGTGCGCTCTGTGGCGGATGCTGTTCCCGCATAGGCCCTTGTGGCAGTACAACTGGCAGCCCAGGCCTCAACCGTCCATGGGGACACCGGAGGTACAGACCCTCAGGCCCACACAGGTCTGAACCCAGAAACTCCTCTCTATATAGCATCAGTACAGCATGGTGAAGTGATCCACATGAGCCAGGCCCAACCTCTGCATGCTTCCGGTAATACGGGTTGACAATTACAGGCCCCAGTCCACATTGTAAACAAGCTAGTCTTGGATACAAACGGAAGGCCCTGCACCGAGGCTGAGGTCGGGGGCTGCCTACTAGTAGTTTTGCTGGATACAGGTGCAGCTGTATCTGTGCTACATGATGAACACCCAGACACATCCCCTTGGTCCACCGGACGGAGGACCAACATGTCAGGAGTCGACGGTACTAGGCTACCTGTGTACCTTTATCTACCCCTACCAGTAGAGCTAGGCCACTTAAAGGCCTCACACACTTTCCAACTAATGGTACTGCATGACCATCCTAGTATTATAGGGATCAACTTCTTTGCACCACACGGCTGTGTGGTGGACCTAGCTAACATGCTACTGATACAGATTCAGGGTCAATATCATACCATTTTGATTCCTGATTCACACATTGTGGCAATGATATCTGCCAATGACCAAGAGTATGACGTCATAGATTTGTTCAAGAATCATGAACTTTTTCCAAAACTCCTACCTATTCTGCAACGACATTTGGAAGTGTTTGCAGTTAACAAGCATGACTGTGGTAGAATGCACACTGTCATTGAAGTGCCAGGCCCAGCACATGAGAGGCAAAGGCAATATCCTTTCCCAACTGAGGTCTTGCCTTCCCTTATAGAAACGATCAAGTCACTCCTCAAGCAAGGAGCAATAAGAACTTGTGTTTCCACTGCCAACTCCCCAGTATGGCCCGTGAAGAAATCCACAGGAGCCTGGAGATTTACTATTGACTACAGGAAGCTGAATCAGGTCACCCCCAGTTGTTCCCCAACTGTGGCATCAGCACCAGATATGCTATGACTTCTGACCCCTGACTTAAAGTGGCTCAGTGCCCTGGACATTTCCAATGGTTTTTGGTCATTGCCATTGGCCCTTAAGAGTCAATATAAGTTTGCCTTCACCTTTGAAGGAAGACAGTACACGTGGACTTGCTTGTCACAAGGATTCCATAACAGTCCATCTCTCTTCCATCTCCACATGATGGATGCCCTCAAGAGTTCCTCTACCCCCCAATGTCTCTTACAATATGTGGACGACCTGCTGCTGGCCACAGCCACGCAAGAACAACATTTGGATCTCTTGGATGAACTATTGACTCTCATTCAGAAAGCAGGCTTGAAATGTAACCCAGCAAATGCACAGTTGTGTCAGAAAGAAGTACTCTTTCTGGGTCTGAAAATAACTGACCAAGGTTGAAGCCCTACCTGGAAGAAGGTACAGGGATTGAAAGACTTGCCATTACCTACCAGTGTGGCAACTCTTCAAAGGGTTCTAGGTATGGTAAACTATTGGAGAGATTTCATTTGTGATTTTGCTCAAAAAGCTGCTCCTCTGTATGAGTTACTCAAAAAGGATGTACCATGGACTTGGGGTCCTATACACACCCAGGCTTTGATGTCACTGAAGCAGGTCTTGGCCTCCGCTCCAGCTCTGGTCAACCCCAATCCAGCACTTCCAGTCCATCTGGAATGTGCCACCTCTGACATTGCCATGTCAGCAGTGCTGGCCCAGAAGGTACATGGCACCTTGAGACCCATTGCATATGCCTCACAGCTCTTGACCCCAGTGGAACAGAAGTACGGCCTTTGTGAAAGGAACCTTCTGGCCACCTACTGGGCTGTCAAGCACTTCCTGTATATCATTGGGTACTCGCCACTGATTATTAACACTAACCATACACCAACCAACTTCCTGCTCTCAGACAGAGTGAAGGATGGCTCAGTCACCAACACCAGACTGACGCACTGGTCACTTCTTCTCCAGGACAGAGATACACAGGTACAACTGACTAAAGTTCCATCTATGTTAGCTCATGGCATCCTTTTCCAGGGAGAACCCCATGACTGTACACTACAGTCACCTGATCTTCCTGGTCCAGGTCCTTTCCTCCCTGCCACGCCACAAATACTCGAAAGTACCTCTTTGTGCAATATCTTTACTGATGGTTCAGCATCCTACTATCAGGGAGAACAAATTGCAGGGATGGGTGTTTTGGTGATTTACCCTTATGGGAACACTGTCAAGATATCTAAGCACTGTAGTGTAGCATCATCACTATACGCAGAGATGGCAGCGGTGGCCTGTGCCCTCGAGTTCATCCAAGTTGGAACCAAGGATACCATCATCTTTACAGACTCTAACTGGGTTTGTTGTTCCCTTACAGAATTTCTTCCCTTCTGGCAGAAGAACTCCTTCCTCTCTTCTGATGGCAGTCCAGTAAAGTACAAGGAATTGGTAATATACATACATTCACTGGCACAAAAATTTGCACACAAACTCTATGTACACAAGGTTAAAGCCCACTCTGTCCATGACCCCTATCATGCCTTCAATGACACAGCAGACACCCTTGCTAAGGAGGGGGCCCGAGGGGGGGACATCTGGATGATGGACCATCCAAAGGCTAATGCAGCTGTACACATTGCAGCACTCAAGAAGAAATCTGAAACTTTTTCCCCATTGGACCGCTCCACAGCCCAACAGCTTGACACTGAACTCAAAGAGGTGTTCAGATTCCTTGACAAAGGTACTGAAGAAAAACTTCCTACACATAACCCCTATAGGAGGCTACACTTGTCACCAGATGACAAGCTCATTTGGTTCCAACCAGATGACTCTACCACCAAGTTGTGGGTAGTCCCCAGACACCTAAGATCCGAATTCTTGCACCAAGTACATGACACTCCTACTGGTGGACATCAGGGAGCAGAGAATACCTTCCAACGACTCAAGACCACCACCTGGTGGCCTGGTATCACCAAAGATGTTAAACAATACATAGACAACTGTCTCGTTTGTGCACAAAACAACACCATCCCTACCAAATGAAATGCCAGACTTTTACCACAAAGACATTCTGGCCCTTGGCATGCCATTCACATTGATTTCATTGGCCCTCTGACCAACACCAGCAGAAATAATAAGTATGCTCTTGTGGTAGCTGATCTCTTCTCTAAGTGGGTAGAAGCTTTCCCCACTAAGACATGTACAGCGAAGACTACTGCCAAAAGGAGGCAGTATGGCGCAGTGGTTTAAGGCTCTGAGCTGCAAATCTGGAGACCTGGGTTTGAATCCCACAGCCCCCACTTGCATACTGTGTGACCCTGAGCAAGTCACTTAACTTCCTTGTGCGCCCAGGTTGCACCTGCAAACAAGCTTTCAGCTTAGTGTGTCTCACCTGGTAAAATAATTGGTAAAAAAAAAAAATCCTGGTGGAACAGATTTTCTCCAGGTGGGGTCTACCTCTTAAGGTAGATTCTGACAAAGGAACCAGTTTTACAGGTGAGGTGATGAAAGAATCCCTTGAACTCCTCAGAGTTCAGCAAAAGTTCCACATACCTTACCACCCTCAATCCTCAGGTCAAGTAGAAAGAGCCAACAGACGGATTAATCAAATGCTTTCCAAATTCATTGAGAACAATCTCAAAACTTGGGATTCCCTATTGCCTTTACTCCTTATGGCAATTAGGGGCACGCACTCAGCCACCACCCAGCTCACACCCTTTGAGGTGATGACTGGTAGACAGATGAGATTACCTGAACACCTGTTCTTTGACCTGCACACCCCCACTGCAGACCATGTGTCTGTGGACCAGTATGTGGAAAATCTCAGAAAAGACCTCATACACACACACTTGTATGCCGCCAACTGCATGGGCAAGGCCCAGCAACAATCCAAAATACAGTCTGACAAACACGCACAAGAAGTGGATTGGCAAGTTGGAGATCAGGTAATGGTACTTCGATTTGCACATCCCACCCACACCTTCTCCAACAAGTGGGAAGGCCCATACCCTATTGTCAATAAGCTCAGTCCGGCAGTCTATCAAGTTAGACTCCTCCACAACAACAAGTTGACTGACAAATGGTTACATGCAAACCAGCTGAAGTTGTATAAAGGAGCTTAAATTACTTTTCCTCACCTCATTGGGCGGAATTGTACTAACATACTAATCTTTGATCTTCCTTTTCAGGTACATTGACAAGATGGATATCTTGTTCCATTATCTCCTCCTCTCAGGAGTTATCCCCTGCATCCAGGCACGGTACCAGACCTCCTATGACACCTTGATCCTCCAGCATCTCCTCCAGAGGGAGTATCCATCAATATACCAGATAGTATGATCACTGTCCAGGAAGGTTCCGATGCTTACCTTACTGCCTTGGTTGTTGCTCCAGACAAATCTACCCTTCAAATTGAGTGGCAAACCACATCACAAGGACAAATTCTCCCTGTGGCCAAACTCTCCAAAGGAACTTTCCAGGGTTGGCCCAATGCTAAATTATCCCCAAATGGTTCACTGTCCTTCTTACAAACTGCATTAAGACATTCTGGTTTGTACAATATAACTGCCTTAATAGATCCTTCTTACTGTAATTCTTTGTCCAATTACTTGCATTCCCAATATCGTCAAGAATCTGAAAGTGAGGTTTAGACCTCTCAGCACTAGGTTTGAATCTTATCAGCCCCAACTTGCATACTGTGTGCTCTGGAGCAAGTCACTGAACTTCCTTTTGCTCCCAGGTCACACCTGGAAACAAGCTCTGGCTTACTGTGACTTTCCTAGTTAAACAATTGCCCCCTACCCTTATGAACATGCATGACACAGGAGGTAGTACATACTTCAGTTACTTTATTCACAACGGAAACAGTGGTCTTTGTGTTCCCACCTTATGAAGGTATTATTGATTGAGATTTAGCAATACATGACATTTTAAAAGTGACTAGACCGAATGTGCCCATTTCCAGGCCAGCAGCACATGAGATGCTCTTCCCAGAGTGAAGCTCCCAACCCTAGTGGAGGTATGGGGTGCACGTGTTATATTTGGGATAATGTATGGAGGAACATACACAATAAGCCTATGTTTCCATCAAGAGGTAGGGGTAACAGCCCCTGGATCTGAAGAGAGTAGCTCAAGAGGACCTTGCTCTACCCCAAGCCTGAGATGGGAAAAGCAGGCGAGCTGTGATGGTCACTCACATTTATTTATTTTTATATGGTCTATGGTTTTGTCAGGTGGAAGTAGCAAGAGAGAGCTGTTTGCGGCACCCATCTCTGGGACCAAGAGAGCAAGTGCTCAATGCAAATTGAAGTGTGCTGCCAGGAGGTAGTCAGTGTGAATAGGGGCACAGCGGTCCATGATGCTAAAACATGCACAACAAGATCTTCAGAACATGCAGCACTACTTCTTTAAATGTGCACAACTTTTTCAGACACACAGAATACAATATTCAATAACCCCTAACCATCTACTCTAAATACATAGCATATGGTTAACTATTGTTTTACATGGAAATTATTTTCTTCAAAATCCTCGTTGCACACATTTGAAAATGCTGTTGTGCACATTCTGTAATCAATGCAGCTATGCACCACTCACACTGACTCTTTCATGCTTTCTCCCACTGCACTGTATCACTTCACTCGAAAATGCAAGTAAAAGCCATGTCACGCGCAGTACATTTAAAATCACATACTTTCTCAAAACCGTGTACTATAACAACACACTACAGGCATCCATACACTGCTTGAAGTGTGTTTCTATCTTGCGGTTTATCTTGTGGTTGATAAAACAGCATGGACCCATCAAGCATTGCTCGCAAGGTCAGTATGCTGTCATCCCAAACCCTCTATGCAAGCACATGCTGGTTGTATATTGTCACCCATACTTTGTTCCTTATATAAACAAACTGGTGCATTAACTTGATAAGGGTGTTTCATGGGCTTAAATGTAAAGATGAATTGTAGTCAGCTCTGTGTGTAATTTCGTATATGAGACTGAAAGAGTTCAATATGTACACCCTGGAGGACAGGAGAGAGAGCTGGGATATGATGGAGCCATTAAATACCTCACGGGGGGTTAATAATGTACAGGAGGGAGATATGTTTAAGAGAAAAAGGTGCTCTAGAGCAAGGGGTCATGGTATAAAGCTGGAAGGTGGTAGATTTAGGAGAGTTGTGAGGAAATACTTCTTCACAGAAAGGGTGGTGGATTCCTGGAACAGCCTTCCATGGGAGGCAGTGGGGGTAAACCAGTGGTGGGTTTTAAAAATGCCTCAGATAGGCACACAGGAATCCTAGAAGGAAGGGGCTGAAAGAGACAGTGTTGTAGATCAAGGGCCAGATATTCAAAACTTTACCTGGGGCTAAATTAGCACTGCCCAGCATGCTAAATTAGCCTGAAACTGTTAGCCCGCTATATTCAAAAGGGATGGCCCCAGTGCTAAACCTGCTGAATATAGCGTGCCAAAGAAGCTGGGCAAACTGGGCTGGGAGTGCAGTGCGAAAAAAGCCCGGGAAATAAGACAGCTCTGAATATAGCAACTGGGAAGTGCAAACCACTACAGCAGCCCAGTGCACAGCAATGTGAAGGAAGGTAGAGGTGAACCATGTTGCTAATGTGTGTGTTTGCAAAGAAGTGGGTTCATTAAACCTGCAAGCACCAGCGCATGTGAAATTCTGCAGAAATGTACTACGTTTCCAAAATGTTTGCGTAGCCTGGGGCAAAATTTTGCTATATTCAAAAGTGACATGCAAATGAGCGTACTTAGGCAGTCTGGGAGCAAACATCCAGAGTAGCATCTCATTATGTCCTAATTTGCATGCAGTTTGACCATCACTATTGCAGGGTCCAACAGCTCCACCTGTAGGTCAGTCTAGAAGTACAGGGGCTGGCTGGGTCTTCCCACAGCTCTATCTGTAGGTCAGTCTGGAAGTGCATGGTGGTAGCTGCAGGCTACATTTGTATGGAACCGCATAGAATATTTTGCCCCAGGGGACTAAACAGCACAGGCACAGGTGGTGCTGCTGCATGCAATAGTCAGACTGTAGTTCCTGCTTCAGTGCACAGCAGACACTACAGTAACAAGGGGGCCAGTAGTGTGAGGGACACAGCAATGCCTATGGTGCGTAGGGCATCAATGACTGCCATACTTTACACAATGACAGGCCCATCTTGCAGGTGTGTACTGACAGTGAACATTACTGTTATGCTGTTGTGTGACCCATGGATGTTGCACAGAGATGAAGCTGTGGATGTGATTCTACTGGATTTTTCCAAGGCCTTTGATAAGGTGCCACATGGTGAACTAACAGATGCAACTATAACAATGGGATTAGACAGGAAAATTACCAAATGGATTGAATCATGGTTGTCCGAGAGAACTCAAAGAGTCTGCATAAAGGGTTATTATTCAGAATATGAACAAGTCACTAGTGGGGTCCCTCAGGGTTCTGTTCTGGGCCCCTGTCTTTTCAGTATTTATATCTCTTCATTATCTTTATCAACAGATGTCTGGTTAACCAAATTTGCTGATGACACCCACATTGGCTACACAATCAATAAATCTGAGGATGTAATTACCTTACAATATGCATTAAATGAATTAGAAAGTTGGGCATTAACAAATAAACTCATGTTTAACATTGATAAATGTATTGTGATGCACTTTGGGAAGAATAATCCAGGAGCAAATTACACAATGGGTAACAGATTGCTTGAGGTTGTTGAAGATGAATGAGATTTGGGAATCAGAGTAAAAAATGATTTAAACTTTGGTCTACATTGCCAACAAATAATCAAAAAAGCTGGGGGTATTCTCCATTGTATAAACAAACACATAAAAAGTAATAGTAGTAAGGTCCTGCTTCTGTTGTATTCCTCACTCGTTAGGCCTCACCTGGAGTACTGTGCCCAGTTTTGGGCACCAGGAGACAGGGGTACTATAAAAGCCATAGAGCGAATCCAGAGAAGGGCAACAAAAAAATGGATGAGGTACAGGGCTTAGAATATGATGACAGACTCACTAAACTTGGACTTTATAGTCTGGAATATCATAGATTGAGGGGAGACTTATGCTTTGTGTATCGTGCCTTACAGGAAAACAGTTTATGGGATACCTTGGGATTAGCATTTAGAGAAGTGGTTTATGAAACCAGGGCTCACCTGTTACAATTAATGGTAGAACGCTGTAGAACAAAACAAAGAAGTTCATGGTTCTCAGTTAGAGTATCTAGAATATGGAGTGGCCTACCACTTTTAGTGGTGGCCAGTGAAAGTATGTATTTATTTAAAAATTGACTGGATACCTTTTTGAGTACAAAATTAATAAAGGGGAACAATTAATAAATTGGCAAGCAATATGGACCATGGTCTTTTTTTGGCTCTGATTTACCTATGAACCTATAAAGTTTTGAATATCTGGCCCTTAAGTTGGGTCTACAGCAAAACTGGTCATAATTAAAAACAGGCAGACTAGATGGGCCCAGCAGTCATTATCTGCCATCTGTTTCTATGTATGACAGGTTATGTGATTTAAATGGATACTGTGTAAAATTATTAATATGCATAAGGTTGATACTGTAAACTGTGTGGCTCACATACTTCATGTTGTACTGTGCTACACAGGCACGATAATCAAATGGATAATAATATATGCATTGAGCAAGGGAGAAACAAATCAAGGGGAACATGTGTGAAGCCATGTACTACTCATAGAATGTTGACACCATGATAGGTACATACTGTATGAAGTTACTGTATTATGATGGTACCCAGCTGTATACCAATGTTGAGTTAGCTGCAGTAAGGGGGTTTAGTTATTTTTGTTTTATTTTTAATAATCCAGACATTGTATACACAGTAATGATGTTTAGCAAAGGATGCTGCTTACAATTTTTCATTTTTGGAAAATCACCAATTAACTTTTGGTTTACCTATGCACATCTTTTACAAGCGAGTACTGTATGTATTAGTGCCAGTGTACAATGTTACCCTTAGAACAGGTTGTGGAGTGCATTTGAATAGATGTAAACATTGTGTCGCTACATTGTACGTCAAGTAAAATGGTATCCCTGATTTTAAGCTTTTGTCCCTGATTTTAATGGGCAGTGTACCTCATTTTGGTCCTGGCAGGTGAGAGGAATGCATTCTGGGGAAGCCAGTTGTTGCAGAGCTGAACCCACTAGGATTTTTTTGCAATCCCCTATGATGCCTCTTGCAATCCCTGGAAACCCCTAAAACATTAGTTGCCTAGCATGTACCCCTCCTACAGATGTAAAACCATGAGAGTTCCAATGCCACTAAGAACTAGATAGGTCCTGAAAGGGTTAACATAAACCAACTCTTCAAAGAAAACAAATTGTTGCCACACACATTTGGGAGAGATAGAGAATGTAATCTGAAACAACTCTGCGGTTATTTCCTCTAAAAGCTTGCTATGTCCTCTGTTGGAAGTTATGTCGTTAAATTATTTAGGCTCCAAAGACTAGCAAATCACATTTCAATAATAAATAAAATTAACAATCCAACAAGTGAACATTCTGTACTAAATCCTGTGTTAAAATAAGTCAAATAGACTGCCAATGTTTTCTTTTTACAAACACCTAGCACATCTGGCTAAAAACTGGATCTCTCTCTCTCTCTCTCTCTCTCTCTCTCTCTCTCTCATCAAGAGATAAGTAGCTGGCTATTCAAGCAAGGCTTTCTTTGACACTAGTATGCAAAAAAAAGTTTGTAATATATGGATTGTTAAAATAATACTATCGAAAACTATCCAAAAAATTCCTTGTAATACATCTCACAGCACTCTGCAGACTCAATAATACCACACTTCACTCTCAATAATACTATCGTTCCAACGAATGATAGTATTATCACTGCAACAGCACAGCACAAGGGCACCCTCCAACCTCGTGCCCACCACGAGCCACCTTAATCACCTCACAGCTCTAATAGTTTAAAAAAGTGATTCGCGGGAAAGTAACGCTCGCTTCTGTTTCACGATACTCTGGCAGTAAAACCTCAGTTCATTGTTCTTTTGCCTCAATCATTGGCTATCTATTTTAAAAAAACTTATGTTTTTCATGTTTCTAGCGAACTTTTCTCGGCGTTTGCTAATTCTTCTGTCAACTTCCTGATTCAGCTTTCAAGCCATCACAGGTAAAAACTCGTCAACTTCCTTCATCCATATATTACAAAAAATAAATGTGTTAGTGTGTGTTACTCAGCTGAATTTCATCTCGAGTTTCTGGGGACATAGAAACCTCTTGAGCTTCGCTCTTGAGGTTATCTGTGTCCCCAGAAACTCTCGATGAAATTACAGCCTTGTAATACACACTAACCCATCTATTATTCTATTTTTAATTGCACTGTTGTTCAGAGTTTAACTGCTTCAAAGAAGTGATGTAAGTAACTTGCCTTTGTGCCTGAGACACTAACTGTCAGGTTCCTTACAGCAGACATGACAAGAGAGACAAACAAGCTGAACAAATAATGCTGTAACTGGTCTACTGACCACAGAGAGGGGCATGCTTCATTCAACTGGTGTAGTGATTTGGAGTTAAGGAAGCATGTACTGCAGCTCCAAATCTGTGCTTTGGCATCCCATTTTTGCAGCTAGAGCAAGACGACTGCAGGTAAAAATGATGGGGAGAAAACTGAGAAGAATACAGGCCAGTGAGCCTTACATCCATGGTTGGGAAAATGTTTGAGGGAATACTAAGGGAGGAAATAGAAACTTTCATGACAGAGAACACTCGATTCTAACCCAGGAATAACTCACTTTACACTTAAAGAGCTAGTGGAACCAAAACAGACAGACATTAAAATTATACAAATTTTATTGTAGTCAGTTGCAACTTTACTTCTGAAGTATTTTTCTTTTTCCTTTTGCTCATTAGAAAGTATTCTATGTGATAATATTGTGCTGGATGTATGGAATAATTCTCAGACTGGCAGCTGACATACCTGTCTCTATTCCCCCCACTACATCATCAGCATTGTGATCTCACTGACAGAGATATCAGAAGCGACTGACCTGGCAGCTACTGAGTGGCTGTTAAGCAGCAGTGATGTCACAATCCCTGAGATCACAATGCTGACTATGGAATCAGGGGAGCAGAGCTAGATGTGTCAGTTGCCAGGCAGAGTGCTGATCCATACATCACACCTACTAACATCAGGAAAACAGTCTCCTAATTAACTAAACGGAAAAGAAAACGTAACTCAGATATAAAAGGTAATGGTTGACAGCTTTTAAAAGCCAATATTGATTTTAGATAGTGCACTAGCTCTTTAAAGCAGTATTCTCAGTTGAGAGTGATGTGCTGGAGACAGAACCTATGCACATTTAAGAATTTGGAATGTAGGTTCAAACTTTGCATCCAGGCTCAATTCTGGCCATTGCTCAGACCTGTTTCTCTGCCTAAGTGAGAATATCCAACTTGGCTAGTATTTCTATTTTTATCTATTTGGCTACTAAACCAGTCTTTTTTGCTATTATCAGTGTTTTTTAATTTTTAACTATCCAGTTTACAGAGAACAGAGTGTTTTCTCTTTCTGTCTGTGCCCTTTCACCTTAAAGGGACATTGCCAACCTTGTCTGCATCATACTATTTCTAGCTGAAAACCCACATTTTAGATTAGATACCTTCTCTAAAAATTGACTGTTGTCACTGATTGTTTTATTTGCTTTCTTTCTTAGTAGAACTGAAAAGCATGCTAAAGGAGAAATTATATCCAGCCTTCTTTTGTTTCATATCCTTGATCTATTCTCATTGCATGCTTCCTGAACATTAAGAACATTCCCAAACAGTGCAGCCACTCATGATGCAATAGCCTCCTCTCCTCCCACTGCTTTCTGAGTGGCTAGACTGTATTGGAGGTATTCTCAAGACCATGAAAGATGCAGTGGGAGTTGATCAAGGAATGTAAACAAACGTTTTTCTGTGATAACACCAATATGGTTAGCAGTGTGTTTTTTTTTCACTTTTAAATATAAAAAAGGAATCAAAATCAAACTAGCAGCTACATCAGCAAATTCTACAGACTGTGAACAATCATAAAATGTTTTTTTAAACTAGGGAGACTTTGAGGCCGAAGGGGGGTTAACGGTGTCCCTTTAATTAATCAGTTTCTGTTACAAGAGCCATGATTTGACCTTTGGAACAGTTTCTTCAGTACAAAAGCCATGTTTTACTATTGGGCTCCTGTACTGCATCATGTTTGGCAACTGTTTTTATTATTTCAAGGTCCTCCTAAATTGGCATGTCAGAGGGACTTTGTGGAGCTTCAAAAGATTGTACCAACTGTTTCTGGCTCCTGGCAAGGGCAGACTGTCATAAGCTTTGTTTAAAATGTTTAGGTCCACAATGCAACTTTATAAATTGCAGGTCCTGTCATATTCTGTGCCCTAAAGCCTCATTTAAAAGAGTAAACATTTTAAAAAGAAGCATGCCTTCTCAGTCTGCCTCTGTGTCACCTAAAATCATAAAAAAGGCTCTGAGGGTGGGTCCAGTGATGGTGGAATGTACGCATTAGAAGGGTCCATCTTCTCACGCACAGCAGCAAATAATGTAAATGGTGACGAGAAAAAAGATAAACCTGCACATCCATGAGTAAAGGCTGATAAAGAGGGTTCAAATATCAAGGAATACGAAAGCAGGAACACTGACTCCAGGAATGGCAAAAATATAAATAAAAATAAAAAATGGCAAAATACAAGGAAAAATAAAAAAGCTTTACAGCAGGCACTGGAGACGGTGTCTGCCAAACATAAATTGATTAAGCAATAATACCTGACAGGGTGGGCAGCATTGGGCAATACTGGACCATCCAGGGTCATGATGAGGTCCGACACTGCAGGCGGAGAGCCTTTTAGTCCCTGGAAGGTCCAGTACTGCCCATACCACCCACCATGGAGGGTATTATTGCACTTAGAGAATGGGCACTGTATTATGTCTGTTTGAAAAAAAAAATAATTTTCATGTTAGATTGTTAAAACTGTGAAGTATTTTATTTATTTGTTACAAAATAAATAGTTCCTCCACCTATATGACAATGATTTTTTGAGCTAGGGGTATTTGATCTAGTTGTGTTTTTATAGTTTTGCCTTTTGGAGTTGGTTGTCATGGATACCCCCACACACTCACTGGGCTTAACAATGGTAAAATAACTTTTGATGTACTGTATACATTCGCGGTTGGATCCTGTTTTTTTCTTTTTTTTCTTGTTTTTTATTTACTCAAGTGCTGTACTGGGCAAGATGCAGCTGTTATGGTAGCCATCATCTTGCACGTACTCAAATGATGTGTCTCAGTATGGGGGGATGGGAAGATTTGGGAGACTGCAATTTAAAAAAAAAATATTATGAAGCTGAGTCCTACTATATGTTTTCCTGTATTTGTTATGCAGTGGGTGGTGTATGTGACTGGGAAATTAGCAGCAGTGCCAAGCAGGACATCAGCAGCTGCACTGAGAGGGATATCATCAGCAGTGCCAGCGGTCAGCTGGGAAAGAGATTTCCAAGGTACAAATTAATTTAATTTCAGTTACCTGAATGGAACAAGTGTTATGTGACCACTAGCAGTAGCTATAAACTGTGTCAATTCTAACTCAGGTTTGGGGTGGAAAGTCTCTCGCTCGATAAACGAGATAATAAACATGGCAGTGATAGCAATTTCGGCATTCTACTGGCCCACTGCTTTGTAGAAAAATATGAGACAACAGAGACTAGGACTAGTTATTTCCTGGTCTCTGTTACCCCTTCTGTCTGATTGGTGATTTTAGCCAATCAGAATCGAGAATGAGCTTTGCCCATTTTCTAAAGGAAAATAAATGTCCCTGTATTTTAATAAGATACCAGCCAACCTCCCCCTGCCCCCAGACTTCAACCTATCAACCTGTGGAGGAATAGGAGGAATAATATTATGTATAAATAGAGGAAGGTGACCCCATGGAATTAGATGTTGCATCTGAGCAAGAGTTTGAACCTCATCCAAAGCATACTGAGAACTACTCATCTTTTTCCTCATTTATCAGACACATGGTCGATACTCTCAACATCCCCCCCCACTAGACACAGAGGAAGGTGAAGAAGATGCTGATTTTATGGACATGTTGACACTCGGAGTGTAGCTCCACCAAGAAGAATGCTACTTCCTGTACATAAACCACTTAAGAAGGCCATATCAAAAATCATGTCTGCACCCACCTCAGCTGCAGCCATTGATAAGAGAATTGAAAGAAAATAGCAGGTGGACAAGCAGGGAGTGGAATGCCTGTATGCCCATAGAAGCACAGAACATGATGGCAGAAATAGACTAAGGGTCCATCAAGTCTGTTCATAAATTACCCGGTACCTCGTGTCAATCCAAAGACCTAACTCTCCCACCCTACCTTTGTTATCTGTGCCCTTACTCTGTTCCACCTGTGCTTGAAACCCTCCATGGTCCTAGTCCTCACCACCTCAGCTGGTAGACTGTTCCAAGGTTGTACCACCCTTTCTGAAAAATAATGTTTTCCCAAATCCTTCTGAAGCTCCCACTCTGCAGCTTCCACTCATGCCCGCATGTTGTTCTGCTGGTGCTCCTATTGAAAAGCACCATGTGGGGCACTCTGTTTATGCCTTTCAGGAAACTAAAGGTTTCAGTCATATCCCCCCTCTTCCTCCTGGCCTCCACTGAGCACATGTTCAGCACATTTAGCCATTCCTCATAGGAGACTCCCTGAAGACCATGCATCATTTTCATCACCCTTCTGTGCACAGTCTCTATCCTGTCCTTGTCCTTTCTAAGGTGAGGGCCCCAAATCTGGACACAACACCAGGTGTGGTCTCACCATTGATCGATAAAGGGGGAGGATCCCCTCCTATCTATTGCCTTTCCTATACACCCCAACATCCCGTTTGTTGTGCTCTAGGCTTTGTTACACTGGCTTGATTGTTTCAGGTGATCTCTCTCTTTTGAAGTAGTACTAAGTTTAACTCCATTTAGCCAATACTCTCTCTGGGGGTTACCTTTCCCTAGGTGCATTACTTTGCACTTCTTCACATTAAACTTCAGCTGCCATACATTTGACCATCTTTCTAGCCTTTGAAAGTCTTCCTTTAGCTCCATAACTCCATCTGCACTGCCCACCCTACCACTAAGCTTAGTGCCATCACCAAAAAGGGCAAGATTACCCTGAATTCCCTCGCCAATGTCACTAATGAACATGCTGAAGAAGACTAGGTCCAGGACCAATCCCTGAGGTATCTCACTTGTGATATCCCCCTTTGTTGATCTTACCCCATTTACAATAACTCTCTGTTTCCTTCCCCTCAGCCAATTTCCCACCACCTGACCATGTTCTTTGCTGTTCCAAGGTCCTCCAACTTCTTCAACAGGTGCCTATGTGGCACTGAGTCAAATATTTTACTGAATTTAAAGTAGAGGAAGCCCGCTGCATGGTCTCTGTCCAGCTCTCTAGTCACCCAACTGAAAAAGACAATAAGGTTGATCTGCCATGACCTCCCTGCCATGAACCTGTGTTGCTTATGGTCCTGAAGACTGTTTGCTTCCAGATATTCTACAAGGTCCTGCATGGTAAGAGTCTCCATCAGTTTTCCCACGATAGATGTGAGATTATCCAGCCTGTAATTTCCCATCTCCTCCCTGTCACCTCCTTTGTGGAGAGGCACCAGGTCAGCCATTCTCCAGTCGTTGAGTACTACCCCCATCTGTAGTGAGCTATTGAACAGATATGTTAGGGGGTCCACTAGTTCTTCCACTAACTCCTTTAGTACTCTTGGATGTATCCTGTCTAAGTCTGGAGCTTCATCTGGCTTGAGGGCAGCCAGGCCTTTCCAGACACTGTCTTTGGTGAATACTAGGGTTTCTATCCTTTCTATTCCTTTAGCAGCTGCATTAGTGCTACTTTCAGGTAGGGAAGCCCACTCCCTCCCTGGTGAACACAGGACAGAAGTAGTTATTTAGGACTGCAGCCTTCTGTCCATCGTCCTTGATCACCTTACCATCGTCTCGTAACCTAATGATCCCCTCTCCTTTCTTTTCTCCCTGATGTATCTGAAGACATGTTTTTCCCCTGATTTAATCCCCATGGCAATCTGCAGCTCCATGTCTGCCTTTGCCTCTCTTACTATTCTTTTAACTTCCCAATTTTTTGGAATGTATTCCTCCCACTCGCCCTTGACTCTATTTAAACCTGAGGAATGCTCCCGTCTTGGCCCCTGACCACTTCCTTGACCTTAGCTGAGTACCATATTGTGTCTTGTATTTATTGCTTTTAACAACTGATTTGATACAAAGTTTTGTAGTCTTGAGAATGGACTCCTTTATAAACCCCTATATATCTTCCACACCTGCTGTATCCCTAACATTGGCCAATCTGTCCCTTACCAATAGTCTCATTTTATCAAAGTCTGCCCCTTTAAAGTTAAGGACCTCCATCCATGGGTGTGTTCTTTCATCCCTTAGTGACAACTGAAACCAGACAGAGTTATGGTCACTGTAGTTAGTGGCTTCCCCACCCTTACTGGCCCAGCTGCTTCTGAATTTGTGAGTATCACATCCAGGATGGATCCTTGCCTGGAAGGATCCTTCACCAGCTGGGTCAGTAGACAGTCTTGGAGGACTTCCAGCGTAGCTTGGCTTCGAGAGCTCTTAGCTACTGGTACACACCAATTTACATCTGGTAGGTTTAAATCCCCAACCATGACTGCCTCCCCTCTTCCTGTTGTCCTTTTTATTTCCTCTGTAAGTTCTTTGTCCCTCACCTCTCCTTGCCCAGGTGAATGATAAATCACCTCCATGGAATTTTCTTACCTGACACTGCTGTGAACTGTACCCACAATGACTTGACTTATTCTGAATCACTCTTGACACTTACATCTTCAACAATGTTGATACCTTCTCTAACATTGAGGCCTATGCTCAAATGGGCAGGAGTTACGCATGTGAGGTGTGTAACCTGCCCGTGGATCTCCGCACATACGGACAGGTGCATGCTGCAGGTATTCCTCCATGGCTGCAACCTGTCCGTGGGCACCCCCCCACCTTGCAGCATTCCACGAGGTGGCAGGGGCGGAGTCACAGACACAGGCAGGCATCCAATTGGATGCCCTTCTCGGGTCCAACAGTGGATCCCATTATGTGGCTCGGTACACGTGAGCTGAGCGAACCTGCAGATGGACAGCCAGTGGCTATGGTGGTGTGTGGTGGGCAGTGCCATTGGCCATTCCGGGACACAGCACCAACAGACCATGTGGGTGGAGGGGAGTGCCAGTGCCAGCGGGTGTGTGTGTGTGTGTGTGTGTGTGTGTAGGGGGGTTCAATGGACAGCGGTGTGAGTGTCAGGACCCAGGACACCCCTGTGTCCATGCATGTGGGTGGGGGGGTTGCACCACCAGGGGAAAGTGCCCGGGGAGCCTGTGATCAGGGGACAGGTGCAGCCAGGTGGGGGGGGCCTCATCACACCAGATTCCTTGCTGGCACAGTGTTGGGCAGAGGGTAGCATAGGCATGGTGGCACCACCCTGGGGTGGGTATGCAGCTGTGGGAGAAGGGGCAGCACTGTATGGTTGGGTGGGTCATCTTCTGGGGTGCAGGACTGGAGCGCACTCACTCTGTGGGGAATGCCCACCTGCCTCGGGGCTGTTCCCCCGTCCGGTGTGCATGGGGGCTGGGTGCACAGAGGACATATGACAGGGTTTAAATGGCATACCGGCTGCCCCCCCATGCACCCTGGTGCACAGCGCTACATGGTTTTGTGCATGCTGCATAGTGCTGGCATGCCTCATGTCTGCCCCCTGCGTGTTGCCGTTCGCATGGGTGGGGATCGTGTGCTTAGGGGCTGTGTACCCCATTTTGTGAATGCTATACAGGCAGCACAATGCATGAGGAGTGTCTCTGCACCTCACATATGCGATGGGGAGGTGCTCCACTCCTTCGAGCATAGGCCCCATAGACAGCCACTCTCCCTCCCTTGCCCACTCTTCTATCTTTTCTGAAAAGTAAGTAACCCAATATTGGTAGGTCTCAGTCATTGATGCCCATGGCCCAACTTTCCATGACGGCAACAAGATCCACCTTAGTCTCTGCCACTAATGCCTGTAAGTTGCAAATTTTATTGCCTAGGCTCCTGGTGTTGAGGCAGACTCCCTTCCAGTAGCCTCTTATATGCCTTTTGTTGGCAGGCTGTGGTCTTCCCTCCCTCCACCTAGACCTTCCCTGCCTTGCCCTAACTGTGATGTCCTCCTTGTACCACCTACCTTTCTTTACTTGCTTAATCCCTGCCTTGGGTTTCACCTTATGCTCCAGTCCAGTGTGTTTGTTTCTAGCCCAAATTTGTGGGGGAGAGTCAGCTAAGTTCCCTCCCTTCCCTCTGATCATGGTAGTCTTCCTAGCATCTGGCTCCCCCTCAGTCAGTTTAAATTTCCAATATAGATGTCAAACTTCTGCCCTAGTGCTCTTACCCCCTCCCTTGTCAGATGGAGTCCATCGTTCCTAAAGTGTCTTCATTCCTAGAAGTCTCCCCAGTTGCCTACAAAGTGGAATCCCTTTGTTTGACACCATTCCATGAGCCACTTGTTAAATGTGACTGTTTCTGTCTTTCTAATTTTCCTCCTCTCTCCCTCCCCTCCCCCACACAGGGAGGCTTGGAGATGGCCAGGGGTGCTGAGCATGCTGCCAATCATTCTGCCAGTTTCTCAAGGCTCTGTTTGGCTGCTTCCACCATCTGCTTTAATAGGTCATTGGTTCCCAGGTGAATGAGCGCTCCCAGGCCCTCCTCCCTATGCATTCCACATTCCATTTAGCTGAGGCACCGGGGAGGCACCTATCAACTCTTTTTGTGTGCCCCATGCAAATTTGAGTCTACACCTCTGATCACAGAGTCCCCAACTAGGATTAAGGAAACACACACTCCATGGATCAGAGCGAGGATCGTAAGCAGTAAAAACTTTCAAATATGCTTGTTAATAAATTAATCCAAAAAGACATAAAATGTGGCAGCAGCAGCTTACAGGCATTGGTAATATCAGTTTCACAATGGTCTTATTCAGCCCATATGTGGTTCCAACATGCTATTTTAAAAAGCTATTTCAATTATGTGGACTCGACTAAATCTAACCAAACGCTAGCTTCACATCATACATTTATGTTTCAGTGTCATAACCAACATCTTCATCAGAACATGTGATGCACACTGACTAGCTACGCTGAAATACAATCTAACTTAAAGTGATTGTGAAGAAATAAATTATTTAAAGTATATAATTTTTCAAAATTACAACATTTATGTACAGACAAACAAAAAAAATACATGTAATACACATGCTAGTGAAAACCTGGATAGCTGCATAGAAACTAGTTAAACTTTGATGGCTTCATATAGGCTAGCTAAACTTTAGAAATGACAACATAAACTGGAGCACTCCACAATGGCAACAGAGGAATAAATACTCTTAATTTTGAGTGAGCAGCATAAAATAAATATGCAGTAAATATATAATTAAATAATAAATACCAACTTCCCAGCTATAAATGCATATCATAAATATATAGGCTAGCTAAACTTCAAGATACCAATAATGCAATCAAAACACATAATGAATGCTAAGCACTTTAGGCTAACAGTAGATAAATAGGTACCCATTTCTGAAATAAACAGAATAAGGTTCAGTTACATAAATAATCAGATCCAGTTAATAAATACCACAGACTCACAGCCCTAGATATTCAAAAGAGTTGAGCCATGCACAATAGGGTTGCGCCTGCGCAAGTCCGAAATTGTGCCATTCTGCGATATTCAGCAGGAGGCAGTTGCGCCCCCCCGAAATCATGCTGAGCAACAGCGTAATGATAATGAAGGCATGCGCAACCGAAGGGGGAGGAACCATGCATAAATGGCGCAGTGTGATATTCAAAGACTTGTGCAATGTGCAATAGTGGAGCAAGCGGAAGTTGCGACATAGCAGAAATGATCCAAATAAAAACGAGCAAGGAAGAGGCATAAGAACACTACAGGGGAAGCCACATGAGGCAGAGGCAGACAGACAGGGCAGGAGGCACAAACAGGGCAGGCCAGGGAAAGGTCACAATGAACAGCCAGGCACAGGGAAGGTGTGGGGAGCCACACAGCACAGAGGCCAGCACAGGCAGGTGTACCCAGTGCAGGGGAGGTAGCAGCCAGGACAGCGGGGGGAATACAGTAACAGCTGCCAGGGGGTGAACGCAAGCCAGGGACATGGCTAGTGCCACCTTCCACATGGAGGCTGTAATGAGGGGGGTGAGAAGGTGAGTGGCAGGGAACATGGCCATGGAAGGGCCCGTCGGCGGTATGCCCCTAACAGGCAGTACTGAGCCCGCACCAGCTTTGAGCTGTACACAGATACTGAGATTGTGGGCCAGTACCACCTGAACAGGGCAATTCTGAGTTGGCTCTGTGAGCTGTGCAGTGATGTGATGCAGGCACCCACATGACAGAGCCATGCCCTGTCAATGGAGACCAAGGTAACAGCCTGCATGTGCTTTCTCACCACGGGTACCTTCCAGAGACCAACTGGGGACACCACAGGCATAACCCAGTTGGCCATGTCATGCCACCTCACCCAATTCCTCAGCACACTGCTGCCACATGCTGAGGAGTACATCCATTTCCCCAGCACAGTGACGGAGTGCACAGCAAACATACAGGAGTTCCACAGGGTAGCATGTATGCCTGGCATGCTAGGGGCAATAGACTGCACTCATGTGGCCATCCGCACACCACCTGGCCACGAGGGGGCTGCATACATAAATTGCAAGGGCTATGTCAGCATCAACTGCCAGGTGGTGTGCAATGCCAGGGGGCGCATCATCAATGTCTGTGCCACGCACCCTGGGGGAGCACATGATTCTTTCATCTGGCACCAGTCAGCATTGTGCCACAGATTTGAGAGTGGGGACATCCCCACTGGACACCTAGTGGGTGAGTATGCAAACCACATGGACAATCATAGGGCCTGGGGGGGCATGGCCAGAGGTGGCATGGGTAGTGGCCTACATGGCCTGAGGCAGGGCGATGCTGATCACCAAACTAACCTCCACCCTCTACACACAGGTGACAGTGGATACCCACTCCATCCCTGGCTGCTCACACCCTACCGGTGGCCTACGACCCCATCGCAGCAATGCTACAATGAGGCACACACCACCACACTTAATGTCATCGAGCGGGTGTTCGGGATGCTGAAGGCGCATTTCCGTTGCCTGGACACCTCTGGTGGTGCCCTACAGTACAGCCCCTCAAAGGCCTGCGGAATATTCCTGGCCTGTTGCATCCTGCACAACATGGCCAACGAATGTGGGATAGCTGTACAGGTTAAAGAGGGGGACAGTGATGGGGACGCCGGTGACGATGGTCATGGGCAGTCCCCCCTTGGCCGACGGGACCCTCGACTGCTCCGGCTGGCACACCTGCACCGGGACACCATCATGGAGGAGCACTTCAGCCAACCCAGGTAAGTCATGGGGCCATGCGCAACCACCAGTGGCCAAGGCACAACCCACAAACATGCATGGACACACACCGGGGGGGTGCTTGCCATAAAGGGAAGTGGCAGGGCACAGAGGCACACACACAGCCAGGGATGGGTGAGGATTAACATGCCACGCTGAAGGACACACACATACGCACACACACAAAGCAACAAATGTGCACAGAGGGCAGAAGGCACACCGACCCAGAACACACACCCTAGCAACACACATGTCCACAGGCCACCATGCCCACTGCCTGTCCATGTGCGTGTGTCAGATTCTGAGCACCATTGCACATTGGTGTACAGTGCAAAGCAGGTATCATCATGCACACGCAACTGCGGACAGCAGCCGGGAGGTGTATGCAGGTGGACTGTGTGTCCGTGTGCAGGGCCGGGTACCCACCTGTGCACTGCCCACTGACACACACAATGCACACAGGGCAGCACCAGACAGTAGCCGCACTGGGAGACAGGTCAGTCCCATGACACAGTGCCACAGCCACCATGGATGCGTGGGTGGCCCCGCCGAGACCCGCCAGCACTGGCATGTTGACCACTGGCCTCATGGGCTGGCACTGATGGTCCCCCCAGCTGTTCCAGTGCGTGAAGGCGGTCTGCAGCACACTGAACATGCCTGCACCAGGATTGCTTGGGATGCCCACAGCTGAACCCGGCATCGACAGGGTGGGAGTCACACGCCGCTGGGAATGGGGGGTGGATAGTGCACTGCGTGGTGTCTATGACGCATGGGCACCCGACTGTGTGCCCATTGTGACCATGACAGCAATGAACGCCTGTTCATGCCTGTCAATGGCAGCGGTCACATCCTCCTGCAAACGGTCCATCTGTGCCAGGATCTGTTCAGTGTCTCTGCTGCGACGCTCCTCTGCCCACTCCAGAGCCACATGCACTGCATCCACAGACATCGCAAGCTGCATCTGCTGCTGGACCGATGCTTGCAGTAGGCGTGTGTGCTCGTCCAAGAGGTCATCAGCCTCCTCAGCATCCTGTCCCTCAGGGTGTGCAAGGCCCTGATGTTCAGCACCCCTTGAGGGTGGATGCTGCACACCAGGACCAGGTCTGGGCATGTCCACAGGCAGTGAACAGATGCAGCCGCTGAACCCTGTACTCCCAAGCCCAGTGGGCGACTGCTGATGCTGCCCCTCTGGCTGCTGCACCCCAGGGCTCAGTGGTGCCACCGCAGTGGCCGAAACACTCCCACTGTCCTGAACAGACACCAGTGCTGCCCCACTGGTGCTGACAGGCACAGCCTGGGACTGTGCTGACATGCAGGCCTCTGCAGTGGCACCGCCCACAGCCATGGGCGAAATTGCCCTGCTGTGTGTCCATCCTGTGGCACACACATGTCATTGCCCATGACGGTCGTGTCATCATCACTGGTGCTGGACTCTGCCCCGGCCACAGCCACAGCATGCTGGCATCCGTGGATGCCAGCACACTGGGACACAGGCAGGGCTTCCCCCACACCTGTCTCAACGACATCAGTGTGGACAGCCAGGCAGCCCCTCTGTTGCAATGATCCACATATACCTGTGGAGGTGGATGGTCCCACCTCCGACTCCATCCGACTGTCCGCAGTGGACAGGCCCACCACCGCTGACCCATGCAGATGCTCAGGATCTGTAAGGGAAAGCAAAGTCGCGTTACTGCGTGTGATCTACCCCACCCCCCCATAGACAGACCGTGACTTACCATGCAGTGACGGGCCACCACCCGTCTGGAAGCCACCGCCCGGAACACCCTTTATGGCACTTCGCTGCATGCTTCCAGCAAGCCTCTCCTCTGCTGGGGTGAGTTGTACCATCTCCGGCTGTCCCCCACCTGTTGCAGCACGTGCTGCCCTGATGGCAGCCACCTTCTCCTTTACCCTCCTCCTGTCCGTGCCCATCTTCTTCTTACACTCCTGCACGGAGCACTGGTGGCTGCCATGCAGGTTCACGGCACGTGCCACCTCTTCCCATGCAGCAGCATGGGCCTGAGGGGTGCCCCGCGATCTACTAAGCAGTGGCTCCTGATCCAGGTAGGCCTCGAACAGGGCTTCGGTTTCGGCCTTTGTAAAATTCGGCCTCCTCCTCCTCCCACCATTGTGTTCCTCCTCTCCAACAACGTGCTCGGTCATGATGTGGCCTGTAAGAATGGCAGTTATTACCTGTGACTGTGCAGTCCCATGCATGTCCCTGAATCCACAGTCCACACTCCCAAACAGCATGCAACTCACCAATAAACTGCAGTAACTGACCATGGCCACTGCAGCACATTGTCGCACCTTTATAGCGCAATCCATGCAAATGAGGTGAGGAGCAACTTTAATTAGATGCAAATTGCAGTGCTGCGCCATTGAATGGCTGATTAGATGATTTGCATATGACGGCTGAATATCATGCTGTTGCACTTTATGCAATTGTGTTAAACGTGCTGAGCCAATGGTGCAGTTCTGTGGCATGCGTAGTACACCTCACTGCGCATGCCTGGGTTGCTGACGTAGGCATCTGCCACACTGATGACGTGCTGTGCATGATAGGCAATGCAGGGCATGGCCACCATTGTGCCAGTGGCGCTATAGCGATGGTCACTACATGGCACTGTGGCACTGGGCCTTCATAGGTGCAATGGTCCAACTGCCCGGTAGTCCACTGTGGCGCTGGCACACAGGCAGCCAATCATGCTACACGCATTGTCATCTGATGGTGCTGTGCGTGGCCTTGCGCCAGAGACCCTTGACCCTGTGCCTGATGTTTGCCCCCTTGGCACCATGCCTTAGGCATAGGTGCACCTCTATCGTGCTGTTCAGTAACAGCACGATAGGGAATGGCAGCGCTGTATGGTGCAGCATCTGCACATGGGGAGCCACGCTGCAGAGCACCATATTGCCTACTATAGCTGTTGCAATGGCACGTAGACGAGCTGCTCAATGGACGGCTATTGAGCTGGCCAATCTGGTGGCCATAGTTGAGCCACACCATGGGCCTCTCTTTGCAGAGCCCCCTGGACAGGGCCAGGACTCAGATGTGGCAGGAGGTGACCACTGTCCTGGAGGAGGCCACAGAACAGGGGCGTTCAGCTGAGCAGTGCAGGCACCACTATGGTGACCTGCACAGGAGGGAGCCGGAGCTACTGGCCCAACTGCGGGCACGTGCCAGGAGGGGCACGGTGCCATGTCCAGGTAGGGGTTCTGTCAACACACTTTTATCGTCCATATGAGTCACAGTGATGTATGTGTCCAGCATATAGGGGAGGGACCGTATGGGGTTGGCCATGACAGTGTTCACAGGGTGAGGGGTGGGTGGGTCTGGCTGAGTAGGAGGGCACACACCTTGGGGCAGGGGGACTTTGCTTCAGGAATGTACTGATGTTCTTCTCTCCTTTTTTCCCCCACAGGCCTGGACGAAATCCACAGGGTGCGGGCAGAGTGGCGGAGGGGTGAGGAACCCGCAGCCAGGCAGGCCGAGTACCATCAACGGCCACCTGACTGGCTCGATGAGGGTGAGTGCCAGACCTCCATGATTAGTATTGCATTCTGTGTGACAGGGTGGGCAGCAGGGCATGGCCACCATTCATCAACATCATTGCCATGCACGCCACTTGTTACAGTCAACACTGTCCAGTGGCAATGCATGTCTGGGAGTGCGTCACTGGTGGTCCATGTGTGCACCAGGTGCATGGCTGTGCCACTGCCTTTGCACCACGTAGCAATGTCACTAAATGGCCATGGTGGTGCTGTGCATGACTTGGTCGGTGGGTGTGTGCGGCATTCTGCATGGCTGTATGTGCCTGGGTGGGCAGGTCCTGTGGACGTGATCACTGCGGGGGGGTCACACACCATCACTGTGGTATGTCCCATGGCCGTATGCCATGCACAGTGGGCAGGCTGTATGGGGTTGTGCATTCACACCTATTGACTGTGCTCCCTTGTCCTAGGTATGAGACTTCTCTGGGAAATAAGGAACACCTTGAGGGAGTTCCTTAATCTGGCCCGCGAGTCCGTGGCGATCCTGAGGAGGCTCGATGCAACGGGGGTGCTGTGGCACCACAGAGGAAGGCAGTCCCAGAGCCAGGAACAGTGGACGTGAAGATGGCCCTTTGGTCCCTGACTTCCCCTACCCCCCTGGACCCACACTCACACTCCTCCTATCCCATTTGTCCACCCCTTCCCCCTGCCCACCCCCACCTTGTTTGTGTCCCCACCCCAAGTCTGTATATAGTTTTTATTATTGTACATAGTTCAGTTTTATATTTACAATACATTTGAATTTTATATGAATACCATGGTGGTCTCTGATTTGCAGCGGGCTATAGGTGCTCAGCTGCAGTGGTGTGCATGGCATCAGGGTGGTGCAGTCATGGGTATGTGTGTGTGTCCGTGTGGAGGTGACTATGGTGTAGGGGTAGATATCAGTCAGTGTCTGTATTGTGTGTGTTGTTCACTGTGCACTGGATGACTATGTGCAGTGGTCCATGGCGTGTGATCTGTGTCCATGGCGCACTCATCGGCCCGTCCATGGCCTGTGCAGCCGACACACATGCCTGTCTGTGACCTGCACGGTCCACTGGCATGTCAGTGGTGGCATTCCCTGCAGGGCGGACACTGTACCCGTCACTTTTTCTGGGTTGCCCATGTCACTGGTGTGGTGCATGCCTGGCTCAGGTGGCACTGTGGGCGACACGGTCATTGTCCCACTTCCATGCTGTGGCTTGTGTGTGTTGCAGGGGATGTGCCCCACTGTCTGTGGCTTGTGCTCCGGGTGATTACTGGTGGTGTACGGGTCCACAGTGCCTGCGCAGGGTGGCTGGCACTCCAGTGCCATGGTGGACTGCGGGTTGTGTGTACACGGCTTACATGGGCCCACAATGGGGGCTTGGTTGCCCCACCACTGCGTCCTGTGTTGTTGTGCCCTTGGGTATGGGTGGGTGTCTGTCCATACCCTGTGTGGCGTCCAGTGTGGTGCATGCTTCCATGCACCACTGTGGGTGTCTGTGCTGGCTGTTGTGGCCAGTGGTGTGCCAGGGTGTGTCACTGGACTACTGTGCAGGGCGCTGTACCACTGGTGGTCATGTCAAGGACATAACCGTCCCATATGAGATACCTCTTGTGCCAACGCATGGTCGGTCTCTCAGCAGTACCTCGGAGGACTGTGTGTGGTGGCACTGTGTCTGCCATTGTTGCATTGCCGTGTGCTGCAACCTGCTGATGGGTGCTCGTGGTGGGGCTGGCTTGCATGGATCTGTGGTGCACAGGGTTGCATTGACACAGTGGGGGTGGTGGCATGCATGGGGTTTCTTGCAGTGGTGGTCACTGCTCATGGGGGGGTGTCTTGGGGTCATGGTGCAGGGTGTGCTGTGCACTGGGGGGGATGGTGTGGCACGGGGTGGTCTGCACTCCTTGTGTGCCAGTCACAGCTTGCCGGTAGGTATGATGGGGCACCATGGCCAGGCTGTGGGTTGGTTGCTTGTCTCCATGGACCAGTGGTTATTCCAGCCTTCCCCCGGTTGTGCTGTGCTTGGGGTGTGGGGGGGCAATGTCGGTTCTGCTGTGTGTTCCTGTGCCCGTCTGTGGCATGGGTGGTGGGCTCCTACCTCCCTGATAGTGCACTTACATTGCTCTGCAGCTGGGGGGCTCCCTGGTTGCACTATGGCGCCTCTGGACTGCTCTGCTGAACATCCCTTGTTGCGCTATGGCGCATCAGATCTGCTCAGCTTCCCCTCCCTAGTTGCGCTATGGTGCAGGTGGTGCGATATTCAGTCATTGGCTGTAAGCGCAATTTGGCCTGCTCCTTTTTTGAATATCGCGTCTCTTGCACATGGGCGCAATAGACTTGTGCTTGCTCCTGCTATTGCACACTTTATGGGCGCAGTTTTAATATCTGGGCCACAATGTTCATAAGTTATGCAGTGAAACAAAATCATTCAGTCCTCTAGGTTTAACAGTGTCCAACGTAATAATTCAGAATGCTTCTCTATTAAGTACTTTGTCTTTTAGGCTGCCTCCTCTAGGATTTAGTTTATCTTTTTTTTGTTTTTCTTTTTACCATAGGATGCCACTACACTGTTCTGCCTAGGCCCACTGACTGACATGAGGTTCCCCCTCAGGGTCAGGTAAAGTTCTAGCATCTAAGTCCCAGCCAAATCAAAACCCCTAACAAGTCTACCCAGGTCGCAAACCATTGCAAGTGGGAGAAGTGGGCTGGAGGTTGTATCTGCAGTTCAAACGCTTTCCAAACCTGTAGAAATACAGAATTTTCCCAGCTCACTCTACCACTGAATGAAACTGTCCTGGAACTGGAAGTAAAAAAAAGAACTGTTAATATTACAAGCTAGAGAAAAAGTCCCTGCCTTCCTGACTCACAAGAAAAATGGGGAATGGCGGCACATTTTAGGCCCTAGGTATCCAAACAAACATTTGAAGAAAGAAAAATTCAAGATGTTGGCACTAAGAACAGTTATGCCATCCTTGCAGAAATGTCATTAGCTGGGATTCTTGGATATGAAAGATACCCATTTTCATATCTCTGTAAGACAGTCTCACAGAAAAAGAACTCAGATTCAAGTTACAGAACTGCCAGTACCAGTTCACAGCTCTCCCATTTGGTCTCACCTTAGTCCCAAGGGTTATCACAAAGTGCCTGGTTGTGGTGGCAGCACATCTCAGAAAGCAAGGTGTGGTAGTTTTCCTCTACCTGAACAGCTGTTTAGTCATGGGGGAAACAGAACAAGAGGCAAGATGCTTAGTTCAGTTGGTAAAAAGCACCTTGGAGAAACAGATTCTTGATAAACCTGCAGAAGTCCCAGCTAGAGGTTGTTCAAGTACTGGACTTCATAGAAGCAGAGTTCTGGAGATCCCATCTCCACAAAGACATAGACAGGGTGGAGGCTGTCCAGAGGAGGGCAACCAACATGGTGCAGGGTCTGCACCAGAAAACATACAAAGAGAGACTAAAGGAACTTAATATGTATACCCTTGAGGAAAGGAGGGAGAGTGGGGACATGATTGAAACTTGCAAGCACTTCAAGGGAATCAACAAAGTCCAAGAGGGTAGCATCTTTCAGAAAAAGAGATGTACAAGAACAAGGGGGCACAATTTAAAGATAGAGGAGGAATGGCTCAGAGGTAATGTGAGGAAGTATTTTTTCACAGAGAGGGTTGTGGATGCATGGAACAGCCTTCCTGAGGAGGTTATGGAGTCAAAAACAGTGGGGAAATTCAAGAATGCATGGGACAGATATAAAGCAATTCTTGTGGGGGTAGGAGGAAGTAGGCTGTTGGTTAACTAGGATCTGCAGCTTATCCATTAGATAGGGAAATGGGCAGACTAGATGGACCAAGTGGTTCTTATCTGCCATCAAATTCTGTTTCTATGCTTCTATGTTTCAGAGCTGAACATCCTGTAGGGGAAAGCTTTCCTCCTGCGGGCCAGAGTTACAGCCTTGATAGCAACAGCAGAGTCTTTCACAGAACACTCGGCATGCCAAGTAAAACTGCCCAAAATACACAGCCCTGAATCACCGATATGCCCGACATACGAATTTTGGGCATTTCAGTAAAATAAAGTGTATAATGCGCACCTCCATAACTAAAATATTCAACTCTGAGGCAGAGTGGACCCTGGAATAAAATGCTAGCAGTTACAGGGGGTGCAGTATGTAAAATGACGTGACTCCGGACCAGAACCCGGGTTGTGCACAGTATGCCGGCCGAACTAACGGTGGTATTCCCCTGCACAGTGTGATGTAGACAGCCAGTTATGAGTGCTGTATCATTTCTTTTTAATATAAAATGTATTACTAAATGTCTCTGCTGAAAAATCAAATGCTCTAGGAATTACCTCACTTACCGCCCCACCCCCAGATTTCAACTGACAGATGCAGGCCAAGAGAAATGTTGACAGCATATATCACACAAACTCAGTTTTTAGAGACAATGTGTTACTTGGAAGACTTTAATCAAGGATCCTGTTTCTCTGAGTTACTTACAGAGTTGTTTAAGTTAACTTTGTTCAGAGGGAAATCATAAAAAGGGTTTATGATGTTGAAGAGAAAACACAGGTTATTACACAGAGGTGAGAGGTTGTAAATGCTCATATGAAGTCTGTGTGAGGAGGGTGCAGCATGAATCAAAAGAGGTGTCATTGACATTGAGTTATGCTAAGGTTGCAGAATTAATACTTTGAAATTACATCCTATGGTTGTATAGCAATATATATTTTTTAGATATTTTGACAGGGAGGAACTAGCTGACCTCATGCAAAAGAGGTGGGCAAAACCAGCTTTTAAAGATTATTCTGTTTCACTACAGACACACTTTTATCTGACACTGACCAAGTAAACATCTGAGCACTGAAAACATGTATTTAGAAAGCTAGACAAAATCTAAATATGGTTGTAGGAATTGCACTGTTTTAAACCTTGTTTTGTTTAAAGATATGTATGTCTTATGATATAAGAGTTCTGTATTGTATGTTTGACATATTATTATATATTTTAAAGCATACCTGGTCTGTCTTTGAATTGCTTTCTTTTGCTAAGAAATATTTATGGTTATAGCAGACAGCAGACATAAGCTTGTATGGTGGTACCAAACTGGAAAGAGAAGCGTTTTAAATCTGAGGTCTTTATTAAAGTTTTAAAGGGTTCATTTCTGCATGCCTGGCTAGGTGCCTGTAGGCAAAGATATCTGGCCCCCTGAAGACAGATATATCTGAGCCTGTGCATTGGGTATGCTAGCAAGAGGTTAACAGTTTGAATCTCTCCAGAACTTGAGACCAAAAGTTGTTTCGAACTCACAAAAACAGACAAGAGGGTTACCTTGTCTGTTACACTGTTCACAAGACTGCACTCAGAGTTTGGCATTTTGGGAGCAGAGGGTTGACCTGCTGAGTGGGTTTGTGACACACACCACCTGGCAGCTCAGCCAGCAACCCCATCCTGCCATCCTTTCCTGCAGATCACACAGGGTAAGAAAGCATTCTGTCACACCTCCTACCTTACCCCTTCGGGAGCAATAGCGTCAGGTGTAGTAGAGTCAGTTTATCACCTGTATTGGGCAATGCTGACTGGGGTACCATGTGTCAGGATTGTTAATTTCCAGATAACGTAAGTATATCTGTGGTTCCATGGGCCAGGCTTCAAATAAGAGATACTCAGTACCACTTAAGGGACAACTGTTCCCAAAGATGAGATCCACCTTCAAAGCTAGTGCCAGTAACAAAAGTACTAGTGGAATCATTAGGGTGGTGGAAGGAAGCAACCTCACAGAGGGCATTCCCTTCCTTCAGCAATTACCAGCAAGTGTTCTTACTATGGATGCCTCACTGCTAGGGTGGGACACCCACCTGTAGGACCTCACAGTGAGTGGCACCATGGAGCCCACAGGAGTTACTAGAACACATCAACCTCCTGGAGCTCATAGCAGCACTGCTAGCATAACATGAGATTGGAAGGCGGCAGGATAAGGGGAAATGTGACGACTTTTTTTTCACTGAACCGGTAGTGGATGTATGGAATAGCCTGCCACAGGAGGTGATGAGAGCAAGCACAGTGGGGAGATTTAAACATGCATTGGATAGGCATAAGGGAACCCTAGAGGTGGGAAGGAGAGGCTAAAGCCGATTACCACATAGGGTCAGCGTCTGCTAATAAAGATAGGGTGTATGGGCAGACTAGATAGGCCTAGCAGTCCTTATAGATTTTGACTATGACGGCAGATAAGAATCGCTTGGCCCACCCAGTCTGCCCATTTCCCTACCTAATGGATAAGCTGCAGATCCTAGTTAACCGACAGCCTACTTCCTCCTACCCTCCACTATAATTGCTTCATGTCCATCTCATGCATTCTTGAATTCCCCCACTGTTTTTGAGTCCACAACCTCCTCAGGAAGGCAGTCCCATGCATCTACCGCCCTCTGTATGAAAAAATACCTTCTCAAGTTGTCCCTGAGCCTTCACCCCCTCTATCTTCAAACTGTGCCCCCCTTGTTCTTGCACATCTCTTTTTCTCAAATATGCCATCCTTTTGGACTTTGTTGATTCCCTTGAGGTACTTGGAAGTTTCTATCATGTCTCCCCCCTTTCCTTGAGGGTATACATATTAAGCTTCTTTCGTTTCTCTTAGTATGGTTTGGTGCAGACCCTGCATCATTTTAGTTGCCCTCCTTTGGACTGCTTCCATCCTGTCTATATCCTTGTGAAGATGGGGCATCCAGAACTGCACGTAGTACTCCAGATGGGGTCTCACCAACTGTCTGTACAGAGGGATGACAACTTCTTGTTTTTTACTGGTGGTGCCTCTCCCTATGCATTTCAGTATCCCCCCAGCCCTCCTTACTGCCTTTTTACATTGCTTGCCTACCTTCCGTTCATCTGAAATGACAACCTCCAGGTCCCTTTCCATTTTTGTTATTGTTAGTACCTCCCCTCCCCATTGTGTACTCTACCCCTGTTTTTTTGTTTCCCAGGTGCATTACTTTGCACTTCTTTGCATTGAATCTAAGCTGCCATACTTTTGACCATTCCTCCAGCCTTGCCAAGTCCCTTCTCATCCTTTCCACTCCATCTTGTGTATCAAACCTGTTGCAGATCTTTACGTCATCTGCAAAGAGCATATTTTTCCTTCCAGTCCCTCTGCAATGTCACTTAAAAAGACATAAAAGGATACCTAAACAACATTTTGACCACAAACTTTTCAAAAATCTGACTCAGTGGGTGACTAAAGGAAAGACTACTGTATTCATTAAGGCTAAAACTACATTTATATAATTTACCTAAATGTGGTTCCAGAGCATTTGAATATTGTAAAAGCAGCCTTCTAATTTAAAAACAAACTGTCTTACCTGCTTCCTAAAATGGCCGCCAAATGTTCTATGTGATGACATAATTGGAGCCAAAGTCAGAAAGATATATGGCTCTCTATAGTGCTAACTAGTTATTTTTTCCCTTTATATAGAATTGTTTCACCCAAATGATCAAACCCATGTGCATTATTTTGTATAATACACATGTTAGGTTATGGTTCTGTTCATTTTGTTTATTTTAACATGCTGAAATTGTGTTTCAATCCAACTGACTTTCTCTGTGGCAAACCACAGTGCAGTACAAATCTTGAATAACCTGATGGTCTAGTGGTTCTGGTGGATCCAAGATGCTACAATGGGGGTGCTGGGTGGTGTGCATGCTTAATATGCACTTTATAACATTTTTATTAAACCTTTATATTTTCTGCTATTCTTTTCTAGTACATTTTTGACAGAACCTACAAATGTAATCCATAGTTTGAATGTAAACATTTGTACAATCAATAAATCAAACTTCTTCAACAAAGTGAAATGCAGCAGCAGCACGCAAGTATATTACTATGTGTGTGAGATGGGGGGGGGTGCAGCCACACCCTTCACCACCCCCTAGAGCCACCACTTTTTTCTAGCAAAGTTCTTGTTCAATCCAATGTTAGAGTTCATACTTTCTCAAAACTCAAATATATGCTTGTCTTGTGTTCTTTTTCCATGGGAAATAATAATAATAATAAGAAGAATCAGCATTTATATAATGGTTTTCGTATACATTGTATCCCAAAGTGCTTTACAAGCAATACTAGACTGGTAGTGAAGTGACTGACCATGTAGTGGCAGCCATTTCATACATTAATATCCACACACAGCCTTGGACAATTGCATGAACTGGTTTTATGGGAAGGGGATTGTTGGCCAGGACAACGTGGTCAGTTAGTGATCAAGGTGCTGGCAGCCCCACATCTTATTTCTCACAGTAATCTGCTCATACTTCTCTCCTTCTGTCTTCCCCTTCACCGAATGTAGCAGTGCCTTGCAAGAGTGGCCTTCTCAGTCCCCCTCTGGTATTCATTCTTCACTATTCCTCCTCACACCGAAAACTGATGAGCTCATCACTCCTCTGCATCATGAATGCAAGTAGCAGAGTCCTCGTTTTATTTTGACATATCAAATATAAATATATCTTTCCAGTAAGTCAGGCTGATAGCAACAGGGAACAAGTGGAATGATGGGCTTTCCTATCCTTAAACGATCTAGGCTACCTTTGATTAGGTACTGCTAAATGATGGATGTGCACATCATTATGCACATCATTTAACAGTGCCTAATCATAGGTGGCTTAGATCTTACATGGGTAGGAAAGCCTATTTTTTCACTTGTGCAATGCAGCTATCAGCCTGGCTTACCAGAAGATCATGTTTATTATTAATATGTAAAATAACATGGGAGACTTTACTAACCACATTCATGATGCAGAAGGGTAGTCAACTCATTAGTTTTTGGGTGGGGAGCAGGTGAGAAGAATGAATACCAGAGAGGGACTGATGAGGCCATTCCAGCAGGGTATAGCTATATTCAGGTTAGTTGAAGACATGAAGGAGCAACGCTGAGCAGATCACTGGGAGATCTGAAATGTGGGTCTGCCAGCATCGTGATCACTACCTGACTGTGGATGAGAGTAGCCATCGATGACAACTACTCAGAGTGGCAGGGCTGCACCTAAACTGTTACTTGAATTCAGTGTAAGGAGATTACCCTCAGGTGAGCGGGGGTTGACATTTGTTAGGACAGTATTGAAGGAGTTGTGTATAGTTCAAGATTTGGAAGGGTGGTAGCCAGCCAACTCGAATTGTGAAGTAGAGCACAGAAAAGTACTGGAGAAGAATTGCTGGGAACTGTCCTGTGGAGTTCTGCAGATCACAGGTAAAGGAGTAGACTGACATTGGAAGTTGGGTGGATTTGCTCAAGGTATTAGTATGCCTCTCCTGCTAATAATATCGTTATCCATTGCAAGTGCAGCCCTTATGAGGGCATGAACAGCAGTTTTTCTGGTGGGTCATGATGCTTATTGCTTGGCCATCCAGGAAGACCTAGTTGTTGGTTAATGAGGTGGGAAAAAACACAACAGGGGAACTGTACATACTACCATCACTGTGCAGAAGGGTGGTGATCCACTCAATGTTTACTGTGGGAGCAGAAGTCAAACACTGAGAATGTGGACTGGAGAGTAATTTGGGAGGCATTTTTAACAGTGCCAGCTGATGATGCATATTGGTATAGGTGTGCACAACTCTCTGAGGTACAAGATTACAATCTGAGGTATGATAATTCTTTTCATGAGACGGTAAGCACATATGCGGCACCAGGCAGTACTAAGGACAGGGTATGGATGGTGGGGTGTTCAACAGAAGGTGGGCTAGATGCAGGAGGTTCACATGGAAAAGAAAGCCTTATTTGTGGATTAACAAGACAGCATGGGTTTTGGAACTGAACCAGACCAGTACTTTGCTCTGTGACCCTGAGCAAGTGATTACACTTTCTTGTGCTCCCATGCCACATCTGTAAACAAGTGTTCAGCTTAGTGTGTCTCTCCAGGTTAACAAAAAACAAAATTCAGTGCATCACATCACCACTAGATCATCAGGTAATTGAAGTGTTGTACTGTAATGTAGTTTGCCAAAGAAAAAGTCAGCTGGATTGCAAAACATTTTCCACAAGTTAAAGTAAACTAAATGAACAAAATCATAGCCTAACATGTGTACTGATCAAAATAATCCATGAGTTAATACATGGTGTTGATCATTCTGGTACAACAATTCAAAACAAAGGGAAAGAAAAACTAGTAAGCACTATAGAAATATATGTGGGTCTCTGTCTTTGGCTCAGATGATGTCATTATGACTCATCACTTAAAGGAAAACTCCATGTTAAAATCAGAAAAAGATATGTAGTAGTCTTATTTTCTGTGTTCTAACCAGTTCCCAGCGTTTTCTTTTCCTCTGGCCGTGAGAGATGTTTTTCCTAACTTTCCCTAACTGTTTTATTGCCCTTGGAGGTTGCCATTCTGTTTCTTTTATGGCCTCTTCTCCCAGATAGTCTTCCCAGAGTGCCCTTTGGTATGATGTCTAACTGCCCCTGCAGGAAGCCAGTGTCTTGTTACAGGGTCTGTCACAGCTCAGCCACAGAGAAAATACTTCTTCCAGAGAAGACGCACTGCTAGATTTTGGGTGAGTGTAATCATTATTATTTTTTGACATCAGTACCTTGTCCTGCTATGTTCTGGTATGCGTGTGTGTGTGTGTGTGTGTGTGTGTGTGTTTGAATCATGTCACTGTTTACTCTTCCTCTCAGTCACTTTCAGTTTTTGCGCCAGTACTAAGTAGCAAAAATTGAACATCACCTTATAGGTTGTAACATAGCAGGACAAGGTACTAATATCAAAAAACAATAATGATTATACTTACCCAAAATCTATCAGTGTGACTTCTCTAAAAGAAGTATTATCTTTGTGGCTGAGCTGTGACAGACCCTTCTAAATCTAAGCGCATAGCTACATCACTGTCACATGAGCCATGATGCATCATAGGAGAAAGAAAGCCAATAAACCTATTTGTGATGGAGATCCCCAGGGGTCATGAAACTAACTACCAGACAACTAGCAGGCTAATTTAGGAAAAACTCCTAATAGCAGACAGAGGGAAAGACACACTAGGACTTAACATACATACATATCAAAACACTCTACGTAACATGTTTTTGCACATTCTGGGTGGACTACTCCTTTAACAGACTTGGCAGACATCTTAAGGAGAAACCAAGGCTGTTTTTTGAAAGTGAAAGGCTGATGTTTACATTTTTCAAAAGCTATGAAACTGCATTTATATTATTTACATAAATGCAGTTTTAGCATAAATGTAAACAGCAGCCTTTACTTAACCTTGTTATTAAGCCAGATTTTGGAGTTTGCAGTTTTAAAAAACTGCTTATTTAGGCACCCTTTAAAGAGGACCGGCTCAGTACTATACCCTGCGGTACCTCGCTAGTAACTCCCCTTTTTATGTTTGCTTGCACGCATGTGCAAGAAACTTAGTGCCATCATCCGAGTTTTCGGGAGGTGTTCACCCTCTTCCAATTCAGTCAGTGTGTTGGTAGGGCCCAGTCCCTCCATCGTATGCTGGAGCTCGTCTATGACAGCCCAAAAATGCGGTGAGCAGTTGAAAGGGGAGCTATGCTCAGTGAGCAGCGATCAGATATTGCCTGCTCAGCGCAGCTCCCCTACACACACACACACACACACACCGCACGCATACTCACGTACTACTACGCACACACTGTATAGCCGACTGGGGTACCCAATCCTGTCGGCTGTGCCACATTCCCAAAGCCTTCCACATGCCACGCTGGGTGCCCACCTCAGCGTGGCAAGTCATCGGATAGCCGATGGGGGTGCCCAATGCCCCGTCGGCTCCACTGTCCTCACCCCCCAGAGTACAGGGTGCCAAACTGGGAGCCCACCCCAGCGTGGCAACTGATGCTATATGGCTGGGGTGCCTCATCCCCATCGGCTCCATGCCCCCAACCAGTCGTTCTTGTGCCACGCCAGAGCTCACCCCAGCGTGGCAAACGTCTCATACTGCCATTTTTAAAACAAAAACCTGAAAATTAAAACTGTCCTCGGCGCTCTCCCTGCCCCTCCCACAACCTGCACCCACCCACTGCGCACCCTGCCTCCCCACACCCTCCCCATACTTACTTCCGGACCTCAGGCGCACAATCTTCGAGGGACTGGAACACGCTTGCACTCTTCAAAAGCCGACCGTGAACTGAGGAAATGCCGGTGAGCTGTATAATGGATAGATAGGGTTTTTTCAACTTTGTTGCACATCTTCAGGCATTTTTGGAATTTTGACCAAATTTTCAACATGGGGTTTTTGGGACCCCTTCTCATGAATAATGTCACTGTCATGGTGTTATTCAGGCCCGGAAGGGTGATTTCACAGTCACTGCATGAAATCACCTTTTGGGCCTGATTAATGAAATGACACTGCCAGCGTTCATAAGGTGGGCTCTCAAGAAGCCTATTTTGAAACTTTGTGAAAATTCCAAAATGACTGTTTTACGAGCGTGCGTTGCGCAGTTCCTACGCACTGCGTAAGTCTTGTCAATTTTCAATATTTTTAATCCAGATTTTCAACATTGCCATTTTACCACATCTTCTTATGAGTAGTACAGCTGTCATTTTTCACATCTCACCCAAAACATATTTCCGCCCATGTAGCTCACAATGGCACAGTCGGTGTGCGAAATCAATGTGCGGAACAAATTAAGAAAATCACAGTGACACTGTTCATGAGCAGAGGTCTTAAAATGGCTATGTTGAAAATTTGGTGAAAAAATCCCTAAATATGACTGTTTTACTAGCGAGCGTTGTGCAGTTCCTACGCACGCACGTAAGTTTGCTAATTTTCAATATTTTCAATCCAGATTTTCAACATTGCCTTTTTATTACACTTCCTTATGAGCAGTACATCTGTCATTTGTCACATCTTGCCCAAAACATGTTTCCACCCATGTATCGCACAATGGCGCAGTCGATGTGCGAAATCAATGTATGGGACAGATTAAGAAAATCACAGTTACACTGTTCATGAGCAGAGGTCTTAAAATGGCTATGTTGAAAATTTGGTGACAAAAGTCCATAAAATGACTGTGTTACGAGTGAGCATTGTGCAGTTTCCACGCACCCTCATAAGTTCAAGACTTTGTAATATTTTCAGTCCAGATTTTCACCAGTGGCATTTTTCCACACTTCCTTATGAACAATACAGCTGTCATTTTTCACAACATGGCCAAAATGTGTTTTCTCACTTTGAGCGCAGAGATGCGTGGTCACTGTGGGAAATCATTGTTCGGGACAGATAAAGAAAATTACAGTGACACTGTTCATGATCGGAGGTCCCAAAATGCCTCTGTTGACAATCTGCTGTAAAAAATCCCAAACTAATTACATTACGGGTGTGCCGTTGCACAGTTTCTATGCACACTCGTGATTTCACCAGTTTTTTTAATATTTTTACTACAGATTTGCAACATTGCCATTTTTCTACACCTCCCCATGAACAGTACAGCTGTCATTTTTTACATCCTGTTCGGAATGTGTTTGCACCTGTGGTGCTAAATACCGTAGTAGCTGTGCAAAAGCAGCTTTCGGCTAACAAACTGATATTGCCACTGTTCATGAGGTGGGGTCACAAAAAAAACATGTTGAAAATTTGAAGTGAAAATACCAACGAATGCCTGAGGTATTATGGTTTCCAACCATAACGCCCAACCTCAGAGAGAATGACAGGCATCAGGGATGTGACTTGGGATTCTTGCCTGCAATGCTGACACCATTCCACACCCTGCAGCCAGTGAGAGGCATTGAGGTATGCCTTGGACTCTTTGGCCCCAGATTCACCCCATTCTCTATACACACCCATCTCACCGTGTTCCTGATGGGATAGGTGCGCACTGAGCCAAGACCCAGGCACACCGTGACACTTGTCAGTGTCTGCAGGTTGGGGTGTGGTGAAATGGCGTGGCCATTATGCCTGATGACCCAAAGACACACCCCAATGCCTGTCACTCTCTGCAGGGTGGTGGTGGGGTTGGCTTCAGTTCAATACTTCACTGCCATTCCAATTACGCAGCTCTGTAACTTCTACACTACCACTGCCAATGCCAGCAAGCAAACATTCGGCATTGACAAATGCTTGTTTTCTTTGGAGTAGACTCTGTTTACTATTACCCTTTGTGTCCTGTTATCCAGCCAATTATTTACCCAGGATAACAATCTGGGACCCATTCCCAGGCTGTTTATTAATCTTTTGTGTGGGAATGTGTCAAATGCATTGCTAAAGTCAAATTAGGTCATGGCCACAGCCCCTCCCTGGTCTACTACGTTGGTCACCCAGCCAAAGAAATCTATTAGATTCATCTGACATGGCCTTCCCACTGTGAATCCATGCTGCCTTGGGTCCTGTGCCTCACTGGCCTCTAGGTACTCAACAATTCTTTCTTTCAGAAGTGATTCTACCACTTTCCCTACCACTGAGGTCAAACTAACAGGTCTGTAGTTTCCTGCTTCTGCCCTGCTCCCACTTTTGTGAAGGAGAATCACATCCACCCTCCTCCAGTCCTCAGGTACCACACCATCCTCCCATGATTTGTTAAAAAGGGTAGTCAGTGGTGTCACTAGTTCTCCCCTTAGTTCTTATCTGCCATCAATTTTAGTTTCTATATTTCAGTCTTTCTCCTCCCAGTTACAGTGTCAGACCATCCAAATCAGCTCAAACACCGCCACAACATATAGAATAGTATATGGGTGACCAGACACAACAAGGCTATGTTTCCATCGAGGGGATGTGATGATGTCATACAGACCTTGACAGCAAAGCTCCAGAGGTCCATTTGACATCATCACATCCCCGAGATGGAAACAAAGCCTGTTGTGTCTGGTCACCTATATACTATTTTATATAGTATATGGTTCCCAGAAAAGTCTACAGTTGAAATACAAGGTTTCGTACCTTGTGTTCACACACCCGCTTGCTCCCCGTTGTCGCTGCAGCCCCGTTCTGCTTCAGGTCCTCGCTACGGTTCTGCTCACCACCAGGCATTCGAAAGCACTGATTACTTAAAAAATAAGAAAAATTTTAAACTGATAGTTTGAACACACGGAGCTGACATTGGCAGTTTGTGTCCATACTATCTTTGTGAAACACTTGCTCCTCAGCTCGCTAAGCGGTGCCGCCATTTTGCCCCATTTGTTTTTTGAACACTGAGCTGCTTTAGCCAATCAGGTAACAGCTCAAGGGGGAAAAGTTGTTGTAGTATCGTTGTGACATCAGAATGACACAACAACTTTTCTTGACCTTTGAACTGTCCTACAACAGCTTTTGGAAAGCCATCGCCTTTTAGCCACAATAAGCCCTAGCCATATCTATAATGTACTACTTAAACAAGCAGGGTGGAACTAGATCCTCAAAACTGTGCATGGAGGTGATGAGGATTGGAGACCTGGCATATTCCTTACAAGCAAACATATTTGCAGTGCATCTGCCAAGAAAAGACACTGTCCTGACAGATTCCCTAAGCAGAATCAGCCTAAGAATATCACAAATGAGCTTTATACGAGCAAGTTCTGGCCACAGTGTGTTTATAATGTGGGGCACTCCCAATACTGTATAGACATGTTTGCATCTTAGGAGAACTATCAGCTCCCACAGTTTCGTTGCAGACCACCAGCCAGAGGAACAGTCCCAGAGGATGCCTTTGTACTGGACTGGACAGGAAAGTTTCTGTATGCCCCATTCATTGAGAAAGTATGCCTGAAACTCAGGAGAGAACCTGCAGCAAAGATCATGGTAGCTGCAGTTCTGGGCCAGACAGGTCTGGTACTCAATGCTCCTGGTCCTGTCCGACAAGAGTCCAATCAGTCTGCCACTCAGTCACAATCCTTTGTCCCAGGGCAGAATAACATTTCCAAACCCCAGGACCCTACGCCTGAGGGAAGAGTTCTTGAAGAGTTAGAATTTTCCAGATTGGCTCTCCCAGAGGAAGTCCTGAAGGTTGTTAGGATTTCAAGGAAACCCTGTGACCATGAAAGCTTATTCCTGTAAATGAATAAGGTTTTCTTACTGTTGTGCCCTCAGAAAAATATACGCAATAGAGGCAGGCTGCCTGTAGTCCTACAAGACCTAGTACATCTGTAGTCATTAGGCCTATGGCCTTCAACTTTAAAGGTGCACTGAGCATCAGTATCAGCATACATATTAGCTGGCATGGGAAAGTCTTTGTCTTCACAACCAATTTTCAGAAGTTTTTTTAAAGGTCTAAGCCACTTGTATCCAGCAGTGATGGACCCTGACTCACCCTGGGACCTCGGCATATGCCTTACCCAGCCTATGTAGGCTCCCTTTGGGCCTAGGGAAACTGATGACCTGAAGTATGTCACATGGAAAACCACATACCTGGTTGTAATTGCCTCTGCTAGTAGGGTAAGTGAATTGCAAGCCCTCTGCACAGACCCAAAGGACATCATTCCTTATGGGGATAAAGTAGCTCTTAGAACCAATAGAAAATTCCTTCCTAAGGTGGTATCAGAATTCCACCTGAACCAGTCCATGATCCTCCATGTACTCTATCCAGAGCATTTCATTCCAGGTGAGGAAAAGTTCCATAGCCTGGACCTAAAATGAGTCCTGACTACATGGACCGGACAAAAGACATTAGTTCCCAGAGTATCCAGCATTTTGTTACCTGTGTGAAGGCTGGCAAAGAGAAACCAGCTAAAGAGATACATCTCTCACTGGATAGTCTTTCACATTCAATTCTGCTGAGAAAAAGCTGGAAAAATGCAACCAAGAGGCTAAAGGGCACACTGCACAGTGGGTACCTCTGCCTCTGTAGCATCCTCAAGGGGTATCCCATTGCAAGACATTTGCAAAGCTGTTACCTGGAAAACAGTGCACACCTTCACAAAATACTATTGTTTGGATATACAGTCCAGAAGGGATAGCAGCTTTGAAACTGCTGTCTTGCAGAACATTTTACCTATCTACTGAGTCTGCATAAAGTGTAAACATTTAAATGAGGGATTCCTAAGGTTAGAAGAAAAAATTACTCACAGTAGTAATATTGTTTCCTCTTTAAGGATCTCTCACTATGTTTACAGTCCCTAACCCTGCTTCCCCTACCACAAACTGAAATAGGTTCACACAAGAATCAGTTCCTTTTTTCATTGAGGTTGCCTGATCATTACTATCGCAGTTTCTACAGATGTAAGTTTGATGTTATGGTTTACATGACAAATTTTTCCAAGCCTGCTTTCAATTTATTTGATGATTTTTTTAAATTCTATGAAAAAGTTTTCTAAACTTTTTTGGTAGACTTTTAGCTAGATTCACTAGCCACTGTTCCACACTGTCATGGAACCAGATCTGAACAATGTCCAGAGTGGAGCGTAAATACAGAATTAGAACCTACATTTCAAATTCTAAAATTTGCATAGGTTCTATTACTAGGGTGTCACTCTGAGCCAAGGTGACTGCACGAAGTGTAAACATAGTGAGGGATCTCTTAGGAAGACACAACATTACTACAGTGAGTATTTTTTTCTTATATAAAACACAGCCTGGTTTTAGAAAATGGAAGATTGTGCCTGGGCAACTTGTTGGCATTCTTTGAGCCAGTTAGCAGGGTCCTTGACAAAGGAATACCAGCTGATGTTATATAGATGGATTTCAGCAAGGTGTTTGATACTGTTCCTCACTTTAGATTAAAATCAAAGTTGGACAGTGTGGGTATACATAAAAATATTATCATATGGATTAACAGCTGGTGGACAGGAAGAAGAAAGGGTCCAAGTAAATGTTTTTTACTTGGCTTGGGGGAACTAACAGGTGGGGTGCCCCAGTGGTCGGTGTTGGGACCTATGCTGTTCAATATTTATGTAAGTGACATGAGGTGTAACGCAGGTTGGGAGGCAAATTTTGCTGATGACACCAAACTAGGCAGCATAGTTAGTAAGTAGGAAGAAATTACAAAGCTATAAAAAGAGCTTGATTCACTGAGTATATGGGTGTTTAATGCCGAAATGTATTTCAGCCCTGACAAATGTACTATACCACACATTGGGAAGAATGGCACTAAAGATGAATACTTTCTAACAGGCATAAAGCTTAGAGGAAAGCATGTGTGAGAAACATCGGGGAGTTTTGATTACACACTCTTTTACGCATGCACATAGGTGCCAAGTTGTATGGGCCCCAGCAATATTTTGTGACCTGGGCTGAGCCCCAGCAATATATTTGAAAGCATAAACATAATGCATCTTTTTTTTTTTTTTATGGGACCGGGCACTGCTGACTGCGTGACTTATGTGATGTGACACCCCCCCCCATATAATTTAATTGGGCTGATTTTGTATCTGATGTATATTTTGTATCTGATGTATGGGGTTCATGATCTATACTGTTTAGATTCATTCTCTGTATTGGAAACTTTAATAAAATTTGAATTAAAAAAAATAATAATTTAATTGGGCTGGCGCAGGCTGTTATTATTTAAAATTGGTGACTTGCCTTCTACCTTCGATCTTGAGATTCTGAGTGAGTGACTCGCCCCTCCCCATTCAAAACTTGCCACACTGTGATTGTACAAAGGGAGGGAGGGCTTATTAGGCGAGATACATGCATTGGCCCTTGAGGAAGGTGATTGTGGGGTGTCAAGGACAGTGAGTGTGCTAAAAGAGGGAGAAGGGTTGAATTTTAAGGGAGAACTTAGAGAGTACCGGTGGGGGTGGCGGAACGTCATCATCAGCAGCCACTGCAGTACAAGGCAAGCAAAGTCAGTGAAGAGGGAGGGTGAGAGCCGGAGTGGGACCATCAGTTCCCCTGTGGTGGGCAACAAACCGGTGGTGCGGTGGGGAGGACACAGCTTGCAGTGCACTATGCAGGTTGGTGTGTGGTGGAGGTCGTGAGCTAGCCCCAGGGGCAGCTGCAGTGCCACTGCCACCAGCAGAAGGAAGGGGTGGGTCTAGGATTGCATGAGGTAGGCAGCAGAACAGTCCGGCAAGACTCCGAGTCCTTGCTGTGAAAAAGTGCGGCAGCGCCGTGGCTGAGCAGATCAGGGTTATAGACGGCGAGTACGCCAGGACCGGGGTAGGACACAGCCGGAGTGAGTGGGTGATTGTTTGGGTCCTTAGGTCCGGACGGCACCAGAAGAGGACAAGGAGGAGTCGCGCAAGTGGCCCAGCAAGTAGCAGGCATGTATGACTGAGCAACAGTCACGGCGTTGCACCAGTCGGCCCTGATGAGAAGTTCGCCACCCAGCCAGCGAGTCCAGAGAAGCAGCACTGGCCCATGTGGTAACGTACCCCCTCCAGCCCTTCAGCTCAGCCATAGTTTGTCCAGGCCCAGGCAGCAGCAGTGAGCACACTACTACTAACCAGGTAAGGTGTGGTGGGAATGGGAAGGGATGCTGACTGCTGAGTCCACGGACTACCAGGACTAATGACTATGAGTACTGTCTTACTACTAACTGTATCGAGTTTTATCTGACTCACGTCTGTCTCTGAACTGCGATATGTGTGGGCATGGGTGTAGAAACATGACAAGCCACCATGGCTTACAAGTTGATTGGAGATAGGGTGGCAGGGCAGTCTGTGCCTGCCTTGGCCACTGACTTCGGTAACTTATTATCTGCTGTTCACCCCATACTGGAGCGATAAGAAGGGTATGCTCTATTTCACATACAGATAAATACAGCGCATAAGGCAAAGTACTGGGGTACTTGTTGCTCCTATTATATAGTTCCTGACGTATACTATTGGGCATATAAAGGTCAGGGTAACAAATATAATCATGTTAACAATTGGTGGGGGATAGCAGATAGGCACCAGAGAGGTCTAGCTTACAAATTGTACTTTCTTAGCTACATGGGGGAACTAATCTCTGTCTCTGCAGTGAGAAGAACAGGAGGAGCTAAATGGCATTTCTCATTACACTGCACAGGGTCAGGGACAGGGAAGCATGAAAAAACAACAGCTTGGTTACTATGGTTCTACACTCTTGTAACGTGGCTACTTAAAATATTATAAGTAAGGTTTTATTGTATATGGCACTTGGTTTGCTAGGACAGCACAGGTATTGTTGTTTGTGTTGTAATGTTGTGGACTGTGGTGGTGGTGAACTTACCTTAATGTCATAATGTGCTGCTGCATCATGGGTTTCACAGTGCGTCTTCCAGGGGTCGAAATTGACAACAGGCCTCTAGCCAAATGGTGGTACTATCAGGCTACCCCCGAATTAGGCTTTTTGACTGTAATAAAAACAATTTCTCCCATCAGAAGTTACTTTACATTAGTTTGTAAAAGTCTGCACTGTCCAAACATGGCGGACACTGTGGAATCAAGATCCATTTCTTATGAAACTGCTATGTCGCACCACTCACCTCCTGCACTTTCAAGAGAAATGGATCCACAACGTGTCTGCCATGTTTTGAGCTTGCAGACTTTAACCAAAGAAAGTAAAGTAAGTTTTGATGGGAGAACTTTTTTTATTACAGCTGAAAGGTCTAATTGGGTGATTAAGCTTTGTGGGTTGGGGGGTTCTACATAAGGACTGTTTTCCTTTAACTGGACCAGCGGGCTTGTACTGAGGAAGGCAACACTTCAGTTAAGAATGTACACCAACTGGGCCACTGGAAATGTCTGCTGAGCTGATGTTGTTTTTCCTAGTCACTAGCCCTGCTGGCTAGTAGCAAAATGTTAACCCTTGGTTTTCCATGTGCCATGCAATTGCCATGTTCAAAAAAGTATATATAATAAAGTATCTCTCAGACTCTTTTCTCTGTCTGTAACCTACCTACCTGGCAATACTGGCATGGCATATGCTGCTGCAGTGAAATGCAGTACTGACACCATTTATGCCACACTGGCTTCTGACCTCTGTTAAACAGATAGGGCAGCCGTTAGCCAGGAAGGGGTGCACTGTGCTCAGAAATGATGTGTGAGTGACTTGATGCGAGGGACCTGGAATGATGAGGGGGGGGCTTCTCTCATGTCTGTTACCTCCTCTACTAGCCTACAGATAACAAAACCTGTCTGTTTCCTGCTGTTTTGGACCTTGTTCACTGGTAACTGGTTAATGTGGCGCCAAGTCTCCAGCCAAAGGAAAGCAACTGAACTATCTGCTATTTTGAAGTCTGTGGGGGTGATGCAGAACCTATTGGGGAGGAAATGAAAATTAGTGTGGCCCTTATGGCCAAATGGGGGGGATGTCCCTGACCTGCAGCGTCACCTTTATCTGCTGTGTAGGTGTTTCAGCAGGCCTTGTATGTTGTGTTATTATGGGAGCATGCCTGGTGAAATGTCACCAAGGCCTAGTAAGTTTGAGGGCTGGTTTGGGACTCTGCTGGGTGGCTGGACCACACAGTGCAGTTTTTCACGATCCTGAGGATATATTACAGGTTGTGTAATTACAACAGGGGAGCAGTAACTTACAGTATCTGGAGGGATTTTCTAGACTAATTTCATGTCCTCACATACGCACGTGCTTTTACAGCTCTTAAGTGGGACTTGCCTGATGTGGGGGCTGAGTTAGGGGGCAGAGGAAGAGAAACACAGAAACATATTCTTTGATAGCAGATAAGGACTGCTTGGCCCACCCAGTCTGCCCATTTCCCTACCTATTGGATAAGCTGCAGAGCCTAGTTAACCAACAGCCTACTTCCTCCTAACCCTCACAAGAATTGCTTTATGTCTGTCCCATGCATTCTTGAATTCACCCACTGTTTTTGACCCCACAACCTCTTCAGGAAGGCCGTTCCATGCATCCACTACCCTCTCTATGAAACAATACTTTCTTACATTGCCCCTGAGCCATCCCCCTTTATCTTCAAATTGTGCCTCTTGTTCTTGCACATCTCTTTTTCTGAAAGATGCTACTCTCTTGGACTTTATTGATTCCCTTGAGGTACTTAAATGTTTCTCTCATGCCCTCCCACCTCCCTCCTTTCCTTGAAGGTATACATATTAAGCTCCTTTAGTCTCTTTTCATATGGCTTCTGGTGCAGACCCTGCACCATTTTAGTTGCCCTCCTCTGGACTGCCTCCATCCTGTTATGTCCTTGCAGAGATGAGGTCCTCAGAACTGCACACAGTATTCCAGATGTGGTCTCACCAACTGTTTGTACCGAGAGATAACAACTTCCTGTTTTCTACTAGTGATACTTCTCCCTATGCATCCCAGCATCCCCCCATCCCTCCTTACTGCCTTCTTACATTGCTTGCCTACCTTTAAGTCATCTGATATGACTGCCTCAGGTCCCTTTCCATTTTTGTTGTTGTCAGTACCTCCCCTTACATTGTGTACTCTTCCCCACGTTTTTTGTTTTCCAGGTGCGTTACATTGCACTTCTTTGCATTGAATCTAAGCTGCCATACTTTTGACGTTTCCTCCAACTTTACCAAGTCCCTTCTCATCCTTTCCATCCCCTCTTGTGTATCAACTCTGTTGCAGATCTTTGTGTCATCCAGGGGGAAGCCGGGGGTAACTGGGTGATTAAGCGGCAACAGATGACAGTGGAACTCCCAGGGGCCATGACCAGGGCTGAGGATTGACAGTGGCCCTGCCAAGGAAAGAAGAGGATTAAAAAAAAAGGAACACTCTCCCTTCCAGTCCCATTGCAATATCACCAGTAAAGATATTAAAGAGGACCAGTCCCAGTACTGAACCCTGCGGTACCTCACTAGTAACCCCCCTTTCTTTGGAGTGGACTCCATTTACTGTTACTCTCTGCATCCTGTTGTCCAGCCAATGTTTTACCCATGCTACAACCCTGGGACTCACTCCAAGGCTGGCTAACTTGTTAATAAGCAAGCCTGGGTGATCACCGTCTCTTTTCTCCTGATTGTGCATGTGTTGTGGGTACGTAACACAAGTTTTATTGTACAAGATGTCATGGTGGCAGCAACAGATGTGGATAGTTTCTTTGGGGAGGAGGTTGTATTTCACATTACCCTCCCATGGCATTTGCTGCTTGATGGTTCAACACTAAGGGGTCGGAGATGGGACTTTGGCTTACATTCATCCAGTGTTTCTGCTTGAGTGCTGCCTTGCTTTAAAGCAAAAGTCTGCAACGTGAGGCTCGGGAGCCGCATGCGGCTCTTTGCCTGTGTTCATGCGGCTCTTTGCCTGTGTTCATGCGGCTTTGCAGCTCCTTAATTGTCAAAAGTCCAATTTTATGCTTTTCAGTATCTCTGCAACTTTGCTTCACAATGACATATTTTGGAATTGTCTGTGGAGGTCAAGCACTGAATATGCAATATCACATACACACCGATATCCTTGATAGAAACATAGAATTGTGTCAGCAGAAAAGGACTGCCAGGCCCACACAGTCTGCCTAACAAGCTGCTGGGACTTCACAATTTCCTACCATCCCCTCCCCAGATCCAAGAGACCCTTGTGTCTCTCCCACGCTCCCTTGAATCCCCCCACAGTCCCTGCTCCCACCACCTCTTCTAGGAGTTTGTTTGTTATCCATCACCCTCTCCCTGAAGTAGAATTTTCTTGATGCTGGGACAATATGAGGAAGCTAAGCATAATTACTTATGAGAGACTATCAGCACTGCATTGTCCACCATATTATGGGCCAGTATCAATACTACCATTTGCGTTACTGACATCAGCCAGTGGGATATAAGGGAGAAAACTTTCAAAGGTTCATGGCAGGGCTGCCTGATGACATCATAGTTAGCGTTACTGCTTACTAAGGTGCTGAACAAGGTTGGTGCCAAAGTCCAGAGTATTGCACATCAAGTGGCAAACCCAGCAACAATCAGCTCTGGATGCCTCACAATTGCACAAATGCTCTCTTGTAACCAAAGGGGAGGGATCATGTTGGCAGATATTTGCAGTTCAGGAAATGTTGCCAGATGTTAGCAGGACTTGCAGTACTTGACACTGAATGCAGAGGAAGCAGACATGCCATGTGTTTTTATATATAGCAGGCCAGGCCTGGTAGATGTCCATGCCCAGCCACCCTTGCCTAACTAAGACATCAGTGCCCCAAGTGGGAGGGACAGATAGACTCCTACTGTCAGATACACAGGATGGTCCAGCCAGTTATTTTGTCATCCTTCTCCATCTCTTAACAGGTGCTGAGCACTTTATGTACTGTACTGTGATAGTCTCACATCAATTGGGATCTAGGTGGGGTGAGAGGTACAGCCACAGGTACATCAGGATGCCATGTGGTATTCAGATCATTAGAAAGGCAGTTGTTCCTCAGGAAGGATAGAAGGCTGTGGAGATGGAAGGAGAACTGAGTCAAGACATGCAAGGTCATACAACTGCAAGAAATATTAAAGAGACATTGTCACCTTATTTGTATTATTTTAGGTAAAAATCCACATTTATGATTGCATACTTTCTCTAAAATGCATTTATGTTGCTGGTTGTTTTATCTGTCTCATTGCTTGTTAGAAATTAAATGCATGGTAATGTACAGCTATGCTCAGCTCTGTTTTGCTTCAAATCATTGAACTACTCTTAGTGCACATTTCCTGAACAAAAGGCACACCATCAAGCAGTGCAGCCACTCATGATACAATAGTCTCCTCTACTCCCACTGCATGAGTGGCTAGCTTGTGTAGGGGGTGTTTCCGAGTCCAGGAAAGATGCAGTGTGATGAGGTCAAGAAATGTAAACAAACATGTTTTGGTGTGGTAACACCAGTATGGTGGGCTGTCAGTTTTTTGACTTTTTAAAAGAAAAAAGGGATGTGACTCAAACTACCAGCTGCATAAACGGTCTGTATATAATGTGAACAATCATAAAATGTGCATTTTAAACTAGGGACACTTTGAGGCTTAAGGAAGTTGGCAGTGTTCCTTTAAACATATTAAACAGAGCTTTGCCAATGTTAAGGTGGCACTGATGCTGTGAATCAGCCATACATTTTATGATAAACTGGCACACCCAAGAAAAGAAAACAATCATAGAAGAAGACATAACCTTTCTAGAAGACTGGGGTGCCTTTGGTTTCATCAGCGGGGTGGATGAATGTTTCAAGTGATTTGCAGCAAAAGTTTCAAAAAAATATTACTAATTCCAGGGCATGTCCCAACCAAACATTATATATATGCCAATAATATGTGTGGTGGGGGTGGCGAGGCTCACTCCATCTATGCTAAGACACAGGAAGGTTGCACCAGAGAACAGAGGCCAATAGAGTGGGACTATTTCAGTTTCTCCAAGAGATTTACCTAAAGCATGTATTAGGAATTCATTTTAGGTTAATAACCATTTGTCTTTTCAGCTAAAAAATCATGGCTATAACTCCTCTGATTCTCTTAGGAATGATCTGGAGAGGAAGTTATCCAGTGTGGTTTCTTTGTGCAGTGTTCCAACTGATTAATATATGCTTTATTCAAATAGCATTGTGGGATGAATTTAAGCTAAATGATGCACTACAAAAGACCTCTGCTATGTATACACTGATATGGCTCTTTGGTGATCAGACTGGTCATGCCAGGAGGACATGCGGCTCCCAATCCTGAAAAGGTTGCAGTTTAAAGGATAACTGCGCAGAATATGTAACTCATCTCTCCTAGAGGCTGTTTTCAAATACTTGTTCAAATTTTGTTATTGCTTCAGCTAGCTTTTTAGTTTTCCTTGTCGGTGTTTATAACTGTTAAGATCTATTTTAGAACTGTATGATGTAGAAATATGTCCCTGTTCTACTCTTCTATTCTTGATTCACCTCTGACCCCTGAGCCAGGGGACGGAGCCTAGGTCGGGAAGGGGGCATGACCTCTGGGCTCCACCAAAAATTTTACAAACCCGGCTTCTATGCGCATGCATTGCAGTGTGACAGTGCCATAAAAAAGGGAAACAGAATTTTGGTACAGTAGTGTATGTATGTATGAGGAGGAATGTTATTAGTAGCATAGTGTGATGATTTTGCCATTGTCTAGAAACATAACATAGAAACCTAGAAGTTGTAGGTAGATAAGGACCACTTGGCTCATTTTGTCTGCCTTATATTAACTATCTACTTTGCCACCGCAGACCCTACTTGATCTCTGGTCTTCCCTACCCCCCATCCCTTGCCTTACTTCTAAGGTCCTCTTGTGTCTATTCCATGTATGCTTGAATCCTGTTACTGTTTTAGCACCCACCACTACTTCTGCTGGGAAGCTGTTCCAGGCATCCACCACTATCTCTGTGAATAAGTATTTCCTCACATTTCCTCTGAGCCTCCCCCCTCCAGCTTCATAGCATGACCCCTTGTCCGGGAGCATCAATGGAAAATGTCACCTTCCTGTACCTTAATATTTGTGAGGTATTTTAAAGTTTCTGTTATAGCCCCCCTTTCCCTCCTTTCCTCTGGAGAGTACATATTTAGTTCCTTGAGTCCTTTCCCATAGGGTTTTTGATGCAAGCCCTGCATCATTTTTGCAGCCTTCCTTTGTACCGCCTTCAGCCTATGTCCTCCCAGAGGTGGGGCCCCCAGAACTGGACACAGTACCTGAGGTGGTGTCTTACCAGTGATCAATTCAGGGGTAACACCACCTCCCTCTTTCTTCTGGTGACGCCCCTCCCTATGCACCCAGGTATCCTGCTAGTCTTCCCCACTGCCTTATCACATTGTTTGGCCACCTTCAGGTCATCAGAAATAATTACCCCACATCCCTTTCCTGTTTTATGGTTGCTAATAAATCCCTGCTTAATTGATATGTTGCCCCTGGGTTTCTGCATCCCAAGTGCACGTTTTGCACTGAAACCCAGTTTCCATTCCCTTCACCATTCTTCCAGCTTTTTCAGATCATCCTTCATTCTTTGCCCCCACCCTCCAGGTGTATCAACTCTGTTGCAGACTTTTGTGTCATCTGCAAACAGGCATACTTTCCCCTCCAGCCCTTCCACAAGGTCACTAATAAAGACACTGAAGAGGACCAGACCTAGTACTGATTCCTGTGGCACCCCACTGGTCACCTTCCCTTCTCCAGAGTGGACCCCATTTACCACCGCCCTCTGACGCCTATCGCTTAAACCCCCTGCTCGGTTGCTCAGCTTGCTCTCCAGTCTTCTATGTGGAATGGTGTCAAAGGCCTTATTGAAATTCAGGTAGGCCACATCTACCGCTCCTCCCAGATAAATTTCCCTGGTCACCCAGTCAAAGAACTCGATAAAGTTTGTCTGGTAAGACCTCCCCCCGTGAAACCATGTTGCTTCAGATCCTGTAATCCACTGGTTACAAGGTACTCCCCAATCCATTTCTTCATTAGCGATGCCATTACTTTACCTATTACTGAAGTCAGGCTGATAGGTTTGTAATTTTCTGCCTCCTCCCTATTTCCACTTTTAGGTAGTGGGACCACATCTGCCCTCCTCCAGTCCCCCGGAACCTCCCCTGTTTCTAGTGATAAGTTGAACAGAGGCAAGGTAAGGCAAGACAATTTTTATTTTTCAGGCACCCAATCCCAGAGGCCATGGGCGCCGTACAGTAAAAACATCAAAATTTAAACATTATAAATAATCAACATTCAATTGAAACTTCATATCACATCATTAAAAATGTCTAGACTGTTGGCAGAATTCAATACTAGTAAACAGATAACCCATACATTATCTACAGAACAGTGTCTGAGTATGCCCAGCTAAACAGGAAAGCCTTGAGGAGGGCCTTGAAAACCTCCACTGAAGGGGTCTCCTTTACTGATGGAGGAAGCAAATTCCACAGGATGGGGCTGGTGACACTAAATGCTCTGTCACCAGCAGATCTTAACCTTGTCCTGGGAATCACCAGGGGGCCCCTAGAGGAGGATGGGAGAGAGCGGACCAGGGCAGCAGGTGTAAGAAGGTCCGACAGGTAGCCAGGGCCTAGTCCATGTAGGGCCTTAAAGGTAAGCAAGCCCACCTTAAACAGAACCATCCATCAAACTGGCAGCCAGTGCAGATCACGCAGCACGGGGGTGACGTGACAGTATCTAGACTGTCCAGTGAACAACTTGGCAGCTGCGTTCTGTACCAGCTACAGTTGATGGAGGGTACCTCCCAAGACCCTGAGGCAGACTGCATTACAGTAGTCAAGCCTAGATATCACGAATACATTCACTAAGGTGGGGAGGTCCAGGGGTGGAACCAGGTATTGGATCCTTGCGATATTCCTCAGATGCAAAAAACTGGACTGGACAACAGATGACACCTGAGATTCAAATGTCAATTTGCTGTCCAGAATAACACAGAGATTGCGCACCAGAGAGGAGACCTTCAATGGCACAGACCACAGAAACAATCTAGTCCCTGTGCAGACGCCAACCTATCATGCCTCCTGTTTGACTCCACCACCAGTACTTTTGCCTTATCGGGGTTCAGCTGCAACCAGCTGGAGGCCATCTAGTCATTGATCTTGGCCAGGCAGGTGTTAAGAACGTCCACCGCATTGGATGTCCCAGGGGCAAAGGATAGATACAGCTGGGTATCATCGGCATAGCAACTCCAAACTGTGCTTTCTAATGATTCCCTCCCAGGGGCAGCATATACACAGCAAACAACATCGGTGACAAGACCGAACCCTGTGGTACTCCACACGATAGAAGGCTTGGGGAGGAGGAGAAATTCCCCATCACAATCCTTTGCCTCCTATTTGTGAGATAGGACTCAAAACAGCAGATGACCATGCTGGGGAGTTCACAAAATTCCCTCAGGTGGCCGAGTAACACACAATGGTCTACTGTGTCAAAAGCTGAAGAGAGATCAAGGAGAACAAGAACTGTCCCCTCACCTCGATCCCACGCCCTGAGGAGATAATTGTGCACCTGAACTAATGCAGTTCCTGTACAATGCCAGACACGAAACCCAGACTGGAGCTGCTTATAGATGTCAAAGGCCTCAAGATTTTCCCCAAGCTGCTGCGCCACAATCTTCTCTGCAACCTTACCTAGAAATGGCAGGTTGAAGACAGGACGGTAATTTGCCTTGATGTCAGGGTCTAAAGATGGCTTCTTCCAAAGGGGTCTCACCAGTTCCTCCTTCAATGTATCTGAGAAGACCCCCCTCTGACAAAGAAACTGGACAATCATGGCTAACACTGGACTAACAGCATCAACACATCCCATTAAGAAATGTGTTGGCACTGGGTCCAGTTTACAATATGTGTGCTTCAGCCTCGAGACAACCTCAATGACCTCGGCCTCCTCCACTGGTTTAAACTCCCCCCAGCCAGGTGGAGTAAACCTTGGACAATCCAGGCAACCACTGTCGGCCACACTGTGGCTTACTGGTGGGATCCTCTGCCTGATGGCGGACACTGTCCGAGAAGAACCAAGCAAACTCATTCCATAACACATTAGAAAAAGTATTATTCAGCTGTAGACAGGCTGGATGTAATAGCCTGTCCACAGTCCAAAAAGGCAGAGCTGATCACTTCTTCCTGGCGGCAATCTCCCTGGACAGGAACACTGCCTTCTTATGGTTTATTGCCCCCCGTACACTAAATAGTGTGCACATAGGTCCAGCCTGTCTGTCTCCAGACCAGTCTTCCGCCAGCAGTGCTCTAACCTCTGATCCTTGATCTTCATCGCCTTGAACTCCCCATCAAACCAAAGGGACCACAAGTGAAATGATTTGGGTCATACATGGACTGGTGCAAGGGAGTTGAGTGCCCCAGACTTTGCTTCATTATAGGCAGTGACTGCTTCACCCACACACCCCCATGCATGCACTGCCCACACTAGATAGATCAGCCACCATCAGAAAATCCTCCGGGGTCAAACCCCTCAAAGGGCAGTAGCTTACCATCTCTGCAGGGGGAGGGCTCACAGGGGGGCCCTGAGCAGGAACTCCACCGTGCAATGATCGGACCAACTGACCCAATCAGTCTTGAGATTGTCAATCTCAAGCCCCAGTGAGAAAACAAAGTCCAACATGTGGTCACCCTGGTGAGTCACAGTTGAAACCTCTTGTGACAGGCTGAGAGATGCCATCATCTGGAAGAAGTGATAACCCACTCTAGATGATTCATCATCAGCCCAAACATTGAAGTTCCCCAGGACTATACACTGGGATGCCCCCAATCTTTCACTGGCAATGAAATAGGCTCCTTCCTGCAGGAATTCTCCTGCTGCACCGGGGGGCAGTAAATCAGGAGAATCCTGCAGCCTGCACCCAGACCACTACGGATGGCAGCACATTCAAATGAACTCCGTGTTGTCACTGAGTGCACAGTGAAGCCCAGCTCAGATCTAAAAGAGATGGCCACACCCCCACCCCTGCATTCCACTCTGGGGCAGTGTGCAACAGAGTACCCGGGGAGGGGGTGGCAGCCTCTAAAACCGGGCCATCATCGTCCCCAATCCAGCTCTCCGTAATGCATGCCAGATTGACCGATGAAACCAGATCCATAATAACTGCAGTCTTATTTTTGATCGACCTGGCATTGCACAGCACCGCCCTCAGGGGATTGGTGGACAGTGCAGCCCTTCTGGCTGCCTGCCCACTCGATCTCGTGGAACCCCTGGGGATGGGAACCAAATATGTCTGGCCTCTCTCTAGGTCCCATTGAACCCCAGGGTGCTTTCTGCACCTCACCACTTCCATCCTACCTCTATCTGATGTGCATGGGACGCCCCACCAAGTCCGACCAATGTGGCCCCTTCTAATCCCAACCTCTAAACAATGGTGTGCTGTGTTGTTAGAAACAGTGAGGTCAGTGAAGGACTGCAGGGCAGAGAACTGGGTTGCCCCATACACAATTCTTGCCCGCCCCTGCTCGCTGGGCATCCCCAAGTACATGCCATCAATTTAGGCCCTCAATCCATCAATCCAACAAGGCTTAACTAAATAAATAATTAACCCATACACAAACCAATTATACACTAATACAATCAAGCCCTAAATCACACACGCTACATACACACCACTAACTACCCCCCACCCAATTCCCCAAACAGACAAAAAAGTTAAAATAACTACAATATGGGGAAATCACAAGTGAGCAGTGTGCTACAGCAACTAAAATAACGAGGACATAAATATAAAATGTCCCAACAGAAGGAAGCAAAACTGTCCAGTCCGAGAATCCAGCCAACAGGCTTGCAGCAGCTTTAGAGCAAAGGGGAGCAATGGTGCTCTCACCTCCAAAGTGTTTCCACTAAGAGGTTCCCCTCTCCTCCCTTGCTGACCCATGATGTCCTGTAACCTCCCTAGGGTTGCAATACTCCGGCTCCTGCTCCCTCCTCCTGCATCTCTCCCACCCTCCCTTCTTCCTCCTTTCCTGTGCCTCCCCTTCCTACCCACCCCCTCTCTTCCTTTGGTACTTATCAGACATGGTTAACCTCCTACTACTACCAGACTCTCATCCATTCTACCCCTTCCCCTTAGACAATGGCTCCTCAGCCAGCCCTCTACTTTCTACTCCCACTTACCCTTCCATCCCTAACTCCTCTGCTCACTGGTTATTTCTCACCTTTTACCCGGCATTTTCCGGTTGATGTTGTCTCACTCCAAGTCGGAATGTATCCTTAAGCCTAGCCTTTGCCCTGTTTAAAGTCTGTTATTCTGTTCAACCTCTGTATGTAAGCTTTCCCTCCATCCTATGACGTGGAACCTTTGTAAATGAGCAGTTTCTGCTCAAAGGTACTTGTAATCCTAGAGTTTAACAAATAAATAAATAAAGTTCCCAGGTCTGAATAAGTTGCACCTCTGATAACAAACAAGTTCTGTCCCAAGGAGCCCCTCACAGTCCGTCACAGTATCTCTCAAAACTGCTGTCCTCTCACCAGAGTGGCTTCAAATATCAAGCTTGTTTAAAAATAGTTACTCCCCACGAGCAGGAAAGTCAACAGGTGAACATTCAACCACAATCTTCTGCCCCCACCTGGGTTTTTCCCTCTGCCCAGTACGACCAAAAACATTCAGCAAAACAATTCACTATCTGCCAGAAAAAGGTCCCAAAACCACTTGAAACCCCCAATCAAAATGACATACAATGAAGGGGAGGGGGGGGCTCCTCACTCAGGCCCAGGATCTGCAATACCTGTTACTCTCAAGCAGCAGGAGACAGGCATGGTTCTCCCGAGAGGCAGTGGAGATCCCACCTCCTGCCTCGCCAGTTACCCCCACCACTCAACCATCGCCTAGCACCATGGCCACCAGCAGCAGTAAACAGCTCCGCTGATGTAGAAAGGTGGGTCTGCTAGAGAGCCTGCACACCACTAGCCAAAAATCCACTCAGTTGATGGTCCAATCCTCCAACAGCAGCTGGCAACATCCGCAGAGCTGTCAGAAGTACAGCCAGCACCCCCCTGAGCTCCCTCAGTATCCTGGGTTGCACCCTGTCAGGTCCCATTGCCTTGTCTACTTTTAATTGTGCCAGTTCCTTGAGGATTCTCTCCCCTGTAAGAGGACTAGTGTCCACCTCCCTTTCTGTAATGCCCTTGCCCCTTTTCTTTGACTCATCACCTACCCCATCCTCTGTAAATACTGAACAAAAGTAATTGTTCAATATGTCTGCTTTGGATTTTTTGGTTCCCATCCTCACAAATCCTTCCTCTCCCTTTTAGCTTTACTATCCCTCCTTTGGTCTTGCTCTTCATCGCTATACTGTATATCAAAAGAATGTTTTACCCCCTTTCTTTACTGACTGAGCAATATTCTCATCCATTTGCGCCTTTGATCTCCTAACTTATCTCCCTGCACCTCTTTGTTTCTCCTGGTAATTCTCCCGATCCTCCTTCTTCTGTGTCCTCTTGTACCTTCTAAAAGCTAGGTCTCTTCCCTCTTAATTGCTCTGCTACTTCTCTAGAGAACTATTGCAGTCTCCTTTTTGTCTTGCCTTTGTTAACCTGCCTGACATGGAGATTTGTTGCCTTTTCAGTGCCCCCCTTCATTTTTACCCACTGTTCCTCGACTCCCCCCAGTTTCCCTATCCCTGCAAGAGTGTCCCTGAGGCATTCTCCCATTTTATTAAAACTGGCCCTCTTGAAGTCCAGGACCCTCATCTTATTGAGGCTCAATTTTGACCCAATTCTTCTACTGAGTCACACCATATGGTGATCACTGGTCCCCAGCTGGCCACCTGCTGTGATGTCAGCAACACTGTCCCCATTTGTCAGTACCAGGTCTATATTGCCCCCCCCAAAAGATCCCTTGTTGGACCGCACTTGGAGTACTGTGTCCAGTTTTGGAGCCCACAATACGGAACTGAGATGGCTAGAAATGAGGCAGTGCAGTGCAAGGCAAGGAGACTGAATTGGAATTTATGGGGAAAGGACTAAAATATTAAATTAAGTGCTTGATCTGTTCTCAGTAGAGAGAAGGAGAGAGAGCGACAGATGGGATTTGATTTTGGTCTATAAAGCTTCAATGGATAGTGAATTACAGCAGTGTTTAGCTTTATTTCCAGAACTGGTGAGTCCATATTTAAGAGGGCACAACTATTAGTAAAAGGGAGAGCTGTTTAGGACTGAAAGAAGGAAACACTGGATTTCACAAAGCATGGTGGAAAAATGGAATGCACTGCCTCATCAGGTGACTGAAAGTAAGAATATAGCAATCTTTAGGAATAGGTTAGATATGTAGGCAATATGTACATGACATAACAGCTGTGAATGCAATGGGCAAACTCAAAGGGCTAAGTGCTTACTTTGCCTGAATTACCTATGAACCTACTGACAGGGTTGGGATGATAATGTTGGTAATGCAAAATACCATCTGCACAAAGATGACACTGTCATCTATATAGCTAATAAATCGTATATTGGTATTCAGAAAAAATCTTCAGTGGAGCTTTGATGATCTACAGTAATGCTTTTTAAATTTATGGCTGAGTCTGAATGCAGTGAAAATCAAACTTATGCTTTTTGGCCACCCATCTAAACTCAAAACCATCACAGAGTTTAATGTTGTTGCTTACAATGGTGCCCCACTGGAGTCAATAGACTCATGCAAATATCTTGTGTTCTGGCTGGATACTCAGGGATCTGGAAATAAATATGTCAAACATCGGATACAGAAAATGAGTACAAGGTTTGGTCTCCTCTGTTGGAATAGAAATAGTGTAAACCCTAAAACCATTCAGAAAATATTACAGGTACAAATTTTTCTGATATCCGAATATGTAGATTTACTTCATGAAGATGCTACCAGTGACCGGCTTCATAAATTAGAGGTGCTGTGCAATCGCCTGGTGAGATTAATTCTTGCTTGTCCTGGAGAGACCCACCATTGCAACTTCTGGAAGAGATTAGGTTGGACTTCTCTGGAAAACAGAAGGAAACTTCACAAACTTATTTTTTCATATAAATGTGTTTTGGGACAGACTCCAAATTCCCTCCTTTAGAAAGATCAGTCCTTCCAATCTTCCGGTCTAGTTCCACATTGTTGAAACCAAATGCCCTTCAATCTCTGTACTAAAATCTTGTTGCTTTTTTCTTCACTGGTTAGTTGCAACTGCTTTGCCCCAGCTGATATCACCTAATTAATGTTTATTCATTTTTTATGATAAGTTTACATGAGTTTAACTGTTTACATTGTATATTTTACTTAGTTTACATTTTTATTCTGTAATTTATTGTGCAATTTATATATAATGTATAGGTTCATAGGATTCACAGACAAGAGTAGGCATGCCCCCTTCGAGGTTGTCCACCACATTCATCCGAAAACACCAGAGAAACCACCCGCCAGTAGATACTTGTCTAATTTCAATGTAAACATATTTAAGTTACCACTCTCTACAACTTCTTTGGTCAAGTTGTTCCAGCTACTCACTACTCTTTCACAGAACCATCCTCTTGGTTACCTTTTAGTTGTCTGCTGCAACCTCGTGTTACTTTTTCCCTGTTATTGAGTTCTAGGTGTAAGCGTTTCATTTTATCTTGACTATATAAAGCCTTGTACAAATTGTATTGTATATATAAATTGGTGCACACTGCAAATTCCCTAAATAAAATGAGAATGAAATAAAAGAGTTATGTTTTGAGTGTACATACTGGCCAAGCCAAAGTGAGATGCTTCCTGCCAAGCAGACGGCCATTATAAATGCAAGCAAGGGAGAATACATATGAATAGTTCTGAGTAGTTTTCTGGGGGAGATTGGCTGTTAGATCAGGGGATTGTCCAGGGGCATGATGTCAGAGAGACAGGGAGGATGATACAGGCAAGTGGGTTGGACTGCCAAATGAATTTCTGTCTTGTTTGTACTCTGCATTAATTAGTTAGTGTTGAGGCATTGAACATTTAACATCACGTGTTCAAGTCTTCCATAACTCACAAGTTCCAAGTTGTGGGTAAGCATGTACTTCTACACAGAATTTAATAGGAACTAGTGAGGGTTTTTCTGGGTAATCTTTATCTTTTCAAATATTTTGTTTTCCATTTCTGTAGTGTACTGCCCACATTTGTTAGTGTGTATAATCCTGTACCATATGTAAATATAATTGAGTATTAAATGTCATTTTTATGTTGACTGGGTGCATGCGCAGTAAACATATTGCGGCAACTTTCTCCACGAGCAGGTTGTGGAGGCGTGGCACTACTGTGGCCAATGCCCCCAAAGCCTTTAAAGGCTTGTTCAGCATCCCCCAATGCCATGGCATGCTGCTGCTGACACTAGTTCAGCCAGCGTGTTACCAACTTGAGACAAATCAGCCACTGCAAGAAGTGGCCACCTTGTCATTGCTGTGTAAGCCATCCGCTACAATGAGGGAGCAACCCATCATTGCAGAGCGGGATCTTCACAAACAATATTAACCTCCCCACTGTGTTTACTTGCCGACGGAGGCCCCAATCCCCATCGGCTTAGTGTCCCATGTTTCTTACAACAGGGAGCCCACTCCTCCGCGCATTAGGTAAACCCTCCTCCCCACTTTTATTGTCTACTGACAGGGTGCCCAATCCCCATTGGCATAATGATCCCCCCCTTTTGTTGTGTGCTGATGAAGGTGTCCAATCTTCCATCAGCTACTGCTGCCCGACCCAAAAAAGAAAGCCTCTGGTGACATGCTGGGAGCTCACTGCAGCATGCCACATGCCCCTGTAAAGTAAAAAAAACAGTCCCACGACGTCTTTTTTTTTCCCCTGTAAAAAAAGAAACTATCCCTCGGCACTCTCCCTGCCCCCCACCTGCAACCCATACCCACCCACTGCGCACCCTGCCTCCTCACACCCCCCACCCCATACTTAAATCCGGAGTCCGGCGTGATGATCTTCGGTGGACCAGGAACACGTCTGCACTCTTCAAAGCTGACCACAAACTGAAGAAATGCCGGTAAGCTGTATAATGGTAGAAATAGGGATTTTTCAACTTTAATGCGTATCTCAGTCATTTTTTGGAATTTTGGCACCAAATTTTCAACATGGGGTTTTTAGGACCCCGCCTCATGAATTCTCGAACTGTCATGGCATTAATTGGCCCGGAAAGGTGATTTTGCAGTCAATGTGCAGAATCACCTTTTGGTGCTGATTAACAAAACGACAGAGGTGGGCTCTCAAAAAGCCTATGTTGCAAATTTGGTGGAAAAAAAAAATGACTGTTTTACGAGTGTGCATTGCACAGTTGCTATGCGGGCTCGTAAGTTCGCGAATTTGCAATATCTTCTTGCCAGATTTTCAACACTGATATTTTTTCACACCTCCTTGTGAACAGTACAGCTGTCATTGTTCACATCCTGGCCAAAATATGTTTTTGCACTTCCGGTGCAGAATACCGCAGTCGCTGTGGGAAATCCATGTTTGGGACAGAGTAAGAAAATGACAGTGACACTGTTCATGAGTAGATGTCCTAAAATGCCTATGCTGAAAATTTGGTATTGATGCTCAATAAAATGACAGTGTTACGAGCGTGTGTTGCGCAGTTTGCACGCACGCTCGTAACTTCACAAATTTGTAATATTTTCACTCCAGATTTTCAACATTGCCATTTTCCCAGACCTACTTATGAACAGTACAGCTATCATTTTTCCCATCCTGGCCAAAATGTGTTTTTGCACTTCTGGCACAGAATACAGCAGTCACTGTGGGAAATCACTGTTCGAGACAGATCAAGAAAATGATAGTGACACTGTTCATGAGTAGATGTCCTAAAATGCCTGTGTTAAAAATTTGGTGATGATAGCCCATCAAATGACTGTTATAAGAGTGCATTGCACACTTTCCACACACCCTTGTAACTTCGCAGATTTGTAATATTGTCACGACAGATTTTCAACAGTGGCATTTTTTCACACCTCCTTATGAGCAGTACAGCTGTCATTTTTCACATCCTGATCGAAATGTGTTTTCACATTTCCGGCGCAGAATAATGTGGTCACTGTGGGAAATCAGAGCTCGGGACACATTAAGACAATGAGAGTGGCAGTGTTCATGAACAGAGGTCCAAAATCCCTATGTTGAAAATTTGGTGACGAAACTCCATAACATGACTGCGTTACAAGCGTGCATTGAACTGTTTCCATGCACCCTTGTAACTTCGCAAATTTGTAATATTTTTGCGTCACATTTTCAACAGTGCCATTTTTTCACACCTCCTTATGAACAGTACAGCTGTCTTTTTCCACATCCTGGCTTAAATATGTTTTTGCACTCCTGTTGGAGAATTGCACGGTTGATGTGGGAAATCAGTGTTCGGGACAGATTAAGATCGAGCAAGTGAGAGGGAGGAGTGACCGAGCTCAACTGAGCTCTCTCGGGACTGCTGCAGATTTGTTTGTGGGCAGAAAATGGCTCAATGCAAGAGGCCAGTACAAAAGGGCGGCCTGCAGCACAAGGAGAAACAGAACGAGAGGGGGAGTGAGCGAACTCACCGGAGCGCTGTCAGGACTGCTGCAGAATTCTTTGTGGGCAGAAAAAGGCATCAATGCAGGCAGGGGCCCAGTACGAAAGGCCATCCTGCAGTGGTGGGAGAAACAATACGAGTGAGTGAGACAGATGGACTGAGTGAACTCAATGGAGCTCTATTAGAACTGCTGCAGATGTCTTTGTGGGCAGAAAAAGGTGCCAATGCAGGCAGGAGCCCCGTACAAAAGGGCAGCTTGCAGTGCCAGGACAAACAGAATGAGCACATGAGAGAGAGACTGAGTGACCTCAATGGAGCTCTGTCGGGACAGCTGTGGATTTCTTTGTGGACAGGCAAAGGTGCCAATGCAGCCAGGAGCCCCATACAAAAGCGTAGCCTGCAGCGCCAAGAGAAGCAGAACAAGCCAGTGAAAGAGTGGTAGTGATCAACCTCAACGGAGCTCTATTGTGACTGCTGCAGATTTCTTTGTGGGCAGAAGAATGTGGCAATGCAGGCAGAAGCCCAGTAGAAAAGGGCAGCCTGCAGCGCCGGCAGAAACAGAATGAGTGAGTGAGAGAAGGGGAGTGAGCGAGCTCAACGGAACTTTGTTGGTACTGCTGCAGATTTCTTTGTGGGCAGAAAAAGGTGCCAGCAGAGGCAGGAGCCCAGTACAAAAGGGCAGCCTGCAGCGCCAGGAGAAACACAATGAGCGAGTGAGACGGGGGGAGTGAGCGAGCTCAACGGAGCTCTATCGTGACTGCTGTGAATTTCTTAGTGGGTAGCAAAAATCTGCCAATGCAGGCAGGAGCCCAGTACAAAACAGCAGCCTGCAGCACCAGGAGAAACAGAATGAGCGAGTGACAGAGGGTACTGAGCAAGCAAAACAGACCAACGCAATCAACATTCAGCATTGACAAATGCTTGTTTTATACGCTGCATGCTTTCTGTGACTGAGTTTTAAGGTATAGATAACCTAGGGTAATTAGCAAGTCTGATCCATTTCCAAAGAGAAAGGCTACTAAGCTGTCTCAAGCAAAGTACTGTAAATGTATTGTCACATAAAGTAATTTTAGTGCAGACCCAAATGCAACCATAATTGTGCAGATTTAATTTAGTGCTAAGTCATAAGTCATTAGAGGAGCACCTCTTCTCTCTCTGCTCAACCTTCATCCATTGCCAAGCTCTGACAACTCTATTACAGAACTGGGCACTTTGCCTTAGGGGCCGATCCAAGAAAACACCACTGTGACATCATGACTACCCTACATTGGCCGGATTATGACTCACGGCTACCGAATCACACCTTATGCTTTGTATGTAAACTAGCAAATTTTTTCAATTCACTGTGTCTAAGAGAAATTGTCTATCGCAAACAAATTGTTAATCCGCTCAGGTCTTCCACATTACCTATTCTAGCAACCTCAAAACCTCACTGTCTTGCTGGAAGGAGATCTTTTGCTTATTCACTGACCTACGCAGCCAGTATAGTGTTATGCTTATGTAACTGTGTTAGTTTTGGTTGTGGCCATTCGCACTCTCTATTCCAGAGGAACTACCACCCTGTAGGGGTACAAAAGCAAGGAACTCTCGGAGAGGGTTCTGCCCCTACAGGTGCCACAGGATGGTTCCCGTGGCTAAAGGTACCTTAGGAATCCCCAAAAGAAATGTAGTATCATCCCCAAAGGAGGCAACATGTTGCATATGAACAAGCAGTAACAGTGACGTAGAAGCAATAACTGCAACATAGTAGTAGAAAAGAATAGTGAAAAGAATAGTGATGGCTTGCATTGAGAGAAGGGGGTCCCCTAAGGAGAGAGGGAACAGCAGGACATTCACCTCCATCCAACAACAGAACCTACCTAAGAAAACTAGGGAAAACAACTATGCTGACTAAGTGTTATGACCTGAGGCAATGGAGGAGAGAAAAAAACCCTATGAGGAGGAAATCTCTGGGGATCCAAGGCCTAGGCCGCCTTTTCTCCAGGGTTGGGAAAATGTATTTAGTGACATGTCTGCAGCTGCAATTTGGAAAACCCAATTAAAGGGAGGTGGAAAATATTCCAATTTGGAGGAAGGCTCTCACTCAAACCCTCTAGCGGGAATGATGTGGAAGGTTGCAAGAAAACTTTGCAACAATACGAGCATCCAAGGCACAGGAGGAGAGCAACAACTGCTGAGGTACTCACCTGGTCTACCCGCCCTAAATCAAACCAGGTGAACCAGAGGCATTCATGGGGAGAATGCGGTGAAGGTGCCTTGCTAGGGAAACCACTAAAGTGAATGGCCAACTGTTATAGTGGAACACTAGAGCCAAAGGAGATCGTCATAACTACCCTTTACCACTAGTCTTAAATTCTACACCAGGAGCTGCTGTCACGTAGCAGGCAGTTAAAGCCAAGCCCAGGTTGAAGACATTCCCAGCTATGGGTCATGTGAGAAGGAGCCCGCCCAAGTTGGACACGCTCGATGATGTGGACTAAATGTGAGCGAGACCGTCGGCTGCAGGAACCTGCGCCAGATTAGAATAGCTGGCATGCCCCAGAATTGATTAAGAGGTGTAAAGCTGGTGAGCTGAATGAGCACGGCATGCTGAGATCGTAATGAGCATTAAGTGCTGAGACCTTGCAAGGTTGAATGCAGATTGACAGCAGTAGAATCCCAGGCAAAGCAGAGGGGATGGCACTAGGCATAAAGCAATGGTTTGCGTAAGCAAGGAGCAACTGTTGCGTAAGCAAGTGGGGACCTGATAGGTCAGTAAACAGTAGTAGTAATAGGTGGATCTGCATAACAACTGTATAGCAAGTAAACAGCAGTGAGTTAGGGGCAAGCCAGCCAGACATGAATAGCCAAATGAAGGTGGCAAACTCGAAGGATTTTTTGGCAGTGAAGACAGGATTTAGAACAGAATTAATTAACCACATAGGCTACGACCCCCCAAACACCTCCCAGTCCCCGCCGTAGGACAAACAAGGAAATGAAGAAGGCCTAGAACCACATGCAGATATAAAAAGCTAATTTAATAGCCTCATCAGGAGCTTCAGCTAACCTCAGAGTAAACAAGGTACAATAGGAATGGGTGTAAAGAATGCAGCAGCAGGAAGCAAGTAGGCCTGTACAGCAGTAGTAGATAAATTAGTACACTGAGTTGTAAGTGCAAATAAAGGAGGCATAATGCTCTTAAGCACTGTCAAACAGGCACTGCAATGAGACTGCAGCAATGAGGTAAGTAGAACAAGCATGAGTAAGCTGTATAGCTAGGTTCAAGTAATCTGAGTCAGGTGAGAGCAATAAATATGCCACATGGACCAGCTGTAGTTGAGTAACTGAAAGCTAGCATTATGAGCACTGAATAGCAGTATGCTAGGAGCCTAGAAAAGCCTCCCCCCCCCCCAAAAAAAGGAAGGAAACATACACAACCAAAGGCCAAATACAAACCAAAGCAGGAAAGCAAACACAGAAGCCCTGCAGAAACAAGCAAGGGGGGGGCTCCAGCAGGAAGGCTTGACCAGCTTAGGGAACAAACCGTCAGAGCCTTCGGCTGCAAAAACAAAATGCTTCACAGTGAGGCTGAGAGGAGCTGCTTATATAGCTCAGGAAGTGGTAGTGGCTGGCTGCTTCGTCACCGAATTACAGGCAAAGCCTTTCAATTATGCCATTACTGCCTAGAATGCGCTTCCGCCTCATCTTCTCTCTTGCCCTTCCCTATTCAAAAATGTGCTTGCTACACACCTGCTCAAACCTCCATCTTGCATTTGTTTTCGCTAACACCAGCCTTCTCTGTGCCCTATTTCCTCTCAAATTAATTATCTCAGGTGCATTTTTCAAAGCATGATTCTCTCTGCTCTATTATGGCCACCCTAATCCTGCTATTTTCCTATATTTTACTGACTAAATCTCAATTAAATCTTCTACATTGAACTTTTGTAAATATGTATATTTCTCTACAAAATTTGTAAATCTCAGTGTATATGCTGTAACTTTGTAATTTTATATGGTATCATGTGAGGATAGTGACTGAATATGAGTGGCCATCAAAACGGTGACTCATATCACAGCACTATCCTCATAGGCTACCCGGCAAGGGTAGCGATCATATGCAACGGCGACCATAGGGAAGGGCGACTGGAAGGGGAGAATAGCGAGGGGAAGGGGAGGGATAAGGAAGAGGTTTCTGAGGAGGTACTGTGCCTGCTGCAGCTGAGCTAGCCATGTGGTGTGGTGAGGGTGGCTAGCTCCAGCACATCAGGTACTGGGTTCGGAACTGGGGGAAAACATTTTGCCACTGGCTGTCGCCTTTTTTTTTTTCCAGTCTGGAGTGTCACCCTCTCCTTGACATGCACCCCCTGGAGTTAGTAATCCTTAAGCAGGGGGGTGCGGGGGGGGGGGCATAAACACTTGGTCTAGTTGCCGGATGTTTGGTCACCGGCATGTGTACAGTATATCACCGATTTGCATTTTCAGCAATATGCACTCACTATAATAGCGATTGGTGTTTTGCGATCCCTGTTATGACATGGAACCATTTTATGTATATTATTTACTCAATGTTACAACTTTAATCTGCCTTTGCCCATGGCTTTATAGTTCCCTCATTGCTGTTTAACTGCCCTCTCCAACTGTGTGCTGATTGTTTATCTGCTGTTCATAGCATTTACTGCTCATTATTTGTATTCCTGCTCTGTATATTGTTTTGTGTTGTACGGTATTGTACTGTCTGTCCGGGTCACCCCTGAAAAAGGGACTGCATGGTCTTGGCAGGCTCACATGGTTACCAAAATTCAAATACAGAAATAAATAAATCAATTAGTGCCACATCTACTATAATGGGAAAAGTGCTAATTGTATTAGATAGCACAAAATAATTTTAGCACCAATTAGTGTTTCAGTGAACATTATTTGACAGTGAAAATGTCTAGTTTTACAGTATTCTCAGCTGTGACTACAGGGTGGGTCATTTGCCATTTGAGAAAGATCACTGTACTGTGTGAGCAGTGGCTCTAGTGGGATTCTGACCTAAACATACCCCAAGTGAGAGTCACGCTGGCTGGTGACAGCATATTGAAGTGACCATTGAGGCATCTGAAGGGTTGTGTGGACTGGTAGCAGTGCAGAATGAGTTCTGGAAAAGAACTGTCTGCAACAGGCTTATGCCATAAAAGGCGGGCACCCAGTGCAATATTAGGAGGGTGCAGTACTGTCAGGGTGTGAGATGTTAAATCGAGATCCCTTCTACTCAACTCTGGTACAGTGCTTGGGGGGTGCCCAGCTGGAAGTTAAAGAACCCAAAGGCACATTTTGCAAGAGTAGGGTGATTTTCCCTAGTGCCCTGGCCAACATTTCCCTTCCCATAAACCAGTTCGTTCAATTGCCCAAGGCTCTGTGTGGGTGCCGATGTGCACAGCTGCTGCCACTTTACATTTGCAGTTACTTCACTATTAGTCTCTCATTACGTGTAAAGTGGTCTGCGATAGAATGTAAATAAAAAGCAATATATAAATTCTAATGATTTATCCTTTTCCTCCTCATGAAGGGCTGGTGTATAAAATTGCCCAAATACGGAATGCCAACCCAGACTTAATGCTATCCATATTAGGTCTAATACTAGACCTTTGAAGTCTAAAAAAAGTCAGACGCTCTGGGTGTTAGCGGCAGTTCTGGGGTAAAATTGCATGTTAGATAAAATACCCCTACTAAATGATTGGTTTAGCTTCATGGGAAAAACAGCGGACAATGAAAGGATAAGTTATGTTCTTCTGAATAAAGTAGACATCTCTGAGGAAATCCGGCATCCCTTTGTCAATTAGTTTTTGAATTAAGATAACAAATATAAACATTATCTGTCATGGTTATTTTTTTCTTCTCGTTCTTATCTTTCAAATGTTCTTAGGAACTGCATTTTTATGTTTGGTTGCACGCATGTGCAAGAAACATAGTGCCACCATACGAATTTTCGTAGGTGTGCCACTCAGTTTCCAATGCCCTGCTCCTAATTGCAGGCGCTGCCTCACCGCACCAATAAATGTCCGAGGTGTCTATGACAGCAGTTCAGACGCAGTGGCATACAGTTGAAAACAAAAGACCGCTACAATCAGTGGTGGTAACGTGTAGGCAATTTGCATACTGCCATCAGCAGGCAATTTACATACTGCCATCGGCAGTATGCAAAGTGCCTACACTCAGCACTGCATCTGAACACAGCTGTCCCCAAACACCCAAGTAGCATGTTGGGAGCCCACCCCAGCATGCTCATGCACCCCCCCCCACACAGCACATGGCCAACGGGGGTGCCCAATCCCCCCTCGGCTCCACTGCCTACCCCAAACAGACTTCCAGGTGCCACACTGGGAGCCCACCCCAGCGTGGCAAACATCTGTATGGCCGACGGGGTTGCCCATTCCCCTGTCGGCTCTACTGACCCCCAAAAAACTTCCAGCTGCCACACTGGGAGCCCACCCCAGCCTGGCAAAAGTCCCGTGTCGTCTTCTAAAAGGAAAAAAAAAAAACTGAAAACAAAAAACAAAAAACGGTCCCTCGTTGACTGTCTTGCCCCCTCCCCAACTCATGCCCATCCTCTGCGCACCCACTTCCCCACACACCCCCGACCCCATACATACCTCCAGAGCCCAGCGCAACGATCTTCGGTGGACAGGGAACACATCTGCACTCTTCAAAGCTGACCGCGAACTGAAGAAATGCCAGTAAGTTGTATAATGGCATAAATATGTTTTTTCAACTTTAGTGCATATCTCAGGAATTATTTGGAATTTTTCCACCAAATTTTCAACATGGGGTTCTTGGGGCCCCACCTCATGAACACAGTCTCTGTCATTTTGTTATTCGGTCCAGAAAAGTGATTTCGCAGTCACTACGTGGAACCACCTTTCGGGACCAGCTAATGAAACAACAGTGTCACATTTCATGAGGTAGGCCCGCAAAAACCCTATGTTGAAAATTTAGTGAAAAAATTTCCAAAAATGACTGTTTTTTGAGCGTGTGTTGCGCAGTTCCTATGCACGCTCATAACTTTGAGAATTTGTAATATTTTCACTCCAGATTTTCAACATTGCAATTTTACCACACCTCCTTATGAACAGTATAGCCATCATTTTTCATATCTCACCCAAAATGTGTTTTTGCACATGTAGTACTCATTGCACAGTCAGTGTGTGAAATCATTGTTCGGGACACATTAAGAAAATTATAGTGACACTGTTCATGAGCAGAGGTGTTAAAATGGCTATGTTGAAAATTTGGTGACAAAAGGCAGTAAAATTACTCTGTTATAAGTGTGCATTGTGCAATTTCCAAGCACCCTCGTAAGTTCACGAATTTGTAATATTTGCAGTCCAGATTTTCAACAATAGCACTTTTTACACCTCCTCATGAATAGTACACCTGTCACTTTTCACATCCTGTTCGAAATGTATTTTCACACCTGTGCCACCAAATGGCACAGTCACTGTGCAAAATCACCTTTCACCTAATGAACTGATAGTGTCACTGTTCATGCGGTGGGGTCACAAACAGCTCATGTGGCAAACATGTAGTGAAATACCAAGAAATGCCCAGGGCGTTAGGGTTTTTGACGATAATGCCCTACCCTGTAGGGACTGACAGGAGTCAGTAGTGCGACCCGGGATTATCGACAGTAATGCTTATGCCATTCCACCCCACCCCCACCCTGCAGCCAGTGACAGGCATCGAGGTGCACCTTGGACCCTTGGCCCCTAGAGTTCACCCCATTCTCCTATACTGCACCCATTTCAGTGTATTTCCTTATGGAATGTGGTGAATGTAAAGCCCAAACACCCTAAGGCACACCTCGACACGTGTCAGTGTCTGAAGGGTAGGGTGAGGTGAAATGTCATGACGTCATGGGCGGCAATCTAAAGACACACCTCAATGCCTGTCCAGCTCTGTAGAGTGAGGGTGGAGTCAGGGTCCATTAAGTACTTCAGTGCTATTCCTATACTGCATCTGTCTAACTCCTGCACGTCCACTGCTAATGCCAGCAAGCAAACATTTGTCATTGACAAATCCTTGTCTGTTTTTCTGTTGCACAACACTCTGGAGTCTTTTACTCTGCTTTTATGTGTTTTCTGTTTCTTCCCTGTAGGATGATCACCTGCAGGGGTTGTATGTCCTTACTACCTTATCCTATATACTTTCCTTTTCTTTCTTTCTTTCTTTCTTTCTTTCTTTCTTTCTTTCTTTCTTTCTTTCTTTCCCTTTCTTATTGTGCTGTCTGGCTTGTTACTGCTTTGTAATTGAGCAGAAGCACTGTAAATATAAGGCCCTTAGAAAGGTTATTTCTTAAACATAAGTATTAGAAGATTAATGCTACAAGTGTCTCTGTCTTGGAGACAAGAAGCAAACTGTGTTATGTACCTGTTCCTGCTTGTCAGCCCAACTCTAGTAGAGCCCTGTAGTCACAGAGCTCTTTTGCTGTAACTCCCTTCCCCTGTTTAGTACTCACAGCAGGGCTGTACTGACTCATGTGCCTATATTTTTGTGTAGCTTTAGTTTAGTTTATAGTCTGTATAGTTTGTAGAAAAGGAATTACAAGGCGTCCTGCAGTGCTGTTTAAAGTTGTATGTAATAATAATAAAAAGGAAAAACGAAACCTTGAAAGGAATACTAGCACAGTTCAATGCCCAGCACAGGGCTTGTTCTGTATTAAACAAATGTATACTTAAACTGTTAGGTACAAAATACTCCCTCCCTTAAAACAGTGCAAGAAAGGACGCAAAGCTGTATAAAAGTACAAAAAGGGGCATTACATAAAGAAAGTAGAGCTTCATACAATGGAAAACTCAGTTACCTCATTTTCAAACACTGTCCTAATAGAACACGTGGGTTCCTGCGGGACTTGTATAGTTCCTATAGTGCTTGCCAGTTATTCCTTTCCTCTTGTTATAGGCCTTTGCAAATTAGACTGCTCAAAGGAGGAGTTAGAGGTGGGTTAGATGGTCCTTGGGCACAGCATTGCCCCTGAGTAACATTAATTTTAAAGCCGGTTCTGTTCTGTGCAGCTCAGCATTCTGCATTTAAAATGTAGAAATGTCTGTTTAAAGATCTTCCTCACTGTTATATGTGATGTTTTTATATGTTGTAAATGAAACCTGATATCCGATGAATATGTAATAAATTAATGAGTCGATCAGGTGACCCCAGGGTGGGTCATAGGAAGTACCCAACTCGCCCTGCCCTTGAGGGAAGAGCTCAGTACAGCTGAGGTACTGATGGAGTGAGGAGCTAGATCCGCTGTCCTAGCATCCTCATAGAAGCCCCTCTGATTCCTGGACCAAGAGACGCTAGCTTTGACCGAATGAATATTTTGAGCTTATGCCTCTGAATTAAGAGGTACATCCTGAAAATTCTGGTCCACTGCGATTCCTGGCTTCATTGTCCTCTGTATAACCGCACCCTGTGACACAGAGGTGTCATTGAATGCATGCCTCAGATGATGAAAATGCACTTTTGTTGTCTGTATAAGACAGGAGGTACACGTTTGCTGGTGGTTGGAAAAGTGTGCAGGGTCTCAGTCGTGTGGGTATGTTGCACACAGGCACTAAGCAAAAGGCACTATAGCCTAGTGGACAGAGCATAGACCTGGAGACCCAGCACACATGGCTTTGAATCCCACAACCAGTACCTAACTTTTGTGACCCCAAGCAAGTCACTTACATTTCCTGTGCTTACTTCTCTTCCAGACTGCACCTGGAAATGAGCTCTGGATCAGTGAGGCTTTCCCAGACAAAACCATTCTAAAAAATAAATAGAAGAATTGCCTTACTTAAAGATGTCACCACTCCAGCTGGTGATATGCTGATTTAGGATCCAGATTGGCCCTGCACTCCTGTGGCCAACCCAGAACCATGCCACAAGAACATGCCCATCCGGGAGTGTTGAAACCTACTTTCTTCACCTAGTGGGTGGGGGGTGTTATGTGATACAGTGCTCTGTGCTGTTCTGAAATAAAAATACTTCATGGCATGACACTGTGTTGTGCAATGGCATAATGGCTTGTGATGTGATGGTGTAGTGCATAAGAGGGAATGTCATTTTGGTGGGGAATGGGTGTCCCAAGACAGTGGTGCCTACTTCATGGGTAGTAGTTTACTGAGGCATGCCATTTGCCTGGTGCCACCTAGTGCTTTGCCCTTCCATTTACTGGGGGTGAGATCATGTCTCTGTCTTGGGCACCCTCAGGTGACACTGTCTTACTCACAGCTGGAACTGATATGGCATCATTATCCTCATCACCACTTTGTGTACTGGCAGGCACCATGGTCAACATGTCCCAGAGAGACCCAACAGTGAGCCATGGCTTACCAGGGTAGCCAGAGTGAGGACTGCTGAGCCACATTGAAGTAGGCCAGACAGGTTGCTGAAGCCCGCTTTCTACAGCCTGTTTGGTATTACATAGCCCCATATGCACAGCACACAGCTCAGTGTGGCTAGCTCCCAGCTATGTTGTGAGCTGAGTGGACACCCCTGCCAGCTTTGTGTAATTGGCATCCACATGGCTCCCTGATTAATGCAGCAAGTTTGTGCCAGTGCTTGCATGATGTAGCCTTAGCCCTTCTATCTGCTGCACCTTGACGTACGTGGTCCACAGGCTTTGCCCTCCTGTTTCCACTGGGTGCAGTCATGGTCCCTGATGGGGATTTCCTGCTGCTGCCCATGTGCTTGTTTGTGGTTCCTGGTGTGTCCCGTGTGTTTTTGAGAATTGTTCCATGAGGCTAGTGCTGAGTATGCTTCTAGGTGTACTGCTGTACATGTGTGTTGGGACACAGGGCAGAAAGGCTGGTGCAGGGGTGTCCAGTGTAATGGTATTAGTGCAGGGTGTTTGTGTGGTGCCCATATCCTCCTCATTTGGCTCACAAATACTACTGTCACCACAACCTTGGACTGGGTTTCATAGTTTCGGGGCCTGTGATGTGCGCATGTAAATGCCCCCCTCGTGCTATGGATCAGCATCCCCGTGCCTGAAGGCTGCATAGCTCCAGGAATGCCCACACCCTGAGGTACACCGCCACACAATACAGACATGTCTGCACTTCACTTCTGCACTGCATGTTGTGTGCACTGTGGATGAGCTTCCAGCTGATGTGACTTGGTGCAGAAGTGCCTGTACACTTCTGTTGCACAGTTCTGTAAGCCTTCCACTGTCACTGTGGCTTTGAACCTTAGCAAAAATAAGCAAACACTGCCAGTTATCTGACTTTTCATTTTGACTCTGAAAAGGTTGTTAGCCTCTGACTTTGCATATTGCACTGCAGACATAAAGTCTACATTATACAACAGCATTGTGCCCCACCCCATTGTTAATTCCAACAAGAAAACATCCTCCTCCTCCCTTCACACTCAGAATCCTAAAAGAAGCCAACCTGCAGGCCGCCCTCCTGACACGCACATGCAGTTGCTTGTCAACAATGTTAATCCTTCCTCTTGTAGTACGCCAGCTGTGCAGTGGCCCCACCTGTGTGTGTCTAGGACTTTCGGATGTGTGAAAGGGGGGTGTTAGATGTGTTGTTTGGGGCTGGGGAATATCTGGTTGTACACTGCAGGCTTTTGTACTAATATATACATACATACACAGACAATCGGGGCAGAAAATGGCCTGTCGGTCCATCCAGTCTGCCCACACTACCTAATTCTCTGCACTGGCCCTAGTGTCCATCCTTCCCCCTTTGTTTCTGCCCCAACCCTTTTCTCACTAACCCCATATGCATGTCCCATCCCTGCTTAAAGCTTTTTACTGATTTGGCCTCCTGTACTATTTTCTCCAGCCGCTGGTCTCACTTGTCCACCACTCTCCCTGTGAAAAAGTGCTCATGGGTGAGCCTTTTGACTCTTCCCCCATGAGGTTATATGAGTTCCCTCTTGTCTCTGCAGTTGAAATAAAAAAGGAAGTTCCTTGGTGTCCACCCTGTTTATCCCATGCAGGTAATCGTACTGTATGTCTCAATCATCTTGCCTGTTTCCCCTCTTTGTGTCAAGGGTGAACATGTTCAAATCCTGCAGCATCTCCTCGTATGTCTTGCCCGCTAGTCCATGGACCATCTTGGTTGCCCTGTACTGTACTGGTTGCACCTTGTTGCAGTATCTCATCAGCAGCTGTGTCTAGTACCTTGCACGGTATTCCGGGTGTGGTCCCACCAGTGATCTGTACAATGGGAGGATCCCCCTGGGAGGATCCTCCTCCCTATTTCAACCCAGTATCCTGTTAGCCTTACCAACAACTCTGTGACAATGCACTGTTGTGGTTAGGCACTCCAGAATCATGACCCCCAGGTCCTTTTCTGCCATGGTGCTTTCAGCACCACTCCCTCAATTTCATATTATACTCTAAGGTTCCTCTTTCCAATGTGCATCACTTTACATTTTTTTGTGTTGAGGTTCAGCTGCAAGACCTTTGACTAGCACTCCAGTCTGCTCAGATCCTCCCTGAGTTCCTTTATTCCTTTCTCCTTGTCCACCCTTGCACAACTTCCTATTAACTACCACCCTTTGTGTTTTTCTCTTGGGCCAGTTTTTCACCTAAGTTGCCAATTTTTCCCCCACCCCAAGTCTCGTATCTTCTTGACCTGTAGTCCCTTACTACTTTTTATTTCTGAAGAGTGTTCTTCTTTTCCTATGTGCTCATTAGATGGGATTCTATCTAATATTATAAATCATGACATCATTCTTAGTCAATTGGTATTGTTTACTTCTAAACATCCCGGACACTGTCATAACCATAAGAGGGTGTCTCTCATACAAACAGTTCTAAAATTCTGAAGTTCTAAGTTCAGTTAGCACGGTTCATTCCCCACACAGGGATTTTTGCATTTTTTATAAAGTAAGACATTTTGATTTAAAATGTTATTTCCATTTTTTAAAACAAAAACCTTCGAGCTGGCCCAGTGGTGCTGAGAGTTGAGGCATTGGACGCCACCCTTCATGCCACACCGGCGACCCGAGTTCGGGAATGGACTTGGGAAACCAGGTGCTGGCAGGGGAAGGAGAGGATTGAGTGTATGTGGGACTGCTCTCCTCTCCTGGGGAGGGTAGTGGGGTAACATCACTCAGCAGTGGCCCCTGGTGGAGACCAGGAGCACTGCATGAGCGGCACAATAGTGAACACCAGGAAAATGGAAATCACTCCTCGACCGGCAGAATGATGGCTGCCGGTCCACCGATTCCCCCGAAGCCCCCAAAGGAGCCATGTCTATCTCAGCAGCACCCTGGGACCAAGTAGTTGTGCTGGCCTCCCCCACCGGCGCCTTCCCCCTCGGAGGAGAGGGACCCATCTGGCAAAGGGTTACACCTGGTTACCCTGAGGACAGCTGCTATATGAGGTTGGAGGCTCAAGAAGGGGTAGTAGGTGGGTCGGGGGACCTAAGCCGCTCGAAGGAGTGGTGGGTGCACATAGGAGGGGAAAACAGATTATACAAAAAAAAAGCCATCAAGATGATTTATAATATGTTTCTATGTACAAAGAAACATAGAAATTGTTGGCAGATAAGGACAGCTAGGCCCATCCAGTCTGCCTGTAGACCCTATACATTGTATGTGGCAACTGATCCTACGTGATCAATGGCTTGTTATCACTCCTTCCCCTCTCAGGCTTCCCTTGTGCCTGTCCCAAGCATGCTTAAACCCCTCCACTGTGCTTGCCCCCACTACCTCCCGTGGCAGACTATTCCATGTGTCGACTACCCTTTCTGTGTGGAAAAACTTCCTCACATTACCTCTTAATCTACCCCCTTCCAATTTCATATTGTGCCCCCTTGTTCTAGTACTTTTTCTACATTGGAAAAGCTCCCCTGCCTGCACCTTGTCTATGTCTTTAAGGTACTTGAAAGTTTCAGTCATGTCCCCCAGCTGTCTCCTCTCTTCCAGTGAGTACATATTGAGGTCCCTTAGTCTCTCCTCATATGTTTTATGGTGTAAGCCCTGCACCATCTTTGTTGCCCTTCTCTGGATAGTCTCCACCTTATCTACATCCTTGCACAGGTGTGGTCTCCAGAACTGCACACAGTACTCCAGGTGCGGCCTTACCAGTATTTTATACAATGGCATCACCACCTTCCACCTCCTGCTAGTGATACCTCTGCCTGTGTACCCCAGCATGCCACTGGTCCTCCCTGCTGCCTTTATACACTGCTTTGATACCTTAAAGGGAAACTCCTGTGAGCAAGTGTGGCTCACCTCTGTGTTCTATGACCCCCATTTTGCTCCCGACCACGAAAAAAGGTTTTTTACTTACTGCCGGTAGCTTGTATTTCATTTTGATGTCAGCAACACACTGCTCACCACGCCGCATGGTTTCTGAGGTACTGGCTGCTTGCGGCATGTAAATGAGGCAGCGGCAGTGTGAATGATCGTGCACATCTCCGTGAGTACTCTCGCAGTTACTATGGTGCTGTGGTCAAAGTTCAATGCATGATCACAGCAGGAACACGATCTGTTAGCTGTGAACGTGCATTGAACTAATTGTGGCAGGTATTTCATTTTGCACCTACAATGTCTGGAACATTATATTTAGCCGTTTAGAATTCTATAACAAGTTCACAGAGCAGTGAATGATGTGGACCTGTGGTGAACGTGGATACAGAGCACCTGAGGGTGTAAAACACAGGACAACCCTGATTCCTTATATTCCTTATGGCTAATGTCATGGAGTATTACACAGAATGATGGTTGTGTGTGACACATGTATTCCTATTAGAAATACTGGCAGACAGTGATCACGGGGTGGCATTGCAGAGGAACACCTAGATTGATGATGGATGATGTCTCTGTGGGTTACACCAGTGGAGGTGAGGTAAGATACAGGACTACACAGATTCGTTACTGAGAATTTCATTGAGGGTTACCTAGAAGGAGGGTGTTGTGGGTGTGAGGAAAACATTCTAGAGACTAGAACTGATGGTTACCCAGCCTTTGTAGGGGTGGGTAGGTTGGCACAGTAGTACACAGATTCATGAGGGATAATGGCTAGGATAGTTTCAGTGCCCGTGGTGGTGGGAGAACACAGTACTACAATGATGACACAGGAAAACATTGATTTTAGAGACAGAGGGCCACTGATGGTTGCTCAGCAGGTGTGGTGCAGAGGACTACACAGATCCATAACTGCTAATGTCTCTGAGGGTTACACTGCATGGGGTTGTGTGCACAAGACTACACAGATCCCCGATGGATAATGGCAGTGACGGATACACACCATTGGTGGGGCATTTGGTGGTGACAGGACTACATAGATACCAGAGGGTGACTGAAATTGATGATTCTACAGCATGAGTTGGGTACTTTAGTACTACATGCATTCCTGAATGAAAGTATCACTGAGGTTTACATAGAAACATAGACGTTGCTGGCAGATTAGGACTGCAATGCACATCCAGTCCACCAATTTTTTATACCTTATGAATGTGCCATAGGGCTTGCATGCAGTACTCCAGATGGTATCTAAGCAGTGTCTTGTAAAGAGGTTTTTATTTCCTCTCTCTTAAGACTTCTGATACCATTACTAATACACACCGACATCCCTCTAGCCCTACCTGCTGCTTTATTGGTCTGCTTGGATGATTTCGGGTCATCAGTGATGATGATGATGATGATGATGATGGCCAAGTCTCTGTTCCATTCTGATTGCCAGCAGCTTCCCTGCAAACCTATAGATAGCTTCATGGTTTGTCTTCCCTATTTGTGTGATATTGTGCTTCTTTGTGTTAAACACCAGTTGCCAGTCTTCAGCCCATTTTTCCAGTTTTTCCATATCTCTTCTCATTCTGACCATCTTGGTGTCATCTTCAGACAGTGAAAACTTACCCTCCACTGCATCTGTAATGTCACTGTGTAGTTATGTGACCCCCCCATGTTGTGTAACCCTCATTTACATTCTTACCCAGTAATCTTTTTAGTTATGTGATCATAGCCCTCCCCCACGAAGGCTGTTTTCTCCTCAGTGCCATTATCAGTAATGACTCCGTGTCGTCATGGGTTACCTCAGCTATGCTGTATACCCTCAATGTAATTCTTACAACGAGTTGGTTGAAAAAGGACAACACATATTGTGCATGTACAACACCACATGTGTGTGTATGTGTATGTGTGTGTGTGTGTGTATATATATATATATATATATATATATACGTGCTTGTATGTATGTGAGCTCATGTGGTTCGTGTGCTTTGACAACATTATACTAACATGCTAACATACTAAAATGCCAGCAGAGTAGGCCTAACCATCTTTTGTGTCTGCTGATTTGGTCAGCCCCCAACCAGGGAGCTGACCTTGCTGACCCTCCCACCCCCTTGTGACTCTCCATTTCCATGCCAAAATATTCCCCTTGTATTTGACTTTGTCAGCACAACCCTATCCCTATACCTGTTCCAGCCCCTCTTGAACCCCTCCACAGTCTGTGCCTCCACTAGTCCCCTGGTCAGCGCATTCCATGGTTCCACCATCATCGCAGTGAAGTAGCACCTCCTTCCCCGAGTCTCCCTCCCTCCCTCCTCTCAGCTTCCACCCTCCACTCCTCCTGCTTCCTTTGGAGCACCCATCTATGCCTCCCCTATTTATCCCCTTCATGTACTTCACGAACTCCATCATGTCTCCCCGTCCCTCCTGTCCTCCACCATGTACATGTTGAGTACTGTGAGCTCCTCAAGCCTCTCCCCATAGATCCTTTCCCCCAAGCACCAGATAATTTTGGTTGCCCTCCTCTGGACCCTTTCCAGGAGTGCAATGTCCCTTTCTAAGTGTGGCCTCCAGAACTGCACACAGTACTCAAGGTGTGGCCTAACCAAGCAGCTATACAGAGGGAGTCTGACTTTCCTCCTGGAGGTAGTCCCCCTAGCGATGCATCCCAGCATCCCATCGGCTTTGGCTGCTGTCCTGCTACACGTGTCAGAGTTGTTCATTTTGGCATCCACCACCACCCCCCAGGTCCCTCTCAGCCATTGATACTTGTAGCATCTCCCCCACCAGGGTATACACTTGGCCCGGGTTTCTGACACCCAGGTGCCGAACCCTGCATTTCTCTACGTTGAACTTCAGACTACACTTCCTACATCGCCTCTCCAGAGCATTTAGTTCCCCCTGCAGGGCCACCCTTCCCTCCTCACCATCCACCACCACCACTCCCCTTCGACTAATCTGCAGAGAGACTCATTTCACTCCTTATCCCCTTCCTAATGTCTGATACATAGGCGTTAAACAGGAGGGGCCCTAGGACCGATCTCTGAGGGACACTACTGAAGACCCTAATTGGAGATGAGACTAAGCACTGCAACATGACCTTCTGGGCACGTTCCGATAGTCAATTTCCTATCCATATGATCATCAGTTTCCCCACCCCCATTTCCCCCAGCTTCTCCAACAGGCCCCCTTGAGGAACCAAGTCCAACATCTTGCCAAACTTAAGAAAGAGGTTGTCCACCGGCCTACCCTGTGTCCAGGGCACTCTTCACCCAGTCGTTGAACTGCACAAGTTTTGTTTGACACGATTTTCCCAGGATGAAGCCTTGCTGTCTGTCATTCAGGTACCCCAACTTCTCCAGTCCCCCCCCAAGCCACTCCTTGATAATACCCTCCATCACCTTGCCCACCACCAACGTCAGGCTGCAGGCCTATAGTTCCACACCTCCTGTCATGATCCTCCCTCATGGATAGTCACGATATGTGCCACCCTCCAGTCCTGGGGCACCCACCCCTTCATCAGAGAGATGTTGAAAATTTCCGTCAGTGGTTTCTCCAGGGGTATCACGTCATTTCGTCGCAAACACTTCATCGTAATAAAATCCGCCAGCTCCCTCAGTACCCTATGATATAATTCATCCAGCCCTGTTGCTTTCTCCTAAGTGACCTGAGGGCTTCCCTACCTCTCTCTACCATGATTTCGACTGCCAGTTCCTCCCCCTTGGCCCCCTGTTTTGACTTCCCCCTTCCTGATGGTGATTACCCCCCCAGGCCCGCATGGGCTACCGATTGGTAAGTGTTCCACCCCTCTTTTCAGCCTCACCCTCTCCTCCATTGAATGATGCATCCCTGCCATTCCCCCTGGTAAAAACAGAGGCAAAGTACTCATTTAGTACCTTGGCCTGATCCCCCATGTCCTTTTCCTGTCCCTCCCTTCTTCTAATCATGCTAATCTGCCCCTTAACCTTCCTTTTTTCCACCCAATGTATGTATGTAAACAACACCTGGTTTCCCCTCCTGATATCCCTGTCCATGTTCTGCTCCTCCCTTGTTTTACCTGGCCTCACCCCCTGTTGACCATTCTGGCTGCCAGGTCATATTTCCCTTGATCCCTTTTGCTACTTGAGCATTTGAAGTGCCTATAGGCAGCCTTCTGTTTCCTCATCACCTCCTGAACCTCCCAGATCCACCAATAGGGTTTTCTGGCACTACCGCATTTGCACCCCACTCCTGCACAGTTCTTTGTTGCCTCCTGCGCCACCCTCCTAAACGTTTCCCTCCTAGTGTCAGCATCCATGTTTGGCCTTATCCCATCCAAAGGATCCTTGAGGATCCTTCCCATCCCCTTGAAGTCTGCTCCCCTGAAGTCAATTAGCAGCATCTTTGTGCAGCCTTCCTCCCACCCTAGGTCCAGGCATAGCCAGACTGTGGAATGATCACTTTCCACAAACGGGTCACTCACCTCGAGGCTCCTAATCTGGTCACTGTGTGCCAGGACTACATTCTGTATCTGGACCTCACTACTAGACTCACCCACCTGCTGGGTTAGGAATGCATCCTGGAAGACATCCATCAACTTCTGCTCACTGGCCATGGAGGATGTCATAGTCCCCGAGTCCGTCCCCAGGCATGTTTAGATGTCCCATCACCACCACGCTTCCCTTGCCCAGTCTACAGTGTCTCCTAACATTTGCCACCAGACTGTCCTCCATTTCCTCCGCCAGTACAGGGTGTCTGTATGTTACCCTATGTTTACTCTCTTGCTCCACTTTGCTTTCAGGTTTACCCAAATCTCCTCCATGCTCCCCTCCTCCTGTAGAAATGCCATTTTTGACTATCAGTGCTTCCCCCCTCCTCTTCCATCCACTCTGTCCTTTCTGAACATAGTGTACCCCTCCAGGTGTAGGTCCCACTCATGCCCTGGTGTGTCCCAGGTCTCAGTGACAGCTGCCACATCCACTGACCCCTCAGCTAGCATCGTGTTTAGCTTAGGCATCTTATTTCCCAAGGTACTGTGAGTTAGCAGGACCACCCTCCGCCCCTTTCCTCCCCTCCCATTCCCCCCTTCATCAGCCCTCCACGGTTTCAATGTAATGATCCCTGCATTCACTTTACTGCTTTCTTGATTATACAGTTAAAGGTATTTATTTGCACTTTCATTCTGGTATGTGTTTCAGCTTCCATTGCTTTTGCAATTTTCCCTATCATACTCTGTCTTGCTCTTCCTGGATGTCACGTATGGCAACCTCTGTTCCCATCCTGTGTCTGAGAAACTGTAAATAGAACAATATCTGTACATTGTCCCTGGTATTATCCCCCTACCCATAACACAGTTGTCTCTCTGTCTGTCTCACACAGTTAGAAGAACACATATTGATAATATCATAGAATAACAATCTAGCAGTCACGATGACACTTTTTTGTAGCGCATCACTTGTTTTTTGTTTTCACATTGATCAGGTATTTTTGAAATGGCTATTTTGTCAAACCACAGCTCCACAGACACCAGCAGCTCCAGCGATAGTGAGACTGACCACTTTGTTATGGATGTGCTTCACAGTGCCGCTAATATTGGTGGAGAAATTAGGCCTTATATGTTTGAGCCTAGACGTGCCCGTTGTTTGTCATCCAGCAGTGATGAATCCGCATCCAGCAGTTCTGATCATGGCAGATATTACTCGTCTTAATAATCTTGATTGGTGTTCCTGTGGTAAATGTTCCATAATGCACACTGTTAATGAGTGTCTGTGCTGTTCTGAGGTGTTGAACGACTTAGGTGACAAGCTTGAAGGCCTCAACTGCATCACCAAGAATCAGCACTTCAACACTGGCTGTCTAGGGGACTTTGTTGTAAAGCTATCTCTGACAAACATCTGCGCTTGCTACAGGCATCCATACCCTTCCAACCCTCCCCCAAACAGGTATAATGCTACTATCATGAACAATTGATTTTGTGCTGGTCTTGTTTATCCGCTTGAGATACTTAAAGGTCACCATCATATCCCCACTATCCATCCTCTTCTCCAGTGAATACATATTCAAATCTCCCAGATTATCCTCATAGGGTTCCCTGTTCAAAACATGGATCCTCTTTTAACCATGTATTTATGCACCCAACTGCCTCCTCTCTCCACTCTCTCAGACATCCTCTTCCTGCACCATCTAGTCCCATCATGTACATGGTTCCACTAGCCTAGGTAGCCAGATAACCCCCTGGGCGGGGTGAGGATGGACCCCCTGTTCTTTACCTCCCCAGAGCCATGCATACTGTGTCGTGGATCCAGTACAGCGGAGTCTGCCCCTATGAGCCAAGACATGTAGTGAGGTGTCGTCGCCTAGGACAGACTGAGGGGTTTTCCCTGTTTGTCTCGCCAGATGTCAGTGTGCAATGAGGGCCAATGAGCTAGGTGGTGCGCTGACACTTGCCTCCTGCTCTGCCCCCTGCTGACATCTGCCCAATGCCCTTGTTGCTACTCCCAACTACTGCACCTTTCACCCAGGCTCCCCCAGATGGTGGTATTGTGGCAGGCGATGCAGATGACCCCAGAGAGGCATACACTGGGTGCTCCATCCTTCTCCTCGACGGCCGACCCCTGGCGGCCCATGTTTGTTCCCAAACATGAGCCTCCAGCATGGTACGAGGTAAGGCGTCCAGCGCTTCAGCCCTCAGCGCCATCGGGCCGGCCATGGATCCTCTTTTAGTGTCTTCCCTGTACCCACTACAACAATCTGATGTCCTTCCTCAACAATGGGAGCCAAGCCTGCACACAGTACTCCAGATGTGGCCTGGACAATGAGCAATGCAGGTGCTGGATGACCTCCCTCCTCGTGGAGGTGATCCCGATGGCAATACAAAAAAGTACAACTGTACTCCACTTTCTCCAGCACCTTTTAATTTGTTGATGTAACTCCATATCCATGTCAATCCCCTGAGCTGGTGTACAGCACACCAGCACTATCCTCAGTTTCATATTCTTTGCATCTTGCAACTGCATCCATACTACATCTACCCTACACTTTTGTGCTTTGTCCCCTTCCTCCCTTACACACTTTATACCTTCAGGTACATACAGTGCTATTCCCCACTTCCCCATTCCACTGATCCCTATCCTTTCAAAATAACATTAACCCAGGGCTCATCATATCCCACTCCTGTTCCTGTGGGGAGCATACCTGGCCTCACTGTCCACTGGCTGCAATGCCAAGACACTATGTCAGTCTGCCGCTGTATTCCTTACTCTTCTTGCATTGAGTGATACCACCCTCCATCCTGTGTCCTCCACTTCCCCACCCCTATTCTTCAGTCCCTTTATCCATCCCTGTGCCGCTTCCACAGTAGCTTTCTCCACAACTAAATGTATGTATAGAATCACCCACCACCACCACCAGTACTACACCCCACAATGTCTGGTCCCATCACCACCCTCCTCCTGTTTTCACTGTACACATTTCAGTAGGCCACACAGCTGTGCCCCTTATTACCTTTATCCACACCATTTGTGACTCCTACATCTTTACCCCCTGATTCTGCCTATCACTCCGCCTGTACCCTGCTGTTCCTCTATCCACTTCTTCCTTTCACAGTATGACTCTGGACTACTGTGGCTTGACTCCCCTTCTCCTCCACTCCACCAACAATCTTCAAAACCTCCACTGCCACCTGCGATGACAACACTGAAAATACATCACTTGATACTCCACACACTGTTGACCATCTGTTCCTTCCATCTGCCCTGTCCCTTGCCTCTGCTTACTGGCCTTCTGCTGACCTCAATCCCACCACCCTACCTGCATCCTCAGGGTATTTAGCCCTTCTGTTTCTCCTCTGCTTCTCCCAGGTACTCCTCTTGGAGATCCCTCCTGCCTCTGGCTGCCCCTCACTCTACCACTATTCAGCTCCCTCCTTTTCTGGTATGTTTTGTATTGCTTAAGAAACACTTATAACATGGGCTATCATAAAACAGAAAGGTAATTGGTTGATGTGTGTCACCTGACTGTTGATTAATCCTGCATATACGCACAGTTGTTGTTAAGTAGCCATGGAGAAAATTCCCTGGGCAGACCTGCACTTGCTATCTGTGGGGAAAATCAATAGCAAACAGCAGCCATTGAAATGCATCGCAAAGCAGGTGATAGTTATACAGCACAGTTTGGTTGGTAGCAGTGTGACAGTGACAGATACTGCACTTAGAGCTGCAACTGTGCTGTATACTGTATCTGCCCAAGTTTGGCAAGCAGTCCAAACTATTCTTCTGTCAGGTTCTCTGAGTTACGAGAGTCCCCCCCCCCACACACTATGATCCACAGTGAATGACACAGTAAGGGGGGCACAGTACTGAATAATTTGGCAGTGTCCTAGCAGTGCTATGAAGCTATCCAGTCAACCACCCTGTAGATCTGCCATCTCCTACCCATTGTCTCAGCTACTTTTCCCAGCATATTCACATGCCTTCCCAGTGCCCACCCACCTGCCGTGTGGATCACCAGGTGGCCTCGTGCTTCACAGTGCACCTGGGATGTTGATTAAATAGAGAATAAAGTATGGGTCTGAGTGTATAGCGGAATTTACACACCCAAGGGGTCTAATGCACCACAGAAGCCCCAAGAGCAGCTGGGGGGTTTATCTGGCACATCTAACTCCGAGGGTGTGTGTAAATCAAGTTTACACACACCCAGACCCATATTTTATTTTATATAATTGTTGGGTTTCTCTTTTTGGCCTCAGCAATTATATAAAATAAAAAAGGCTGCTGTGCCACCGTAGTCCGATTCCGTCATGGCGGGCGGTCAGCTTTCTCTTATTTAAAACATTTTTTCCACAGTACTCTGAGGGAGGATTGATCTGGTAGTGATTTGGTATATTTAATTTAAATTGTATTTTACTTACTGCTGCGTGTCCATGGCAGTTTCTATTCATGCTTGGGTTTGCGGTTTGGGAAAGACAGCGATCAAGGAGTTCGAGCAGGCGCATGCGCAGACAGGGTGAAACTGTGCACGTGTTTGCCATCATAAATGCTCCTTTATAACAACAAATTACACCACAGTTTCCTTATGGAAAAAAGAGGAAGCCATTAATTATTCCCCAATAACTGCACACCCTGGAGTGGGTTATTGCTTACTTAATTGTCCACCTTCTGTTCTGTTTCTTCAGCACTGTAATGCTGTATTGTGACCTCAAGCATCTGTCTTTGAAGTGGTTCGTACTGCTCCTCAACTGAATTGTCATTCATCTTTCAGGGGAATGCACCTAGCAGCATACTGTACACTAATTACACCCACTGGGTGCATCACATCTTGGGACGCAAGGTTAGAAGAATCAACCCATCGTGTGCTGTCACTGCAATAAGGAATAAATGGCCAGATGCAAACGGTGTGTACAAGGGTTTCCATGAAGTGGCTGAGGGTGATAATGAAGAATGGACCCAATCTTTCCTTGCAGATTTCAATGTACTGTACAGTAGTCAGTGCTGAATGAACAAGTTAGTTGTTTTTGAATGACACCTGCAGTTTCCATAATGCAAACAACTCATGAAAGTCATAGTATGTTGCATGGGTGTCGGTGATCGTGATGGAGTGGGGCACTACACTACCAGTGTTTATGCTGATAGATGCAATTAACCTGGTAGTGTACTTCCACCATCACGATCACTGACACCATCTTGTTTCATTTCCCTAGTAGCATAGTGACCCCCACCGGCAGTGCCAACCACCTTTCCCCTCCATCCCGAAATTAGCTGGTGACTGGCACTGCCCGGCCGCTCACCTCCAGCCATGCAACAACACTTGCTTGCTGATCCGTACTGCATTGAATGACTGATGATGCACTCCTTCATTACAGTATGCAATCACTCATGACTCAGTCGGTGTCTGGCCGTGGAGGTAAGAGGACGGTTGAGCCAGTTGCCGGATCAATTCGTAGATAGTTGCGCTGGATAGGTCAGCAATGCCTGGTGGAGGGGGGACTGTAATGACATTAGACTACCATGGAAACATACTGGACATAATGAAATGTTTGTTGGTGATCTCCATTGTGGCATTTGCTTGCTGCACTTCAGAACAAAGTCACATGCACCAATAAATAAATACTACTTAGTTTTAAATCTGTGTAGTGTTTCTGCAGTAATTCTTCAGATGCTGGACATTTAGTGGCAGTGATGTTATGAGGCAATGCGGGAACATGTAAAACTTCCATGTTGGTCAATTTCCCATTGCAAAATGATACAGTGTCCTCAAGCAGGGTAGCGACATAGCGATACTTTTTCTTTTCCTGTATTTTCTTCACAACCCACTGCTTCGTTTGCTTGGAGAAAGCAAAGTGGTGTCTTTTCTTACCTTTGTTCTTCCCTTTCTTGATAACAGCTTGCTTCAGATTGAAATTTTTACAGTAGTCCAACATTGCAATTTCTGTCCTAGCTGACAGGCCAGCATAGCTGAAGTGCTGCCTCTTGGGGCAATATTTTGTGAGCAAAGAATTGAAAACCTCTAGATTGCCTATTTGGCAGAATTTTATTTTCTGTATGTCCTTCAGCAGTCTGATGTCCATGACAACACTCTTTATTGCCTCATGTGCAGGACCACCTTTTTGAAGCCATGTTGTTTCCCTCTGCTGCTCACGTGTCAATGTACCAAGATCACACTGTTGGTACACAAGTCCAACTGTCCAGTTATGTATATTTGCAGTGTGTTCCAACACTGAGATCCATTTTTCTCTAAGTACCATTGCGTTCTCCCCACAGGTAGAAGAAGACCACCAAAAGTGGTTCAAAATCGAATGGATCCACTCCAGCAGCACTTCACGATGCTTTTGTTTAGCTGTAGCTGACAACTTCTGTACAATGGATTTGGACACATGTCACACATTGAGTTGATGCTGAATGTCACGGAAATGTGTGCTCTTTGACATCAGGCTAGTAATCTGAGGATGTCGGTCTGTGGCGACTGTGACTACATTATCCCAGCATCTATAATTGATGTCATACTGCGGATTAAAACTTTCTCCATCACATTGGAGTTAGCAACTTCAGATACTTGTATGAGGTTGAACTCCAAGATGATGTTGCTGTCCATATCCATAAAAGTATATGTGCAGTACTTAGCACTATGTCCCAGTGAATCACATCTTCCATCGCCTATTACTGTAAGTTCCTTCCCTGATACTGAATCCCAGTTCATCCGCTTCTGCTTCATCTAGCAGTTGTGAACAACAGGGAACAAGTAAGTGCGCTGTATTGTGTGGTACTGTGACTCTGCAAAAATAGATATGCCGAAGAAATGAAATAGTTGGGATACATGTGAGTATGTGTTGCCACTGTACAGAATGTATGCACTGAGCAGTAAATATCCAGCGGCCGTTCTATTCAACACTGGCTGAGACTAGAAACATAGAATGTGACGACAGATAAGGACCGCTTGGCCCACCTAGTCTGCCCATTTTCCTACCTAATAGATAAGTTGCAGATCCTAGTTAACCAACAGCTTACTTCCTCCTACCCCCCACTAGGACTGCCTTATGTCTGTCCCATGCATTCTTGAATTCCCCCACTGTTCTTGACTCCACTACCTCCTCAGGGAGGCTGTTCCATGCATCCACAACCCTCTCTGTGAAAAAATACTTCCTCACTACCTCTGAGCTGTCCCCTCTATCTTTAAATTGTTCTGTTCTTGCACATCTCTTTTCTGAAAGATGCTACCCTCTTGGACTTTGTTGATTCCCTTAAGGTACTTGAAAGTTTCTATCATGTTCCCTCTCTCCCTTCTTTCCTCAAGGGTATACATATTAAGCTCCTTTAGTCTTTCTTTGTATGTCTTCTGGTGTAGACCCTGCACCATTTTGGTTGCCCTCCTCTGGACAGCCTCCACTCTGTCTATGTCTTTGCAGAGATGGTGTCTCCAGGACTGCACACAGTACACCAGATGGGGTCTCACCAACTGTCTGTACAGAGGGATAACAACTTCCTGTTTTCTACTATTGATGCCTCTCCCTATGCAGCCCAGTATCCCCCCCGCCTTACTTACTGCCTTCTCACATTGCTTGCCCACCTTTAGGTCATCTGATATAATTACCCCAGGTCCCTTTCCATTTTTACTGTTGTCAGTATCTCACCCCCCATTGTGTACTCTTCCCCTGGGTTTTTGTTTCCCAAGTGCATTATCTTGCACTTCTTTGCATTGAATCTGAGCTGCCATACATCTGACCATTCCTCCAACCCTGCCAAGTCCCTTCTCATCCTTTCCACTTCATCTTGTGTATCAACCCTGTTGCAGATCTTTGTGTCATCTGCAAAGAGACATATGTTTCCTTCCAGTTCCTCTGCAATGTCACTTATAAAGACATTAAAAAGGACTGGTCCTAGTACTGAACCCTGCGGTACCCCGCTAGTAACCCTCCTTTCTTCACTGTGGATTCCATTTACTACTACCCTTTGTGTCCTGTTGTCTAGCCAATTTTTTATCCAGGTTACCACCTTGGGACCCACTCCAAGGCTGGCTAACTTGTGTATTAATCTTTTGTGTGGAACTGTATCAAATGCCTTGCTGAAATCTAGGTAGGCCATGTCCACAGCCCCTCCCTGGTCTACTATTTTGGTCACCCAGTCAAAGAAATCTATTAGATTTGTCTGACATGACCTTCCCATCGTGAATCCATGCTGCCTTGGGTCCTGTGCCCCACTGGCCTCTAGGCACTCAACAATTGTTTCCTTCAGAAGTGATTCCATCATTTTCCCTACCACTGAGATCAAACTAACTGGTCTGTAGTTTCCTGCCTCTGTCCTGCTCCCACTTTTGTGAAGAGGAATCACATCCACCCTCCTCCAGTTCTCAGGTACCACCCCATCCACCCATGATTTGTTAAAGAAAGTAGTCAGCAGTGTCACTAGTTCTCCCCTTAGTACCTTTAGAATTATTGGGTAAATCCCATCAGGTCCCATTGCTTTGTCCACCTTCAACTTCATTAGTTCTTTCAGAACCCTTTCAACTGTAAATGGACTGGTATAGACCCCCATCTTCAGAGTGTTTCTCTTGTTTGGTTTAGGTACCTCCTCCTCCTCCTCCTTTGTGAATACCGAGCAGAAATATTCGTTCAGTATCCCTGCTTTTTCACTGTCACCCTCTATCCACATTCCCTCCCCTTTATTAAGCCTCAGTATCCCTCCTTTGGTCTTTCTTCGCTCCCTAATGTACCTATAAAAGGTCTTATTCCCCTTCTTAACAGAGTTGGCTATCCTTTCCTCAGTTTGGACCTTTGCTATTCTGACTGCCTTCCCTGCCTCTTTCTGCTTTAGCTGATAAAGTTCTCTGTCCTGCTCCTCCTGTGTTTCCTTATATTTCCTGAATGCTATACTTTTCTCCTTAACCTTCTCTTCTATCTCTTTTGGGAACCATAGTGGTTTTTTCCTTCATTGTGTTTTGTTGATTTGCTTTACACAAAGGCTTGTTGCCTCTGTGATGGCTGTTTTGATTACTCCCCATTGTTTCTCCACCCCTCCTTCTTGCCTGTTTGCTAGTGCTTTTCTGAGGCACTCTCTCATTTTCCCAAAGTCAGCCCTCCTAAAGTCCAATAATGTTGCTTTTGTATGGCTTGATTGTATGCCTGTGTTTATCGTGAACCACACTGTTTGGTGGTTGCTTGTTCCCAGATGGCTACCCACTTCTAAATCTAAGATTCTTTCTCCATCACCATTTGAGAGTACCAGGTCTAAGATTGTTCCCACATGAATGGATGGTTTTGCCCACAGCAGAAGTTTGCCACCAACATTGTCCCCCCAGAAATGTGTGCCAAGTAGTATAAGGGGGAAGCTTACAAAACTCGCACACTATCATGCTCATTAACTGCAGCATGGAGCTCTTGACAACAATGAATTCTGAGTCACCCACTGTGCCATTGTCAGCGGTGAAGGATGAGCATCCCGAAAATCCCTCATCACTGTCAGTGGCATCTGAATCTGGTATGAACAATGGCGGTTCAGTGCTATCATGTGTCAGGTGTCATTGGTCGTTACAGAAAAATCAATGTCTTCGACTGTGCTTTTCAGTATTGTGGTTTTAAGAGGTGTGGATGTTAACGCCAGTCCTCCAAAATCCACCATGTCAATTTGAGTTGGGATACTTAATCCACTGATACATTCAGTTTCTGCTGTTTCCACAGCTGATTCATGTAATGATTTTGAGCGTGACTTGGACTTATTGTAAGTGTGGTCTTTGTTGACATTTTCAGGGGTCTCTGGAAACTGGCAAGTGACATCTCTTGTCTCTGGTGAACACTGTATAGAGATTGATGAGGTTGTCACACAGCACTGCCGTCGTTCTTGATCGTGATGAGTATTCTGTAACAGAATTGAAGAAGTGTTCACATTTGGTGGTACCATGTCATTCAGCAATAGCTTACATGTAGAAAGTAATACAGGTGCATTAGCAACATGTTGCCTTCCCATGTACAGGGGTCAAAATTCAGTTTTGCAGCCACTAAATTTCAGCTGCCAGTTCTGAGCACTGCATGTACCATCATGGTAGTGACACGTTAATGTGTGTGACAGTGTGTTGTATTATGGTTGCTCTTAGGTGTTGCATACAATGACTTTGTGATGTGCATGCAGTCTTAGTAATGTCAGTGAAATGAAGACAGACACAAAATGAAGCGCACACACTTGAACACACATACACACACACACACACACACACACACAGTTCCACATACAGTGACTTAATTACACACACAGACACAGTTACACACAGTCACACATACAGATGCACAGACACATAGGCACAGAAACACAGACAGAAACAAACACAGTAACACAGTAACACAGTCTGCCACACACACAGACCAAAACACAGCAGTGCACATCAAGCCTGAATGCCATTAACCAGCAGGGATTCGAACCCAGTACTAGCAAATTGCTAAGTATGCCAAACCTGGTTGTCTTGCAGCTACAGAAAGGATGGCGCACACATTCATTCATATATCGAAAAACAGAAGCACTCATACAGAACCACGCAAAGAGGCACACACACAGATGTATACACAAACATCTAGGGAAACACAGACATCAACACACACACACACAGAGGCATAGAATGTCATACAGACACACACACCCACAGACACACCAACACACACACACACACACACACACACACACACACACACATACACACATTCACAGCTATGACCACATAAAAACAATGCCACCACACACAGACAAACACAAACAGTACTTACCATGCAGTACTGTATGGTAACTATGTACAAAAATGGTTGAATGGTTTTACACTGAGCGATAATACAGCAGAATACTGTTCAGCAAGTGAAGACATGTCATTGTGGTAGTACCAATGCATTCTGTGGACAGAATAAAACAGTGGTCTGCCAACGATGTGCTTTCAGTAGCGCAATGCTGTGCCATGAAACCACAGTAATGTCAGTATCATGAATAAGCTATGTAGACTGATACTACGAGATATATGAGATGCAACACCTGCTCTGTGATCATTTTCATTATCAGACTTAGAGCACCTTTATAGTAGCTGTACCTGGATTACCCTTCTGTAAACTGGAAATAAGAACTGACACGAGGAAAGAAGGTGTACCTTTCAGTGGTCATTATCAGAAACAACAATTTAAATTTTCATAGCGAGCAACAGCACATGGTCACCGTGAGCGGAAGCACAGTGACATCCAGTGCGTGCGTGTGCATCATAGCACATTATGGCCATAAAGGTACCAATAAACGGAGCTCGCTGTGGTAGTTGCCGACATCTGTCCTCCAACAGCTGATGGCCATTGTCCATGGAGATGACAGACACTCACATGAGGATAGAGCTATCTGTCAGTGGCTGAACCTTGCTCAAGTACCATAACCACCCACGGCTCACCAGCAACAACCTGTGTTTCTGGCCCAACACATGTCACCAGAGGCTGTGTGTGTGTAGGGTGAGACAGTGACTGCAGATGTCACTTTTTAGGCAATTAGTTCCACTCTCTGGATTGGGTTGGGGACAGGTACTTTGGTCTGGAGGGGGGTATACCATGGGTGAGGCCAGGAGAAATCCAGTCATGGATTGTGGGTGTGGGGTGGAACACTGAGTTCAGATGTTGCTTTTCAGGCAATTAATTCCACTCTCTGGGTTGGGTTGGGGACAGGTACCTGGCTCAGAGTGGGGGTATACCATGGGTGAGGCCAGGAAACATCCAGTCATGGATTTGTGGATGTAGAGTGAGACAATGAGTGCAGATGGTGCTTTTTAGACAGTTAGTTCCACTCTCTAGGTTGGGTTGGAGACAGGTACCTTGCTCTGGGGGGGGGGTATACCGTTGATGAGGCCGGGAGAAATCCAGTCATGGATTTGTGAGTGTGGGGTGGGACACTGAGTTCAGATGTTGCTTTTTAGGCAATTAGTTCCACTCTCTGGGCTGGGTTGGGGCCAGGTACCTGGCTCGGGGGGGGTATACCATGGGTGAGGCCGGGAGAAATCCAGTCATTGATTTGTGTGTAGAGTGAGACAGAGAGTGCAGATAGTACTTTTCAGGGAATTAGTTCCCCTCTCTGGGTTGGGTTGGGGACAGGTACCTTGGTCTGGGGGGGTAATACTGTGGGTGAGGCCGGGAGAAATCCAGTCATGGATTTGTGGGATGGGACCCTGAGTTCAGACGTTGCTTTTAAGGCAATTATTTCCACTGTCTGGTTTGGGTTGGGGACAGGTACCTGGCTCGGGGGGGGGAGGATGTACCGTGGGTGAGGCCGGGAGAAATCTATTCATGGATTTGTGGGTGTAGAGTGAGACGTTGAGTGCAGATAGTGCTTTTGAGGCAATTACTTTCACTCTCTGGGTTGGGTTGGGGACAGGTACCTTGGTCTGGGTGGTATACCATGGATGAGACCGGGAGAAATCCAGTCATGGATTTGTGGGTGTAGGGTGACTGCACCGGCGCACGGCCAGACGAGTGGGGACGCACAAGGCCATGGAGTCTCCTGAAGGAAAGGGAGTACTACTGACAAGAAGGAGGCATAAAGAGAGCTGTGCGTGGTTGGGGCAGGTATCTTGGTTCAGCGTGTCACATAATCACTGTACCATGATCAACCAACCACCTGCCACACAGTCAAGCACAGGGCTGCAGTCTACGAGGGTGAACTGTAAAAACTGTAAATTGTAAAATAAACAGTAGCTTGCAGACATGACTGCACATGGCCAACAATGTCCATGACTTGAACTCGGACATATTGATGGAATAGGGCCTTCTTTCAAGTGTCTTCTGGGATTGTCAGGATCTGAAAAGACAGCAAACAACATTACATCAACATGCATACACAGCTTGTGTAATGAAAATTTTAGGGAATTGTAGCAGCAATGACTACTTACTGCGCTGCAAATTTCCCACGGGGATATAGAAATCTTCATCATGAAAATGGTTGGAGCGCACCACATGATGTCTAGTTGGTTGGAAAACACCTATATTTACTGTATGTCAGAGCAAGACATTGCCAACAACCACCTCTGCGTATCTGTTTGTACGTGAGGTAGCCTATGAAAGGAACCTTTCGACCAATGGTTTACTTGCCTGTGGTGTTCCCACATCCTACAGCCATACAGGTGGGCATTTCCTTGACCTTATGATGCTAATTCAGAACACAGATTAATAATAGGAATACAAGAATATAATAACAGTACTACTGCAAAGAAATAATTAAAGCACTAATAGGACATCGACAACTGTCAGGCTAACCACAATGGTGTCAAAATAGGAAAATAGCTGAAGTGAAGACAAAACACACAAACCAGCATGACAGAAACAAATAACTTTATTGCACAGCAACTACAAATATTGATGCATGGTGATGCAGCTGTCAAATCAAACTGCACCATGTATGAAACAGCGGGAGAAAATTCCTGCTACAATGTGCACTGCCTCACTTTACTGTGCAGCGTGAAGCAGTGATTTCAGCAGACAAGAACGAGTGCTTTAATAGCGCTACACCTTTAAGGGTCATGTGTACATGCACGCACGTCCAAGTGCGAGCATGTGCAAGCACAGACGCGATCCAACATGGTGCGAGCAACTCGAAAATGGCCTGTAGATAAGGACAAAAGTGAAGAAAAACACAAACTCACCAAAAGTAAGTAAACTAAAAGATTCATGTTTAATGGCAAAATGGAGGTTCAAAAATACGACGCTGGGCACCGTTTGCTCACAGGAGTTTCCCTTTAAAGTCATCAGAGATGATAACCCCTAGGTCCCTTTCCTCCTTGGTGACAGTCAGCTCCCCCCACCCCCAACCTGTAGCTTTCCCCAGGGTTCCCTCTACCCAGGTGCATTATTTTGCACTTTTTTACACTGAACCTCAGTTGCCACATCTCTGACCATCTTTCAAGCTTCTCCAGGTCCCTCTTCATTTTCTGCACCCCCTTCTGGAGTATCTACCCTGTTGCAGATCTTGGTGTTATCTGCAAACAGGCAGACCTTTCCTTCTAGCCCCTCTACAATGTCACTAATGAAGACATTGAACAGGACTGGTCCTAGTATTGATCCCTGTGGTACCCCACTGGTAACCCCCCTCTCCCTGGACTGTAGCCCATTTACCATCGCCCTCTGTCTCCTGTCTTCTGTCTGTTAACCTGTTCCTAACCCAGTTCACCACCTTGTCTCCCATGCCCAGACTATCCATGTTGTTAATCAGCCTTCTATGTGGGACGGTGTCTAAGGCTTTGCTGAAATCCTGGTACACAATGTCTACTGCCCCTCCCTGATTAAGTTCCCTTGTCACCCAATCAAAAAAAACTATTCGATTCATTTGACATGGCCTTCCTGCTCTGAATCCATGTTGCCTCAGATCCTGCACACCACTGGATTCCAAATGTGTCACTATCCTTTCTTTCCGCAGTACAGTTCCTGAGCCAGATTTTCAACGTTCCCCGAATGCCACAAACCCCGCGTGCACTGGATATACAGCGCAAGGAGCTTGCAGCATTCTCCTGGCCAGCAGTATCGAGTTTCTATCCCGTTATTCGAAGTAGTAGCATTTTTGCACCCCTGGCACTTTTTAATATAGCAGCCTTAGGAATTTAAAACATTTTTGAATTTATTGTAAATGGTGATATAAATGCTTTTTTACTACTTTACTTATAACTATAAAGCTAATGTTGTAATTATAGATATATTTGTTTAAGGACATAGCTATAGTGGCAGTTTTGAATGTTATTTATAATTATAATTATTTTTTAGGTGTGATTACTAATGGGTATGGGTTTCTTTAAGAAATATTTTGTCTCCATGTGCTATAAAATTTAATTGATATAATTGCTGAATGAATTATGCTATTTAAGAGATGTTTTTCCAGACTAGTACCACCCCTTGATGAAGACTTGTTAAGAGTCGAAGCGCTGGGCGTCTAGTTGATGTTTGAATTACCGTTGTATGTTCTTTTACGTCTGTAATATGGTATATTGCCAGTAAAAAGAAGCATTTTTCAAATGAACATACTTGGTGCTGCTTCGTTTTTTACCCTTTTTTATGGGGCTTGCACCAAATATTTGACTCAAACTGCTGTAGATTGGGTAAACTGCTGCAACTGCATCCGACCTACTAAAATCGGGAGCGGTTGTGGCAAAGATGTTCAGTGCAGCTGCACCAAAAATTGGGCTGGACACAGGGATGGATGCAAGACTTGCATCCTCCTTTGAAAATCTCTTCTCCTGTGTCCTACGGTTTTAAGAGTGCCGACTCAAGTCCTTTGTGTTCTGATGATGCTCATCTTTGCTTCGCAGTTCTCTCACCCACAGAACTCGAGACTACACTCATATAACCATAAGAGGCAAAGCAACTGTACATATAAACATACAGCATTGGGTGTGGTATGGAAAGCAGTGCTTTACCTGGAAGCAGACATAGCTAGTTGTGTTCCTCCTACATCATCAGCATGAGAACTCATTCATTGTTACTTCACAAGCCCTGCTACCTGATTGGTCACATGTGTCACAAGTTGCCAGTCAAGCAGTAGGAGATTGGCTCGTCTTGGTTACTAGTGATGTCACAGTCAGTGAAGACACAGTGCAGATGATGTATAGAGAGAACAGAACTGACTATGTCAGCTTCCAGGCAGAGTAATGTTCCACACATCACATCCAGTACTGTCAGGCAGAAAATCTTTTAATTAGCAAAACTGAAAAAGAAATAATACTTCAGATATAAGAAGTAAATAACTGACTACTTCTGGAAGTAACTATTAATTCTAGGCAGTACACTGTCTCTTTAAAGTTTACTACTGATTATATAATGGCAAGATTGAATCATGGACTGTGATTGGTCAGTTTGGGGCTGAACCCATGGCATTATCCCAGCACAACACCACAGGTCTAGTCTCAGCACTGTGAACCAATTGATGATTGTTTGGATGCGAAGCTTTTGGACCTCTTTTTTTGCATCTCCTCTTAAGAAACAAAAATATTTTTCCACACTAAAAAAAATTCTTTAAAATAATTTTTTTATTTTATATTTAACAATAAGGCATTGTATAATAGGAATAATGCACTCCAAGGTGTGTATCGTGCTGGGATAACACCACGCCTGGGGCATTGTACGCACTCAGCCTGCGGCCTCGTGCCCAACCCCCTAGGCATGGCGTTATCCCAGCACAACACACACCCTGTCATGCATTATTCCTTTAATAACCAAGGTACCTGTGGAGTGCAAAGAGCAGGTGCAAGCACTGAGCAGCTCTCATCTGCATGCCATCAAACTATAGAAACCTATATTTTTAATTTATATGCCTTAGAAGCTAATTATTCATCACAATGTACAACAGGCACATCTGAATTTGCAGTGTTTTTTTGTGGCTGGGGATTATCATTGTAGCCTGGGTTGAGGCACTTATATTCCAAAGAATAGGGTGTCAGTACCCAGCCATCTCCTGTACATTTGAAATATTCTACAAGGCACAACTGCTTTCTTGCATCATATCTTTATACTGTGCTTTTCCCCCTCTCCAGTCACTCCTTCTAGCACTATCTCTGCTTTATTGAACATATACCCCTCCAAAGGTTAGGGTCTAGATGGGTTTGACACAAAATGAGCCACTTTCTCAGAAAATGCTATTGCTGTTCCAGTCTCTATTTCCTCATCTCTCCTTTACTCTTGGTGCAGTACCATGGCTCTGAAAGCAGTTCAAAGTCCTCTCTTTGCATAAGGGTGGTGACCCAGCATCCCCTGGTAACTAACACCCCATCGTGACCCAGCCTCCCCTGGTAGCTATCACCCCATCTGTCTTCTTCCAACCCTTGCTAAGCAACAGGAATGCTTTGTTTTCAACCAGGTACCTTTCTTCCTGGATTACTCTGGTTACCTGTTTCATTACCAGTCTGGCTCCTGGAAACAGCACTCTATGGTCTCCTCTTTTCTTAGAGCCACTGACTCCATCTTCACATAAATGGATCAGGGCCTTATCCCTGTAGCCATCTTTATTAACCTTTCTAAGGTTTCAAGCACTGTTGACCACACTATCCTGTTGAACAAAATTAATACTTGCAGGCCTCTCTGCCCCTACAGTGAATTTGATCCATGTCTAACTCTCTGACCAAAACCAGTCAGTTGAAGTTGGTTACTCAGTTTCTACCACACTCCCTATCCAGACTAGAGTTCCACAAGATTCTGTTCTAGAGGCTAGTCTTTTCTTCCTCTTTCTTATTGTCTGTCCCATGCATTCTTGAATTCCCCTACTGTTTTTGAACCCATGACCTCCTCAGGAAGGCCATTCTACGCATCCACCACCCTCTCTCTGAAAAAAATACTTCCTCACATTGCCCCTGAGCTGTCCCCCCCCTCTATTTTCAAATTGTGCCCCCTTGTTCTTGCACATCTCTTTTTCTGAAAGATTCTACCCTCTTGGACTTTGCTGATTCCCTTGAGGTACTTGAAAGTTTCAATCATGTCTCCCCTCTCCCTCCTTTCTTTGAGGGCATACATATTAAGCTCCTTTAGTCTCTCTTTGTATGACTTCTGTTGTAGACCCTGCACCATTTTAGTTGCCCTCCTCTAGACTGCTTCCACCCTGTCTATGTCCTTGCATAGATGGGGTCTCCAGAACTGCAAGCAATACTCCAGATGGGGTCTCACCAACTGTCTGTACAGAGGGATAACAACTTCCTGTTTTCTACAGGTGATTCCTCTCCCTATAAATCCCAGTATCCCCCCAGCCCTCCTTACTGCCTTCTCACATTGCTTGCTTGCCTTTAGGTCATCTGATATGACTACACCCAGGTCCCTTTCCATTTTTGTTGTTGTTAATACTCCCTCTCCATTGCTTACTCTTCCCCTGGGTTTTTGTTTCCCAGGTGGATTACTTTGCAGTTCTTTACATTGAATCTAAGCTACCATACTTTTGACCATTCCTCCAACCTTGTCAAGTCCCATCACATTCTTTCCACTCCCCCTTTGTGTATCAACTCTGTTGCAGATCTTTGTGTCGTTTGCAAAGAGGCATACTTTTCCTTCTTGTCCCTCTGCAATGTCACTTATAAAGACATTAAAAAGGACTAGACCCAGTACTGAACCCTGCGGTACCCCACTAGTAATCCCCCTTTCTTTGGAGTGGACTCAGTTTACTATTACCCTCTGTGTCCTGTTTTCCAGCCAATTTTTTACCCAGGCTACCCACCCTGGGACCCACTCTCAAGCTGGCTAATTTGTTTATTAATCTTTTATGTGGGACCCGTAAGCCCTCTTATTGCCATACATTAAGGTAAATTCTTATTTAGAAGACTTTAACATTATATACTATGATTTATTAGCCTATTATAACTTGGAGTTTAAAATCACAGTTATTTCCAAAAGTATGCACTAACACACACAGGCTAGATCATAATTAAATGAGGTGTGTTCTGTGGTTTCCCTCAGATTAAGAATTATTCATTCTGCAACTTTGACCTTGAATTCTTTCCCTTTGGATGGGACTCTGCCTGTTTTATGAGTTATTTAAGGGAGTTATCTAGTCTGTGACAATTGACCTTGAAATGCCTTTCCTGGATAGTAGTCAACCTGCGTTCCCTATTTAGTTTTAAGTTGACTTTGAAGTGAAAGTGTTTTGGCCAATGAGATTTTTGACAACTTTTTTGTTTGTTTTTTATGTACGATCTGGATTTTAATAGAATGTTTTCTTCCATAACAACTGACATTAGCTTCAGATGAAGGATTGTGTGTAGTCTGAAAGCTTAACCACCTGTTTTCTTTTGTAACATCTATGTTGGTGGAATAAAAGGTAACAGATCTTCATTTTTTCTGGATCTGTGGCTTGATTGGACACTTTATGTTGGGGGGCAGTTATATGGAAGATGGTTGCAGAGCTGGGTGGTGAATCTAATTAGCTCTGATATAACAGATAGTGCATAGCTGATTATCGGTGACCCACAGTATCAACACCCCAACATCGAAACCTGAAAAAGGACCATTTCAGTGACAGTTTTAATGGTCTGGGTTTCAATGACACGGTTTCTTCCGGTGTTCTACCCCTTCCCCAAAACAACTCTGACCTGGAGTTGATTATATATAAATGTAGGGGGTGTGAGGGGTGCAGCCTCCCTCAAAAAACACTTGCAACATTGATGGCCCCATGCCGAGTGCTGGCATTGTGCCGTCGCTGTGGCGATGTCAGCGGACTGTCTGTAGGCATTCTGTGGTGCTTCCACTGATTATGCTCTTAACTTTAAAAACACATTTTCTGCTTAAAAAGCTTAGCTGTACCTTGTTTGGGGATAGGGAAGTGGATAGGCTGCTTTAAAGACAGTCAGTCATAAGTGAGGAAGGTAAGGTAGATTCGATTTTTATTTTTAGTTCATTAACCGCAGTAAGTGCTCCATTCTGTGGCCGCTTCAGCTCTTCTGTATATGAGACTGAACTTGAGCCTAAATCATTTTTAATTTGCTTGTTTTTTTTTTTGTAATTGCACTGGACATTTCCAGTACTTAAAACTTGTTTGGTTGTGTACTCATTGAACATTTCTGCAAGTTTGAGCTGTGCCCATCTTGAAAGTTCAAGTGGAAGTCTGACTGAGGCTGTACATTTTCCTGTTGCTTGGTCAGCTGCCACGGTTGTTACCAGCATGCTGGTGGAGTGGCTGAGTTTTCCTCTCGGTGTGTTGGAGGAGCAGAGTGTCAGAGGAGTGGCAGATTTGTAAGCTACATTGGCATTCTGGTAGTGCGATCTTCCCTCCCCTCTGTGGGAGGTGGAGGTTCAGTACATCCATGAATCTGTACTTGGAACTCTGGCTGGTGGCCTGGATCTCATCGGCGGCACTTGGGGGCAGATTGGTGAAGAAACTGGTATGTCAGCAGGGGAGTAAACTGCCCACATTAGATAACTCTACTATTTCAAGCTTGGCATTTTCTTGCCATTCTTAGGAGCCTGAGCGAGAGCAAGGTCTCTGAGTTTGGGCCTGTCCAGTATACTGGCTTTTGATAACTTACTGCACCTTGAATCTAGTAAAGTAGCACAGTGAAAGAGTGTTAGCCCCTTCCCCTCAGCAGCATTAGACCTCATCTTATTTTGACCCACAAAGGGGCCTGGTGAGAGCAGGCCATTGATCATTTTGAACATACAAAGATTGTTTTATTCATCATTCTAATCACTCTGGTCATAGCTTGACTTTTCTGTTACTATTTCTGGACATTTTTCCCCTCTCAGTGCCAGGGAGAGGGGCTGGTGTTCCTTTTTTTCCTGTAAAGCTTGAGGACTGCCTAAGCTTCAACTTGTGCACCTACCAGGTTGGTAGCCAGTGCTGATGGTAACTGCAATTGAGCACTTTCAAAAAGGGTGACTCAATCACGGTGCCTGTGCGCAGGCCTAGGCCTACTCAGCAGGAAGGGTGACCGGATAGGGGGTCGGCGAATATAGCGACAAGATGTCACTATATATACACGCACATGGGAGGGGGATATGCCGTGCAATGGGTAGAAGGGGAGCGAGGGTTTATGGGGTGCAGTGCAGTGGTGGGCTGCGAAGCTGTCCATGTGGCATGGTGGATTGGTGACAGGCTAGGGTTGGGAGGTTTTCAGATTCGGTTCTGGGCGAGCACTCGTTTTTTGCACCAGCCTGGGAATTTTTTTTTGTGGTTGCCTTTGCCCCAGTGGTGAAGCCCCCACATAAAAAATTCCTAAGTCTCCTCGCCCTTTTGCTGTGCGTGAGTGTACATCATGACATTGATTTTCGGTGATGTACACTCTCCCAAACAGCAGTCGCCTTTCTGCGATCGCTGTTATGACATGGAACCCCTGGGTTTGGTTAAATGTGTGTGTTTATTATTGTTTAATTTGACATGGATGCATGAGGTGTATGAGTGGGGTAGTGTGTTTGTTATTAACGTTGTTTTGTGAGTGATTATTTATATTATTCTGGGTTGGGAGGTTTGGTTTTCTGAGGGTGGTTTTATTTTTGAGGAGGGTAGCCGGTGCAATTTTTAACAAAAATGTGTTGGCTGCATAACAGTCCCATTATTTTATACTCACCTGAACAGCTGTGTCTACTGCACACTTTTGGGGAGACCAATGCACAGTACCTTGCTGGCTATGGTTATTGACTGGTACGGGGGTTTGGCATCCTTTGGGATCGTGGACAGAGATGCTGGCTTGCTCATCTGGGAATGGGGAAAGGGGGGTGTGCTTGGCAGTGTAAGGTCAAAAAGGTGCTCTGGGCATAGACTGGCCCAGGACAGAGGACCTGTCTGGTTCCAATCCCAATGACTGCCCAGATTACAGTGGAACAGGTAGTGAGAAGACTGGATCATTCTACACCCCTCATGCAGTTCTATTTAATCCCAGGTCCCTGAAAAATAAAACTGCGGTGACAGCGGCATTTATCACAGACTCCTCAGCAGACCTGGTATGTACCACATAGACCTTGTTGGGTGATGACTCAGGTCCTGTGCTGGAAGCATCTATCCCTCTGGGTTATTCTGTGGTGCACAGCATGAGGTGGGGGTGTAAGGGGGTGGGGTGACTATCCATTTTAGATCCACTCTGGAACTGATGGCATACCTCATGGTGGAAACCACTTCATTTGACTGCGTGGCTGTTAAAAAGGGTCTGGGTACAGGTTGCAGAACAATTCTCACTTACCATCTTCCATGGCATGGGAGTGAATTTCTGCAGCAACTCAAGAGCTTAATGGCTGACCTAATGGTGATCCTCTAGCCTGTTAGTGCTTGGTGATTTCAACTCTTGGGTCAACAATGAAGACTGTCTGTTTGGATAACAGTTCCTCCAGTTTACGTCTTCACTGGGTTTAGTATCGGTAATTGCCACCAGGACTGACCCAAAAGTCCATGCGTTAGATTTGATTTTCATATTGAATCTTGACATTAGTAATGTCAGGGTTTATCTGGTTGGGTGCTTGCATCATCATGACATAGAGTTTCTTTTGTTGGGCCTCTCATTGTCAACCCTCTCCAGTGGAGATGGTCAGATATTGTCCTGTTAGAAACTTGAAGCCTACCAGTCTCCAAGCTATTCTGGACATCTTAACATGGTATCAGCATATGCTAGGGAATGGAGAATGCCATGGAGGGCTATAATAAAGCCCTTATGCCAGCCTTCAACTCTCTGGCACCCTATTGTGTCCACCCCTTGATGTCCCACCTTATGTTACATTGGTTTGATGATGCCCTAAGACTTCTTAATGAGTAAGGGGCAGAGGTTGGAGCATTCCTGGCAGTGATCCAAGTCACAGGAGGATAAATTAATGCTGAATGCTCACTATGGTGAATTTCAGTGCTTGATCATGCTGAAAAGGCAGTATTTCTGTCACGTGTGATCGCTGAAGGAAAAAATGGACCCATTCCTACTCCCCCCGCACTCCCTCAGGCATTATGACACCCATTCCTTCACTGTCCCATGCAAGTCCACCACTGCAGGCCAAGCAGCCTTCTCATACTGCATGCCTAAACTGTGGAATTTGCTCCCCTCGGCCATTTGTCATGCCTCCACCGCACACTACCTCAACTCCCTTCTCAAAGCCCACCTCTGCTGTACATGTGCATGCACCTAACCCTCCCTTTTTCCCTAAATTAGGCCTGAGCACTTACCAACCTGTCTGGCAAGGATGACAGTTTATGCTGTCGGATTGAAACTACTGGCTGTGTTATATTGGACTCGCTGTTAGCATCTGAGATTGTAGTATATCATAAGTAATTTGCTATTGCAGTGCATCATAATATCTGTTGTATCTCTGGTGCTGTTCCTTTATTTTTTGCTGTATATCATATGTACTGTCCCCCATGCCTGCCCCCTCCGGATGCATCTGGAATCGAGCAGTTGTCTGCTTAGTATGTCCTTGCTGGTAAACCTTTTAAATAAATAACCATGGACAGATTGCTAAATCCTCACTGTCATCAGTCAGGAAGAGTTGTTACAGCAGAAAAAAAATGTGATGAGTTCAAACAATTTATCCCTTGCAAGATGTCTTCCATCAGAGCTGGTATCCCCTCAGGTGTCCATTCATGGGCCAGCAGTACTCAGGAGGTGAAGGGCTTAGGCACTCTGCTGTTGTGTGAAGAGTTTGGGCCAGTCTGGACGTCTCCTGAGTGGTCTTGGGGCTGCACCCTGCATACTGTATAATGGACCCCTGGGCCTACCAGTTTTCTCTCAAATTACTGGACAGCTCTAGTTCCAATAAGCATTGAAATTATCAAGTGTTTGCTTTGGATGGGTGTTTTCCCCACTGAACTGAAAAGGGCAGTGGTGAACCCCCTGCTGAAAATGCCATCACTGGACCCAGACGATCTGGCAAATTATAGGTCTTTTTCCAACTTTCCATTTTTAGGGAAGGTAATTAAGACAGTAGTAGTGGCACAGCTTCAGGACCATTTGAAAACGCTATGATATCTATCAGCCATTTCACTTTGGGTTTAGACCTTGGCATAGCATTGAGGTAGCACTAGTCATGGTGTACAATGATCTTCTGATGAGAAACAACAGCCTGTGTTCCATCTTGGCACTGCTGGATCTTTCCTCAGCAGTTGACACAGTGGGTCATGAGGTACTGTTGACCCACTTGAGGCACTATGTAGAACTTACTGGGAGAGTGATGCAGTGATTTGAGTCCTACTTGTCCAGCAGAATATAACAGGTGGCATTAGGCACTAACATCTCAAAGGCTGCTGTCCTCTGCTGCAAAGTACCTCAGGGGTTGATGTTATCTATCATGCTGTTTGCTGAGTACATATTGCCATTGAGGGAGATCATCTGACAGTATGGTCTGAATTTTCACTGCTGTGCAGATGACACCCAGATCTACCTGTCATGTGCACCTGATGGGGTCGACACCGTGGCTGTGTTAGATGAGTGTTTGGCTGAAATCCAAGACTGGATGGCCTCAAGCTGGTTCAGACTAAACTCATCAAAGACAGAGGTGTAACTGGTGAAACCAAGCCATGTGGGGGCAGCAGTGAATAGTAATAGTGCCTTGTTGCCATCGTGAAACTATGAGCTGCTAAAAGGATAAGAAATCTGGGCATCACTGTGGACGTTGGATTGACACTAGAACATCAGGAGTTGTCAGTTGTCTGCAGTGGCTTTTACTACCCTCATAATACTGCCTGAATTCAAATCTATTCGGTGATCTCTGACTTGGAAACACTAGTACACACATTTTTCACTTGCAGACTGGATCTTTGCAATGCTCTCTACTTAGGGGCTATCTGCGAGGCTGTTGTGTCACTTGCTGCTCATGCAGAACTCAACAGTGCAGGTGATTGCAGGAATCTCATGCCAGTTTTGCAGGAACTGCACTGGTTGCCAATGAGGAGGTGCATCAGCTGCAAGATAAATTTGTAAAGTTTCAAAGCCCTGCATGATTCGGGCGCTGACTACCTGAAAGGCTTTCTGATGAATACATTCCCATCTGCCCCGTGGTTCCTCCGAGGTGTGGCTCTTTATGGTTCCATGTTCCTGCTTCTATGTTTCAATCAGGATATAGAGCCTTTAGTATTTCTGCATCTATCTTGTGGCACTTACTGCCCATTTATTTCAGGGGAGTCACATCACAGGAGCATTTTAAGGGGCTACTTAAAAGCAATGTAACTTGGCATTTGGGACCACTTAGAACTATGCATTGGGTGGTGTGTTTTATGATTGCTGCTTGTATCCTGACCCGTTTTAATTTAAACGTGTTTTATGAGCACTGAATTGTTAATCTGTATGGCACCCAGAGCTTTGACTGGTCATCTAACAAATAAACTGACTTGTCTTATAAAAAGAGAGAGAGAGTGTGAGTGTTTGTTTGTTTTGAGTGGGGGAGGCTATCACCAGAATACCACCTTCTAGGCTCTTGCTACAGATATAGTGTTACTGTACCCCCACCAGAAGTGATGGTATCATGCAGAAATAGGACTGCATCTTCTATTTAGAGACACCATGATACAGAATATGGAAGATTCAATAAGCACAAGAGGAGTGCAATCCTACTTTTATCTTAAGCTTTTCAGTTCTTTTCAAACCAAGCAGTAATGTGTTGGAGTAGGAAATTTGCATTCAAGGACACAAAAGGGAATAGCCAGGGCAATGACAGTCTGGGTTTGAGCTATAGCTGGCAAGAGAACCACTCCTTATCCAGGGCTCCTAAATCTACAGGGATTCCTGTATTTTACAGGAAAATTGAGTTATTTACTGGGAAATTGTTCCCATAGACTTGCATTGGTTATGAGGGAAAACACAGCAATTCTGCTTTCATAGGAAATAATGTAATCTACAGGAAAACACAGGAACATTTTCCTAGAATTACAGGAAAAATGCCAAATCAATCTGGGAATACTGTAGACCATGTAGCTGCCACATGAAGAAGGCAGATACGGAATGGAAGGGTAGTCAATCCTCCTCCCCCCCCCCAAAGAAAAAAATGAATGCACAGTTAATCCAGATTAATTATTTTCCTTTTGTTGAAGTGTGTCATGCAGAGAATGTTACTTTCCCTGGAAGTGAACATATCAAGTGCTCTTCATACCTCTTCAGCACTGTGACCTCAATGACTATGTCACCACAGCTGACCAAAGAAACCCAGTCACCTTCTGCTAGACTGATTGCATATAGTATCGTTTTGCATAAGGTCGAAGTGCTCAGGAGGTATGAGGACAAATATCATATTTGTGTGCCCATCAACATCAAGGAAGATGGACTTTTTTTTTTTTTTTTTACATAAAGCAGCATTTACTATTGAGAGGCAAATCTTATCAGCAAAATGAGAATGAAAAATGCATCCAATATAACCAAAAAACAGGCTTCTTGTAAAAAATCATTAACATTGTCTGCCAGCTGTTTTTGAGAGAATTGCTTTTGTTCCAGCTCTGTTAGATGATGCAGGCAGAAGGATCTCACCGACATCATAGTCATTCTACCAGTGGGTCTGGTTGTGCAGGCAGGAGAGGGAACCCACTCGTGTTGTGATGATAAAAAGAGGCAGAAGTAAAAAGAGATGAAGAGAGGACAAAAAAAGTGGGAATACGGTGTGAATTGTGACAGCACAAGAAAATTCCTTTGATCAGAACAAAATAAATCATAGGTAATAAGGAAACATTATGTAACCAGCTGTATACCACGTGCGGGTGAGGTATGGAGACCTGTAGGATATGCAGCCAACACTGGATGTCCGGAGCAGGATAAAAATGACCTCTTCAGATGTATGATTATTTCTAGGCACCACAAATAGCGCAGCACAGACCTTTTCTAGTGAGCCACCATTACTGTAACTGCACATGTAACAGTGTGGTATGGAGACAAAGAAAAGACGAGACATACATACACATGTACACAATCACTTTGTGAATTAAAAACATTTATTTCAAAAGACAAACTGTTTTTTTTTGTTCCCTGTGAATTTCACAGCCATTAAAGTAGCTGCTATATTATTTCTACCATATCCACACTTTAAAGAATCGAGAGGCACACAAACTTAACCAATAACAGCTTTCTTTTCTTTTCACTACAATACCACACACATTATAGGATAAAAAGACAGCATATGGATTTGTTCACCTCGAGGAGGAAGAAATGTTATGTTCCTGCTTCCCTCCCTGAGCTGAGTGTGAGGAAAACTTGGTAACTGCCATCATAAAATGGGTACAGTACGCCCTGCATGCTGATTGGCCAGGACCCATGTGTGGAGACAGTACTACTAATGGGGAAAGGTTATATTCTGAAAGTTAATGTTCCTCACAAACACATTGTATAATTACAGTAAGACACAACAGGCATTGGTGGTACTGTGACAAAAATTATTCCGGCCAGGGAGAGCACCAATTTTATCTGTTTAAATGAGGATAGAATGGTTGCAATGCATAACTTATCTCATTAAAAAGATCAGAAGGATGGTCTGTTCTTTGATTATGATGACTGTTGAATGGAATGGTGCCAGAACCTGCAGAGGGAATATATTAAAGGGGCACTGTCAGCTTTGCCCTCCGTTTACCTTAAGTTCACAAATGCTGACCTGTGGATACAAACGAGCATTATGTATGCTCTGGAATGGCCCTGCATCAAGGTAAAAGTGATCAGTTTACCCGATTTCTGATAATTTGCACTTATTTCTCAATATTCATCCCGACTGAAAGTTTCCATTCCCCGGAAGCAGATGCCATGCCGGGAACGCGCGTCTACTGTTCACTCCGTGCTGAGGTGGACCTTTTCGCTAAACACATCACAGCACCACCGCAATACAGCATTAACAATAAAATTAGAGCTGCTGGTATATGCAACTTGATAAAGCAGCTGGATTAACTTTAAAATCCATTGGAGTCTGAGGCGAAATCCAGCGCATGCGCACTAGTGGCACTTTCTGGCGCATGCGCGAGATCTTTCCTGTGACCACAAGTGCGCATGCGCGGGATTTCGGCCTCAGACTCCAATGGGATTTTAAAGCTAATCCAGCACTCGTTTTATCGTCGTACATACCAGCAGCTCTTTAATTTTATTGTTAATGCTGTATTACATGTGTGCTGTGATGTGTTTGCGAAAAGGTCCACCTCAGCACGGAGTGAACAGTAGACGCGCGTTCCCGGCGCGTTCCCGGCATGGCATCTGCTTCCGGGGAATGGAAACTTTCAGTCGGGACGAATATTAAGAAATAAGTGCAAATTATCAGAAATCAGGTAAACTGATCACTTTTACCTTCATGCAGGGCCATTCCAGAGCATACATAATGCTCGTTTGTATCCACAGGTCAGCATTTGTGAACTTAAGGTAAATGAAGGGGCAAAGCTGACAGTGCCCCTTTAAACAAACTCTGGCCAGAGCCGATAAGGCTGCAGCCAAGGAATTTAGAGTAAAAATATTAAAAATTACCAAAGCTATGAGCCTGTGTTCTCAAAATGTAATGTACAGTAGGCTCATAAATTTGTTGTTTTTAAATATTTTTACACCAAAGTTTCAACATAGGACCCTGCCTTATGAAGGGCAGAGAAAATGTTTGACTCCTTGTCTAAAGAAGATTTCCCACAGGGACTGCAAAATCAACTTTTGGGATGCAAAAAACACATTTTGGGCAGGAGTTGAAAAATGGCAGCTGTCATGTTTATGAGGTGTTGTAAAGAAATGGCTATGTTGCAAATTTGGGATAAAAATATTGAATATTACCAAACTTACCAGCCTGCATTTGTAAAATTCAGCATTGCCTCATAACTTTTTTTTTTTTTTTCAGTATTTTTACACCAAATTTATAACATAGTCTTCTTATGACCCTGCCTCATGAACAAGGGCAGAGAACATTTTCAACTCCTGTCTGAAAGGTGATTTTGTGCAGGGACAGTGACATCACCTTTTGGGATGTACAATAAAACAACATTTCAGCCAGGATTTGAAAAATGACAGCTGTCACATTCACAAGGTGCTATAAAAAATGCCTATGTTGTAAATTTGGGCTAAAACTATTGAAAATTACCAAAGTTATGAGCATGTGTTTGTAAAATTCAACATAGGTTCATAACTTTTTTTTTTTTTTAAATATTTGTACATCAAATTTTCAACATAGCCTTCGTATGACCCCAACTCATGAACAAGGGCAGAGAAAATGTTCAACTCCTGTCTGAAAGATGATTTCACACAGGGACCATGAAATCACTTTTTGGGACAGATTTGCTTAATGTCATGAGACAGGGTACCATAAAAGGTATGTTGAAAATGTGGGCCAAAAATATACAAAAATGGCCAAGTTATGCCACTAAACACAAAACGCCATTGAAATGCACTGAACCGCATACCTATTTTTTTAGTTCGCAGTCCGGCTTTGAAGAGTTGAAGATGTGTCTGCAGTCAAGGGTGCCAGAAGATGGTAAAAGCTGAGGGGGCTGAGAATCAAAAGGGCACTTATAAAAGTACAAAGGGTACTTTTTCAATACTAGTTTTTGCCATACAGAAATAAAAACTGGAGTGGCTAGCGTCCATTTTGCCCCCCTGGTTCTGGCACCTATGTCTGCTGTCCAAAGAGGATTGCAGCGTTGGACCCCTGATGGGTAAGTAAGGGCTTGGTGTGGTGCGGGATGGTGTGTGCCAAGTGGGAAGGTTGGGTGGGGGGACAGTAATGGCTGCAAAAGACATTGCCAGATGGTTTCCTTTTTACAGGGTTAAGAAAAAAATGACTGAAGATTTCTCATTGCAACACTGGGGGATTGGCATAATAAAAATGAAAAGAAGGTCACGGCAGAACACGATCATGACACTGGGGGAATTGGGCACCCCCAGTGTCACTGTTATGTTTCTGCAGGGGTGGGGTGGTGGGTGCCGAGAGGGAGGAGGAAAAATATATATAATAATAACAAAAAAGAGGTCACGATGGAACATGGCACAGTCACCATGTCCAAGATGGCTGCTGACCTCTACCGCACATGCTCAAGTAGTTGCACATGCACAGTACAGTTTGATGGCTATCTTGGACATGGCTGAGTGTGCCATGTTTCACCGTGACCTCCACAAAACAGTGTTGTGCGACTGCTAATGGAAAGAGTGGAGTGCTTCACGGACATGGAGGTGACTATGAGGCAACTCTACACTGTTTGGTCTGAAAAATTCTCCTTTTTTTGATTGATCGCAGGAGGTCTGCAGCCTAAAATGGGCCAACTCTAAGGAGTCAATAGAAATCATGGAGCTGCGATAAGAGCCTTGCTTCACAGTGCACAAAAGGCTGACTTCGCTAGGCAGTGAAAGGCCCGATTGGCCGTATTTCAATAAAAATAGGTTTAACATGCACAGCCTCCTGTGTGATGCTCATCACAATAAACGATGTGACAGCCACCAACACGATCAGGTGTGTGGAAGGCAAAAACTATGAGGTGAGGCCAGTGGCCCTTAACATCATCATGTTGGAGTAAAAGAGCCAGCGAGAGGACATAATCTCAGGTTTCTGTAAACTCAAGAATATCCATACGATTGGACATGCAGAGAAGTTTGATCAGACACCCTCCTTCAGGACATGGGGAAGACATCTTAAAGCTCAGAGTTGGTGAAGTTAGGAAATCCCTACTTCCAGAGGCTGATGAACCAATGAAACAGCCTACCAGTGGAGACAGTGCAGATGAAGACAATACAAGCCTTCAAGGTAAGCCTGGCAAATTTCTGCTTAGCACGGGAATCATTGGATACCCTGGGCTACAAGTTAGTACATGATAACACAGCATACTAGGAGGCAAAGATGATGGATACAGTGTACCTTTGCACCTTAAACTGCTTTGTTACAATGTCACTAAATAAGTGGACGTGGCACATCATAATGGATCTTCCATAAAGACCATGGAACAAAGGGTAATGACAGCCCACGAAGATCTATGGTCCTTTTCAGTAATTCTTCATACTATTTGGCCAGAAGTAATGTCTATCTCAAAAGACAGCAATTTTTTTCACTTCACAATTTTATTAATCCAGGATATCCCAGCTACGATGCAACATCTTGCGTCTTTCCTTTTCTGCAGCTGGATCAACAAAGGTTCAAAAGTGGCCCATTACAGTAAAAGGGTTGGGAGTGTTCTGGCTTCAGTTCTGTTCCACCCTGTTATAATACTTTTGACTTTACGTTGAATTTTAAATCCTCTTGATGATATACAGTACGTAAGAATGGTGGTCTAATGAGCATTCAGGTCTACAAAGCCTCCATCCGTGCCCCAGGGAACGCATTCAGACGTGTGCTTGCTTGTTTGTATCACAGAACTGCTATTAGCTTGGAGAAATGCTACTCTGAATTTGTTTTTGTTGTTGTTTATCACTTGTTTAATAACTTGTTTATCACTACTGTATATTTGTTCCCCCAGTAAACACCTGGAACCAAGCTATCACAGCTCAGTGTGCCTTTCCTGGTAACAAATTACAAATAAAAACTCTACAAAACAGTTGGCACTTTTTTGCCTCTTTACTAAGTAGTGGTTACAGGACTGGTCTTCCCTTAGGATTCTGGGTCCATTAACAGTAATAAAGAAGATGGTCCAAGACAGGTAAAAGGGTGAGCCAAGGATCTTAGTGCACAGATTTAGGTTGATCTGTAGTGGCATCACTGCTGTGAAAAAGCTTAGGATAGGTCCCATTGCATAGATTTGTTCTCAGTACAATTCACATCAAATGATATGCCAATGAATTGCTTTTTCATTCCATTTTTTAAAGTTGCAAATGCATTGGCAGCTCACAATGGGGACTGTGCACTCACGGGCAGGAAGTACACACCAAAGGTACATACCCCACCCTCGCAGCTCTGCACCTGCAGACTGGTGCGAACTGGCCAGTATTCACTACTGCCTGCCACCAGTCTGTGGCAACACTACAGCCCAGGGGTGGAGTCACAGTCCTGGGAGAGCAACCAATGTGATGCCCATCCCGGGCCCAAAGTGGATCCTTCATGCAGGAAAGCATGGGTCTGGGGTAGTGAATGCCTACCATAAGCACCCAGACCCATGCGACCATGCCCCAATGTCCAGCCATCAGATGGAGGGCCCCCCACTCACCACACAGCCCCAACCCCAAAACCGGAATACCCCCATGACCACATGTGGCTACCCAACCACGTAGTGGCATACCAGACCTGCCCCCCCAAACATCACACTGCTTCGTTCTCTATGGGGCTGTGCTGTGTCAGGGGGTGGGGTCAGCCTAAGGCAATAGGGGACAGGCCAGTGTAGTGTTGGGGGTTGGGTGGTTCCCTGCTACCCCATGGATGGGGCTGACCTAAGTTGGGGGGCATGGCACTTTGGGACACACAGGTACCAGCCCAATCAGCATCCCCAGCCCTTCTGTTCAGCCCAGTGGGCTGGGGCAGCATGGGGGGGTTGATTCCAGGTCCCCCTGTACCCGGACAGTGTTGTCCATGGGGGCGTGCAGTGGGTTACGGCAGAGTCTACCCTCACCCTGTACCCTACTGTGTCTCCTGTGTGCAGTACATTGCTGCTTTGTGCATGCCGCTTAATGCTGGCATGCCCCCTGCCCACCCCCAGTGCGTTGCTGTCCGCACAGTTGGGCACTCCCACACATTGCCCACTTGCACCCCCTTCATGAATGCTGTGGGTCCCCCGCTCCATGGCATTCACACGTAGTATAGTATACATTCCCAGTTTCTTGTGTGGTGCATAGGCTTCATGAATAGGGCCCAGTGTTTGTTTCCACCTCCAACATGTAATGTTTTTTTTTTTATAAACATTTTTGCAACATATCTGCCATTCTGTCACAATGCAATGCCACACTGAATTGCAATGGTTAGGCCAAAGTTCTTGCAAGGCTTTGGGCTGACTCCAGCAAAACCTTTGCAACTCATTGAAGCATGAAAAGCAACTCATAGGTGAGACAGTTTAATGCAAATTGTATCTGGATGGTAGCGTAAAGTTTCCAAAGTGTTCTGCTGGAGCTCATGACTTAGCTGCCAGTGCTAGGCCACACAGCATGTCCCTGTGTTCTCACAAGTGGATTGTGTTTTTTGTAGGAGTGAAAAGGGCTCCTTAAAATTCATCTAAACTGTAAATGTATATTTTATTTTCCTGTATTTAACATGCCATTGTAATAATGTGCTAAATATTGCTTCACGTGAATTATGTGACAAGCCTACCACAAGCCTGGTGTACATATAATACATATCACACAGACACTGGTGGCCTCTAACACGTTCACTCTGGAGTATAGGAAGTTGAGAAGGGACATGATGTCTATCTTTCAAATACTCCAGTTTGTCAACAAGACTGAACAGACAGAGGTTTACTCTGGTGTTCTCCAGCAGGATATGGGGGCACGCCCTGAAGTGCAGAGGCACTCAATTCAGGGATAAAGTTATGAGGCACTTCTTCTCACAGAGGGTGGTGAATCTATAGAACAGCCAAACAGCAGAGACAGTGGGCATTAAGAAAATACAGGCCTTCAAGACAAGACTAAAAAATTGCTGCTTATCAAGGGAATCACTGGGTACCCTGGGTAATAGAGTGGGTAGGGAATCACTGGGTACCCTGGGTAGTAGAGTGGGTAGGGAATCACAGGGTTCCCTGGGTGGTAGAATGAGTAGGGAATCATTGGGTACCCCGGGTAGTAGAGGGGGTAGAGAATTAACAGGTATCCGGGGTAGTATAAAGGGCAGGGACTCACTGGGGATCCTAGGTAGTAGAGCGAGTAAGGAATCACAGAGTGCCCTGGCTAGTAGAGTGGGTAGGTAACCACAGGGTACCGTGGGTAGTAGTGTGAGTGGAGAGTCACCAGGTACCTTAGGTAGAAGAATGGGTAGGAAATCACTGGGTACTCGAGTGGGTAAGGAATCCCAGGGTACCCTGGGTATAGAGTGGGTAGGGAATCACTGGATACCTTGAGTAATAGAGTGGGATGGGAATCATAGGGTACCCTGGGTAGTAGAGTGGGTAGGGAATCACAGGATACCCTGAGTAGTAGAGTGAGTAGGGAATCGCTGGGTACCCTGAGTAGTAGAGTGAGTAGGGAATCACTGGGTACCCCGAGTAGTAGAGTGAGTAGGGAATCACTGGGTACCCCGAGCAGTAGAGTGGGTAGGGAATCACTGGATACCTTGAGTAACAGAGTGGAATGGGAATCATAGGGCACCCTGGGTAGTAGAGTGGGTAGGGAATCACAGGATACCCTGAGTAGTAGAGTGAGTAGGGAATCGCTGGGTACCCTGGCTAGTAGAGTGGGTAGGGAAACTATGTAAGTGAGTACATGTTTATACAGCATACCCGTTGGTCCTCGCTTTCAAAGTGTGTGTGTGTGGGGGGGGGCATGATGGACCTACAGTCCTTGCTGACCATACTGTTTCTATGTTGCAGCTAGTGTGTCATTCATGGAGGAACTAGAAAGTCACTGTGTAGTTCTTGTGTCAATCCCAGCTATAATTAGACAAACATGAAACCCATTATAATTTCTAAAGGGACAAACTGTTATGGCACTTTGGTGATACCTTGTGAGCTATGAAAGAAACAGGTAACTTCTAACAAAAAAAAGGATTGCCTCAATTGTACTAAAGGAAATCATTCCAATTCTTTTACAAAGAATTCTGATCTGCAAGCATCTCAAGCTTGACCCTTGTGTTCTTTCCTAACGATATGCAGTAAGACTGGCTTACAGTTTAGTAATTTGGTTGATCTTTAATTGTGAGGCAATCAGGGCTGCAGTCATCTCTTTCCAGGCTTGAGGTGCATATTAAACCCATATACTGTCCCATCATCTCAAGAGCTGCAGAGCTGGCCAGGTGGGTATCATTACTAGTTACCTGGCATTACAGTCAAAAGGTTAAATAAGTCACATTCAGCTCACAAACCTCTTCCTGTCCTAAACAGCCCTCTTTATATACACTACCATTAAATATGTAATTTTCATCATAAGTTAACATAGTTCAAACATTGATGGCATTGAAAAGCAGTACACCAACAACAGGAAAAAAGCTCACACAGCACTTTTTCAAACGTGTTTGTGAAAAAACAAAAACAAAAAAAAAAAAACTATAATGTACAGATGTTAAAATATATATGATGCCCTGAGTAGTAGAAGCATTTTATTTACTTTCTATAAAAAAAATTATAAGGTACATTAATCGTATTAAATGAGCTAGCAACACACAAAACAGCAAGCAGAAAATGTTGCTGTTATATTTTGAAGTGGTTGCTACTTTTTATTTCTGAAGTAATTCTCTTTTTCCATTTGCCCATTAGAAGGGTTTCTGGTGGGATGTACAGCACAGCACATTGCCTCGTTCTATTCCTCATCATACCTCATCAGCATGAAGGCCTCACTTGCTGTGACATCACAAGTGACTACTTTTGTAGCATAAGATTGGTTCTTCTTGGTCAGTTGTGATGTCACAGACAGTGAGGACATAGAGCTGAGGATGGATGTAGAGCTGAGGATGCAAAAGGAGGAATACAATTAGCTATGCCTCCAGGTACAGTACTGTTCCACATATTACCCCAAGTAATTGTTAGGTAGAAAGTCTTCTAATTAGCAAGAGGAAAGGGAAAAGAAAAGACCATTTCAGATACAAGAAGTAATAGTGCACTACTTTTGAAAGACAATATAAATTTCCGGCGGTACACTAGCTCATTAAATTAGAATTTAGGCTGTTTATTTTAGAGAGGCAGGCTTCTGTAGGCCCTAAATACATGTGTTATACCTCTGAGTAGACACATATTTAAAAGGCAGTATAGTATACTGGTTAAAAGCACTGAGCTGCAAACCTGGGGAACCAGATCCGAATCATCCCACACAGACACCACTTGCATACTGTGTGACCATAAGCAAGTCACTTAACATCCCTGTGCTCCCAGGATACACCTGGAATTTATTGCTGTGTCTGAGAATAAACACTGGGGTTATTCATTTATTCATTAAGTGACTTCCCCCATACATAAACTCATAAAAACACGGGAGAATCCAGGTGGCATAATTCGTTGATTAACAGGGCTCTAAGATGTCAGAATTGTTAAAGTTATTTCCTCATCTTCTGCAGCAGTGCCATAAGAAATGCAGAATAACTGGTTGTAAAACATCACCAAGTTGGGGGTGGGGAGGTTTAGAACAGAGGCTAGAAGGTGCATCTTCACTGAAAGGGTAGTTACGGGTTGGAATGCATTCCTGGAGGAGGTGTTTCATTGAAAAATGGTAGGCACCTTCAAGAGGGGCCGGGATAGAGTTAGGGGAAAATAACAGTCAATGGAGGTGGGAGGGAGGCTTTGGAAGGAGGGGCAGGGTCAGTATATTATGTTCAGGGCCCTACAATACAAGCAGACTAGATAGACCTAATGGCCTTATTCTTCTGACTTTGTCATACTGTATGTTCATATGACCAGCGAAGGAATTCTAGAACTTAAACCTGAAGTTGAACACAGTATTTCTCTACGGTACATATGAGGTATCCATATGTGCTGTGCTTTATACTGGGCAGTGCGACTGGCGAGACTGGCAACACATACTGGAGTTTCTACTGATCCACAGATCATCTATGGTGCAGGTAGATGCACTATAGTACAGGTTTCCATGCTAACTGCTCAACTTATGAAGCTACACCTTTGTCAGGAAGGACCATCCTTCTATAGGGGTGAGGCACTAATTCAATCATATGAGCGTGGACAGAGTTTACATGGGGTTATGGATCACATTTTAGGACCAAAAAATTCATGTTACTTGGGAAACAAACTGGATTTGTAACCAGTCCTCTATGAATAAATAAGCAAAAGAAGATTTTTCTACCCCACCTTCTCTCTTGTATCTCCTTCCCTTAGAGACAGATCCTCGGCCTTGGAATCCCTAGTGTAGAGCTTGAGGGGTCAACAAGGTGATGCTTTTCACATATTCATAAAGCTATACGTTTGCACTATGCCTGTTAGCAGCACACTGATTGGCAGGTCACAAAATGTCATTAGTTTTGAGTGCTGTACATGGTTTCATTTTTGTTGACCAGGAAAGGAGGGATAGAGAACACTGCTTATTTTCAGCACCCACCTTTCAGAAATATTACATTGGACTTTTAGAAAAGTAAAACAAATCAACAAATATTTGGGGATGCAGGGTCACAACTATTAACTTACAGTATAAGAGCAGAAATCAGGATAGGCATAACTAGTTTTCTAGTACATCTGTTGAACTAACTGCAAATCAGATCACAGGTCCATAGGAAACCTTTGGGCTCTCCAAAAGAAGCCAGCAATGTTTTTAACAGGCACTCATCAGCTCCACAAAATAGTTGTGGATCCCACTGTATTTTTTCCAAGAAAACTTGTTGAGTAAAATAATACATTTTTTGACAACTGTGTTCAATTTCAAAAGTAGTACAAAAAAATATATTCTATAAATTGCATATATTTTAAGGCATCACTTCATTAAGATAATAGCGGCTGTCATAGGTTATACTTTTTTTTGTTTTGAAAATATAGAAATGAGATTTAAGACATTTGTCTTGGTGGGTACAAATATATTATTTTAGCCTATAATGGTTTATAATTAAGAATAAATAATGCAATAAGACGGAGAATTCAGAATATTTCATCTGGATTATCTGTGAGCTCATTTGGTCTTGTAAAACGCTTGCCACAGAAAAGCCAGTAGTAGGGTTTCAAAGCTGTTTATGCAAAATAAAGTTTTCTACTTACTTATAAGATTTTACCAGGAAATATAGGACTGTCTTCTAGTGCATCGGAGTGCTCCAGTGTAACTGACCCTTGATATTTACAATCAGCAGCTATGTCAGCTCCCAGAATTGAACTCCAGACCCCATCTTTGGAATTGCAATTAACAGACTGTGCTTCCTCTCCCCCACCAAACTCTGCTCTCCTTGAAACTCCTGCCACTCAGCTAGAACTTTCTCCTAATCCATTAGTCTCAAACATGTTAGGACACTTAAGAACCAGGCCTAATTTATGCAACCTCAAGAGATATTTAACTCCCAATTCAGCTGTGCCAACAGTTTCAAAGCAATGCATCAATCAAAGTCATGTTTGAGGCGTGGATATCAAGAAGAATTGCTTTTCTTTCATTTGACAATACAAAAGCAAAGCTGAATGTAACCAGTCTGTTAAAACATAAAAGCCAAGAATAATTTTGGTAGGAAATGGGGACTGAAGTTTACAGGCCACATCCGGGAGATCAGACTTGGGGAGATTACATTAATTAGCCTGGGAGTACAACCCAAGCCAATACTTCAGTAATGGGGACATGGCTCCCAATTCTCTTAGGCTATACATCTGTATAACAATTATCTATTTCTTCTAGCTTCTAAGTGCAGTCAGTTACTTTCCTTGCATTAGTTCTCAAGTTTTACCTCACTCTAAATACATACCACCTCTAAATTACTGTTTGCTAACAACAACTAGCTTTTCAAATACAAAACTAGAGTCCATACAGCAGTGTTCATACTCTGTGTGACTGGTTTCCACTGGAGGCACTACCATCGGAGTCTATTTTTGCTTTCTGTTGCGACTCTGCCTGATCCATGTTGTTTTTGCTTTCATTTTCCTCTCTGGCTCCTTCATGGGTTTTCATGTGCTTATGGAGGTGGTCGTTCCTCATGAAGATTCGGCTGCATATGGCACATGTGAACTTTTTGGTGCCTGTGTGGGTCTGAAGATGTCTCTGAAGCTCATCCGACCTTGTAAAACGCTTGCCACAGAAAAGCCAGTTGCAGACAAAAGGTCGATCTCCACTATGCCATCTCAGGTGGGCTTTTAGATGGGAGGTCTTGGCATATGCCTTGCCACAGCCAGGGATATGACAGTTGTGGAGGTTCTTCTTGGTTGCATCTGTACAAGCTCCAATTCTTTCAGCTTCTAGGCAGTTGGGACACCGGCAGACTGTCTGACCAGAGCTCCTGGGCATGGAACGCCTTGAGCCTTTTGGCCTTGTAGTATCATCCAATGCTCGATCAAGAGAATGAGTCTCCTGTACAGATTCCAGTTGCTTAAACCCTTCCTGTCCAATGAAATGTTGGGTTGGTGGTAATATATGTGATGATGGCCCACATACTGGATGCTCCGAATTGTAGCTGCCAAGGGTGGACTGTGGCCCTCCTGGATGACTTGGGGCTTGAAGACCACCTTGATTGTGTTGAAGATCCATCCAGCTAGCTCCAGCATGGAGGTCCCACCATGATGCAACACTTCCATCATCAGTGGCACTGGTTGTGTGAGAAGGCAGAAACCAAGTCTCATAGGGATGTGCCATATCTTGTGGCTTTTGGAAGAATTTGGGTAGGTATTGTGTTTGTTCACTTTCAGTCACAGATTGGATGGAGTCTTTTGGGTTCACAATTGAAGAACTCAGTAGATCATAACTGTCAATTGTTGAGACTAAAGAATTTTTGGTTGTTGTCAGGCTGAGAAGCTCTGTCAGGTAAGATGATGATGTGAAGTTGGTAGTGCTGGGTCTCTTCTCTGTTATGGAGGTATCTAAAGGATAGAAGCCCAAATCCAGTATGGATGCAGATGGCACAGGTGGTGTATCTGGTGGGTTACCAGTGGAACTGCATATAGCAGTTAACATTGCCACACAGAGAATTCCACTTAGAAGTTATTGGATCTGTAAAACAGGAAAACATTTGAGAATTTACTGTCATTTGAAGACTGCAATGTGCAACAGTAAGTGAAGTTTATTTTTAACAATGCCTTTCCCCAATGGCCCAGTGTGCCTTACAATAAAATGCAGGCGTAAACCACTCACTATATCAATAAATAGAAACGAACAAAACAGGAACTTGCTGACACCATCTGCTGTCTACAGTATAAAGAAAAACATGTAGTTACTGAACCTCCATGATAGCCTGATGCCAGACACCACACGGCCCCACTCCGCATGCTATTTGTCAGTGACTGCAGAATTTACAACTGGCACTGTTACTTTGATGCTGCCATCTGTGTTCAAACAAACAAACAAAACTTAAAAAAAAAAAAAAAAAAAAAGAGCGAGGGTTGGAGGTTTATAGCTTGTGCTGCATGACTTATGGCAGTATTCTGGCCACACCTGCAGCACTCCAGATGTGCACCAATGTTAATGCCCTATTTTTAAACAAAATGCCACATTTGTGACACATTCACTTCTTTATGGTAACAAAATGATGCATGCGTAATTTATTTGGCATATGTGTCATGTTCCATGGACAACTTGTGACAAAAGTTAGACCTCTTATCATGGGGTCTAAGTTTTCCTCAAATATTGCAAGTGCACTACAAATGTAATACAAGTCTTTGAAATCCAGCCCCAAGTATCAACTGAGAAATTGTGCCTCCCATAGTCAAATGGTTAGGGCAGCCCCAACCACGTTAGTGCCTGCCTATGATGAACAGCATGATTGGATGGGGTAGGGGCATATTCACCAAAGGCTCCCTCTGCATGGTGCTTACTGTTTAGAGTTATCACATAGAATACACCACTGCCCCATGTGTATGAGTGACCCCCTTACATACAGTGTGGAGCGCCATCTTCAAAGGTTTTGACAGCCTTAAATCACCTCTATCACAGTGCTATATAATGCTGTCAAAACCCTATTCTTATCCCCTGCACACAGTGTGCATGAACACCCCCCCCGACCAAGTGTCCTTCCAGCATTCCCCCACCTCCAAAAACTGATCCAACTTCTGAAACCCCATCGTCTGGTGGTCTCTCCTACCCTTCAATCGCTGATCTGAAATTAGAAAACCCATTCCTTGGTGTCAAGTAGTTCTCCCCATATTGTTAAACTGACAGCTGTAAACCCTGCAAACTACATCCCCTGGCTCTTGTGGTCCCCCAACACAACTCCTGATCCCCACCCCAGATGGAAAGTTTGACCTCCTCCCATCCTGCTTACTCAGAACCCTCCATTCTGCATGGCCTCCTACTCACCCAAGGGGACATTTGTCCCCCAAGATGGTAACCGGTATAGTCCCTCCACTCATCACCTTGGTCAGCTGTTGTCTGAATGACAGGGAGTGAGCTCATGCCTGCACACATGTGATCCGTGTTATTTAGACAGCAGATTGCTGAGGTGGTGAGTGGAGGGTAGTGCTGCTCACAGTCTCATGAGCCAAATATCTATTTGGATGAGTGGAGTCCAAGGGCATAGGGACTCCTAAGCAGGTGGAATGGGAGGGGGTTCAAACATCCCATCAGGGTATGGCTCAAAGTGGCGATCTGGGAGATGGGGACCACTAGAGCAAGGGAATATAGTTTGCAGGGTTTACAGCTGTCATTTCAGCAATTTGGGTTGGGGAAGAGGGCCACTGGACACTAGGGAATGTTTTTTGATGATGTGCAACTATCAGTTCAAGGGGGTTGGACCACTAGAGCCAAGGGTTAGCAGTACAGGACAGTACTACAGTGATGGAGTGGCATCCCAGCTCTGCACAATGCTTTCTCACAGCTGTGCATGGTAACATAATGGGCATGCAAATAGCTCCTTAGTGCCTTGCATGTTCTATGGGCTTATTAGCATGCCGCAACCAAATATGCTTGCAGGAGCATAGACAATATTCGGTTAGGGATCTATCTCCATGTCCTCCTGTGGTCTAAATTTCAGTAGGGGGTGGTGTCAGTGCATTGCACAGTCACTATGCACTGTACTGACACAGCGCCATATTCAGACTGTTCAGACTTCAGCCGGATTGCGCAGTCTGAATTTGTGTGCTATCTCATGAGTAGCGCTATGGGGTGCATGGCACAAATACCCGGTTCTGAATATGGGTTTTACTTAAGCAATAATGCCCGACAGGGTGTGTGTCGTGCTGGGATAACGTCATGCCTCAGGTGGTTGGGCACGAGGCCACAGGCCGAGTTTCTCCAATGATTGAGGTGTGACGTTATCCCAAACGACACACACCCTGGAGGGCATTATTGCTATTATACAATGGCTCGTTGTTATACAGAATAAAAAAAAAATGTTTAAAATGTTTTTGTGTGGAAAAATATTTTTGTTTTTTAAGAGAAGATGAAACAATCAATTAAAAGCTCCATAAAAGAATCAATGGAAGACTCCATAAAATGCTCATCTGCAGGTTCACAGTGAGGCTGAGACTAGACCCGTGATGTTGTACTGATTAACATCATGGGTCCAGCTCCAGACTGACCAGAGTCCAGGATTTTTTCTTGCCATTGTATAATATGCTATAGTGTCAGAAACATAAAGATATAGAATTTGATGGCAAATAAGGGCCTCTAGATCCACCTAGTCTGCACATTTTCCCTACATTCTGTAATACCACAGACCCTACTTGGGCTCTGGCTTTACCCTCCTTTCCTACCCACTATGGTTCCCTTATGCCTTTCACATGTATTCTTGAATATCATTACAGTTTTAACCCCGACCACCTCTGCTGTGAGGCTATTCCAGGTATCCACCACTCTTTCTGTGAAGAAGTACTTCCTCATGTTTCCCCTGAAACTATCTCCCCCTCCCGCTTCATAGCCCGACCCCTTGTTCTTGAGCATCTTTTGTTTCTGAAGAATGCTCCAGTCCTGTACCCTATTTATACCCACGAGGTATATGAAAGTCTCTATCATATCCCCCTTCCCTCCTTTCCTGCAGGGTGTACATATTAAGGTCCTTCAGTCTCTCCTCATGGGGCTTTTGATGCAGGCCCTTCAACATTTTAGTTGTCCTCCTCTGAACTGCCTCTACTCTATGTTCTTCTGGACATGTGGTCTTCAGAACTGGACACAGTACTCTAGATGAGAGCTCACCAATGATTTATGCAGTGGTATCAAGAACTCCCTCTTTCTGCAGATGGTACCTCTCCCTAGGCATCCTAGCATCCCACTAGCTCTCCCCACTGCCTTGTCACACTATTTGGCCACCTTTAGGGCATCAGATATGATCACCCCTAAGTCTCTTTCCTGCTTGGTGGTCATCAGTACCACTCCCCCTCCTATCTTATACTCTGCCCCTGCGTGTTTGTGCCCCAGATGCATGATTTTGCACTTCTTTGCATTGAAACCTAGTTGCCCCACAACTGACCACTCCTCAAGCTTTCTTAGATCTCTGTTTACGTTTTCTAGCCCCCGCCTCCGGTTTGTCTACCCTATTGCAGATCTTTGTGTTGTCTGCAAAAAGGCATACCATCCCTTCTAGCCCCTCTGCAATGTTGCTAATAAAAAAAGACATTAAAGAGGACCAGTCCCTGTATTGATCGTGGTGGCACCCAAATGGTTACCCTCGCTTCCTCAGAGTGAACTTGGTTTACCACCACCCTCTGTCGCCTATCCCCCAACCAATTCCTTACCCAGTTTACCACCTTTGGACCTACTCCCTGGCTATTCAGTTTGATTTTAAGTATCCGATGTGGAACGGTGTTGAAAGCCTCACTGAAATCTAGATAGGCTACATCCACTGCTCCACCCCAATCTAATTCCCTGGTCACCCAGTCAAACAAATCTATCAGATTTGTTTGACATGACCTCCCAGCTGTGAATCCATGGTGCCTCGGATCCTATAAGCCAGTGTATTCAATATATTCCATAATCCTTTCCTTCAGTAGTGATTGTATTAATTTCTCCACCACCAAAGTCAGGCTGACTGGCCTGTAAGTGCCAGTCTCCTCTCTGCTACCACTTTTGTGAAGTGGGACTACATCTACCCTCCTCCAGTCCTCTGGAACCACTCCTGTCTCCACTGAGTTGAACAGGACTGACAGAGGTGCAGCCAGTACCTCTCTGAGCTGCTTCAATATCCTTATATGTATCCCATCTGGCCTCATTGCCTTATCCACCCTCTGATTTGTGAGTTCCTTCAGGACTCTCTCCTTTGTAAATGGACTAGACCTCTCTTCCTTCAATGCTTCTGTCCCTTATCTGTGGTCACTCACTTTCCCTTTCCTCTGTGAACACTGAACAAAAGAATTTATTCAAGATGTCCGCTTTTTCCTGGTCCCCTTCCACACACTCCCTGCTTTCTTTCCTTAGCCTTACAATCCCTCCCCTGGTCTTTCTCCTTTCGCTTACTTACCTAAACAAATGTCTTGTCCTCTTTCTTTACTGCCTGGATATTTTTTCCTGCATTTGAGCCTTTGTGCTCCTGACTGCTTTCGTTGCCTCCCTCTGCTTCTTCTGATGAACTTCCCTGTCCTCCTCCCTCTGTGTCTCCTTGTACTCCCTGCATGCTAACCATTTTGCCCTCACCTTGGCTCAAAGACAACTGCAATTCCAATAAATAAATAAATTCCATTTCAGCCACCTCCTTTGAGAACGATAGTGGTCTCTTTTTCCTTTTGTTTACTTTCCTGACACAAAGGTTTGTTGCCTTTACTATGGCCCCATTTAGTTTCACCCACTGTTCCTCCACCCCACCCAAGTCCTCCCCCAGCAGGGCATCTTTAAGGCATTCCCCATCTTTGTAAAGTCAGCCTTCCTGAAGTCCAGGACCCTCACCTTTGTGTGGTTTGATTCTGCTACAGTTCGTATATTGAATTCCACTGTACGATGATCACTGGTCCCCAGGGGGACAATTTTTTCTAACATTTGACTTGACATGTCAGTCAGAAGGGCATCTGCCCTCAAAACACATATTTGTCTCCCCATGTTGTCTGCGCAATCACACCTGTGAGTCTGATTCAGTCAGGGCAGTCATCACGGATTCCCAGTTTTATCAGGAGTGCTGGTCTTGGTCATAATTGGTCATTGTCAGCAGGAAGTCGTTGCTTGGCTGTCTGCATGGTGCAAAGCAGCAAAAGGCGAGTGATACAGGAAGTACTGAAGAACGCATCCTCCTTTTCACTGTCCTTGTCCTGAAGTCAGTCATAGGGACCAGAGGGAGCAGCAACAGCTGGTGGGCTCTGTGGAGCTAGGTAAGCTCCCACGTGTGTGTGTGTGTGTGTGTGTGTGTGTGTGTGTGTGTGTGTGTGTGTGGTAAAAGAATTTTGTAGGTTTTGGCTGTATCCCATTAGTCTTTTAAACATTAAGATAAAATGCAGCAATCCAGCCAATGCCTTATTTTACATTATGGTGAATTCAATTTAGTTACGCAGCATCACTTTTAAAGAGCATTGTTCTTCTTTGTAGGTTTTTGGTTTGGGAATGGTGCAAAGCACCAAGTGCCTTCGGGGGGGGGGGGGGGCGAGGGTTAAAGTCCCCAAGTGAATCATATAAAGATATAGTCTGAAAACAAAACTGAGATACTGTAAATTGTGTTCAGCTAAGAAGTCCGACACTCACCACCGGTATTAAAACACTCCAGGCTCCTGTGTAGTGGAAGCATGTATTTAAGAAATGTAAAAATAAGAAATAGAAAGTCAAGCACCAGCCGCCTGACACGTTTCAGAACTCCTGGTTCCCTTATGAAAGGATGGCATACTGGTGCAACAGCCCTGCTTCACAGTCATTTGCTTATGACATCATCATGACATGATTTAAAATACTTGAATTTCATTGGCTCAACAAGAAACAAACTCATGATTAGCTAAAAAGTACTATAAAACCATCGTATTACATTAAAAACATCATACACATTTTAAACACATACTAAAACATCAAGTATCAATGTCTTTTTTTCTAGTGAAAGTGCGTACAAGAGGAGGCAGGACACGGGCAAGAGGGTGCCGAGAAAGAGAAGACAAAAACTCTAAAACAATGAAACATTCACAAGCTGCAATTACCAAAGGGGGAAAAGGAGGAGAGGGACAAGGTAATCCATGAAGGTTACATATCAGGAAGTAAACCTAAAAATTCCATTATTTATTTCATGTGCAAATGCTAGTTACGGTATTTTCTAATAGATCTTTAGGAACAAAATACCCTTCCTTTATGTAGCAAGGGTCTGAAGTCTAAATTCTTATTTAGGCCAGATGTTTTCATGACTCCCAGGGTGACTATCCAGAAGCTTTCCTTTTGGAGCACCTGCTTGTTATAGTTGCCACTTCTGAGTTTTCGGCATACCTTGTCTCCTGCCTGAAAACAAAGCTGCGTTCTCGGTCTCTAGGTACCTTGAACGCATGTGTTGCTGTAGCATAGCTACCGTCTCCTTTTTCTATTGCTCTTCTGTGCTCTCATACATGGACTTTGCAGTAACTGAGATACTGTAAATCACATCTACCATTTTGAAATGAGGAGTACTCTGCCCTCATTCCAAATACTTTACATTATCAGATACTTCTCCTACTGTCTGTTTCCAAACCAACTTGAAAGCTCGGTTCTCACAATTGCTGTTTGTGACATTGCAGCCTGCTGTCAGGCTGAGCCACAGGATGTTATACACAGCAGGTGCACTATGAAGTTAGAATATCTGGAGGAAAACTTTTGATATGGACTTCATGGGTAAGCAAGGTACACATTTAATGCCAAACCTAGGAATGATAAGGAAAATTGGAAAAAATAAAATAATTTTTTCTAATTACTTGCGATTACTGAGTGGACATCAAGGCAAGATTTTCAGAGCCCCGTGCCCCCACCCTGTTTTATAAATATGCAGGTTATTTATCCTACCTGTCCTCTGGTGTGTTCAGCTCTGGAGCCAGATTTCAGCAAACCCTTTGACACCATCCCACATAGAAGGCTGATTAACAAGATGGGTAGTCTGGGCCTGGGAAACAAGGTGGTGAACTGGGTTAGGAACTGGTTAACAGACAGAAGACAGAGGGTGGTGGTAAATGGGGTACAATCTGGGAGAGGGGGTGACCAGTGGGGTACCACAGGGATCAGTACTAGGACCAGTCCTGTTTAATGTCTTCATTAGTGATATTGCAGAGGGGCTGGAAGGAAAGGTGTGCCTGTTTGCAGATGACACCAAGATCTGCAACAGGGTGGATACTCCAGAAGGGGTGCAGAAAATGAAGAGAGACCTGGGGAAGCTTGAAAGATGACTAGAAACGTAGCAACTGAGGTTCAGTGCAAAATAATGTACCTGGGTAGAGGGAACCATTGGGAAAGCTGCAGGTTGGGGGGGACTGACTGTCACCAAAGAGGAAAGGGACCTAGGGGTTATCATCTTTGATGACCTTAAGGTATCAAAGCAGTGCACAAAGGAGGCAGGAAGTGCCAGTGGCATAATGGAGCACACCTACAATCTCTGCTTTATGACCTCACTTCCACTGACTGGTCCCCTCTCACCTCAGCAGCCTCAGCTGACATAGCCCTTGCCTCTTTCAACACCAAGTTCCTCCACATTTGGAATTCCCATGCCCGCTCCGCAAAACAAGGGTCTGAGGTGGGCATCTCCCCTGGGTCACACCTGAACTTCTGGCTTGCCAACGTGCTCATGACCTTGCATGGTGAAAGGCAAACGCCTCCTGCTGCCATTGTGATCTCCAATGCTACGGTGAACTTCGGAATGGCTGCACTAAAGCAATCCGCCTAGCAAAAGCTGAACACTTCAAATCAAACTTCCTATCTAATACTAACAATCCGGCCAAATTCTGTAAGGTCGTTCAGTCCCTCTTCTCTCCGGCCACTAACCCTCCGCCCACTACCCTCAAGGTCAACCAATCTGTCTTTTCTGACCCTATGGCTATTGCTGAATGCTTTAACTCCCACTTTTCTACCTGTGCCTCTTCTCTGCTGGGTTCTCTACCAGGTTCCTCCAATAGTCTGGTGTCCTCTCCTCCCCCCCCGACCCTTCTCCTCTCTAATGCCCCACATGCTTCTACTCAGCCCTTTCAACCTTCCTTCCATTGCTATGCTCCCCCCTCACCCTCCCTACCTCTTCCAATCCCCTCCCAGTTCTCCTTTTCACCTGTCTCCCCTGATACCATCCTCCAGGCTCTCCTTGCTCTGAATCCCTCTAAAGGCTCCTCTCCCGACGGCCTGGATCCTAGACTCCTCTTCCTCTCTGCTCCTGCTATTGCCTACCCACTCTCTCATACTAAACCTCCCTTTCCTGAGAGCTACTGTTCCCTCAGTATGGAAACAAGCAGTTGTGCTCTCTCTCCCTAAGGGGGGGGGGACTCTTCTGCACCTGGCAACTATCGACCTATCTCTCTCCTACCTACCCTAGCTAAACTACAAGAACACATAGTCCTCAACCAGCTCTCCTCCTTCCTATCCGACTCTGGGTTCTTCACACCATTCCAATCTGGATTTTGGAAAACACATTCTACTACCACTTCTCTGCTGAGACTGACACCATCTACTCAGGCTTTGACAAAGGACACATTACCACAGCTATCTTTGTTGATCTGGCAAAAGCCTTTGACTCTGTCTCACACCTTCTCCTCCTGAACTGCCTCTCAGCCGCTTGTCTCTCCCATTCTGCCACAGGTTGGTTCAGTGCCCATCTGTCCGGCAGGTCACAATCAGTTAAAATTGCCGATGTCACCTCTTCCCCCATGCCCATAACTACCGGTGTTCCCCAGGGTTCGGTGCTTGGCCCCATTCTGTTTTCCATCTTTTTAAATCTTCCCCAGGCCTGCTCCACTTCCAGCATCTACATGTATGCTGAGGACACGGTTCTATTTACAACTCGCAAATCTGTCGTTGATGTCACCATCAGGCTCCAGTCTGACTTCACTAGAGTCCGATACTGATTTAATGCTCATCAACTCTTTCTAAATGCCAAGAAAACTGTCTCTATGTCATTTGGAACTAGGCAGAGACTCGCTAGGCTAAGTTCCCTACCCTCATTCCACACCTTGTATTGGACTGTACTCGAGGACGCCTCCTCATTCAGGTATCTTGGTGTCTGGCTGGATAGACACCTAAACTTCTCAGTACACATTGAGGCCATTCAGAGAAAACTTAAGCCCAAGCTTGGTACCCTATACTGAAATAGCAGCTGTATCCCATTCGCGGCCAGGTTCGAGCTAGTACTGAAGATGATCTTGCCTATATTCGACTATTGTGACAGTCTATGGTGCTGCCCCGCACTCCTCCCTAGCCAAACTGGACTCTCTCTACAACTCCTGTCGCTTTGCTCTAGATGCCCCCCACCTCACCCATCACTGTGACCTCTACTGGTCCCTAAACTTCCTCATGCTCCAAAATCGTCATATGCTACATGGTACCAAGTTCATCTCTAAATTCTGGCTTGGTTCTCTCCCCTCCTACCTCTCCTCCTCCCTTAGTACCCCTCCACCCACCCATTACTCTGAGATCTGACAACCTATGCACCTTCTTTATCCCAAACAGATCTACATCCTCTGGCCAAAAAGCTTACTCGCACCATCTGCCAAAACTGTAGAATGCTCTCCCTCCACAAATTCACCACTCCTCCTCACTGAGCTCCCTCACTTCAGCTCTACTCAACTACTGGACCACAAACCGTTCATGGTCTTGACTCCCTCCTTGCCTACTTGCTCACCCCTCTCCACACCTCCTCTGCCTCTCTTCACCTATCGCTCTTTATTACCTAGCACTTACTATATGTGTCTTGTTACTCATGCTACCCTCCCTTGCTGTTATTGAGTCATCATGAATCCCCTGTACGATTACACTGTATTACTATTGTATGCATTGATTGTCATGTATATTATGTTCCTGTCTCTGTACTGTTTTTGTATCATTTAAAAATGTTGTATATCCCACTCCCCTTCTCCCAGGACATGCTGTGAGATGAGCATTAAGTTGCTCAGTGTACCTTTCTTGGTGAAACATTTCAATAAATAAATAAAAACAAGCATTTGTCAATGCCGAATGTTTGCTTGCTGGCATTGGCAGTGGTAGTGTAGAAGTTACAGAGCTGCATAATAGGAATGGCAGTGAAGTATTGAACAGAAGCCAACCCCACCACCACCCTGCAGAGAGTGACAGGCATTGGGGTGTGCCTTTGGGTCGTCAGGCATAACGGCCACGCCATTTCACCACACCCTACCCTGCAGACACTGGCAAGTGTCACGGTGTGCCTTGGGGTCTTTGGCCCTTATGCGCATCCCATTCCATCAGGAAATACAGTGAGATAGGTGTGGTATAGGAGAATTGGGTGAACTTTGGGGCTGAAGAGTCCAAGGTATACCTCGATGCCTCTCACTGGCTGCAGGGTGTGGAATGGTATGAGTATTACAGGCAAGAATCCCAAGTCACATCCCTGATGCCTGTCATTCTCTACAGGGTGGGGCGTTATGGTTGGAAACCCTAACACCTCAGGCATCCGTTGGTATTTTCACTCCAAATTTTCAACATGGTTTTTTTGTGACCCCCACCTCATGAAAAGTGGCAATATCAGTTTGTTAGCCGAAAGCTGCTTATGCACAGTGACTACGGCATTTAGCACCACAGGTGCAAAAACATATTCGAACAGGATGTGAAAAATGACAGCTGTACTGTTCATGGGGAGGTGTAAAAAATGGAAATGTTGCAAATCTGCAGTAAAAATATTAAAAAAACTGGTGAAGTCACAAGCATGCATAGAAACTGTGCAACGCACACCCGTAATGTAATTAGTTTGGGGATTTTTTACAGCAGATTGTCAACACAGGCATTTTGAGACCTCCGATCATGAACAGTGTCACTGTGATTTTCTTTATCTGTCCCGAACAATGATTTCCCACAGTGACCACGCATCTCTGCGCTGAAAGTGTGAGAACACATTTCAGCCATGTTTTGAAAAATGACAGCTGTACTTTTCATAAGGAAGTATGGAAAAATGCCACTGGTGAAAATCTGGACTGAAAATATTACAAAGTCATGAACTTACGAGGGTGCGTGGAAACTGCGCAATGCTCACTCGTAACAGTCATTTTATGGACTTTTGTCACCAAATTTTCAACATAGCCATTTTAAGACCTCTGCTCATGAACAGTGTCACTGTGATTTTCTTAATGTGTCCCAAACATTGATTTCGCACACCGACTGTGCCATTGTGCGCTACATGGGCGGAAACATGTTTTGGGCAAGATGTGAAAAATGACAGCTATACTGCTCATAAGGAGGGTGTGGTAAAATAGCAATGTTGAAAATCTGGAGTGAAAATATTGAAAATTCGGCGAACTTACAGAGCGTAGGAACTGCACAGCAGACGCTCGTAAAACAGTCATTTTTAGGAATTTTTCCACCAAATTTTCAACATAGGCTTTTTGAGAGCCCACCTTATGAACAGTGGCAGTGTCGTTTCATTACTCAGTCCCAAAAGGTGATTTTGCACAGTGACTGCGAAATCACCCTTCGGGCCTGATTAACACCATGACAGTGAGAGCATTCATGAGAAGGGGTCCCAAAAACCCCATGTTGAAAATTTGGGGCAAAAATTCCAAAAAATGCCTGAGATATGCAGCAAAGTTGAAAAACATATCTATCCCATTATACAACTTACCGGCATTTCCTCAGTTCGCGGTCGGCTTTGAAGAGTGCAGGCGTGTTCCCGATCCACCGAAGATCGTCACGCCAGAGTCTGGAGGTAAGTATGGGGTGGCAGGGTGCGCAGTGGTGGCGCGGGTGGGCTGGGTGAACACCGAGGGAACGTTTTCTTGTTTACAGGGTTTTTTTTTTTTTTTAACAGGAAGACAGCATAGATGTTTGCCACGCTGGGGTGGGCTCCAGGTGGCAACTAGAAGGCTGTTTGGGGGCTGGAGCTGATGGGAGATTGGGCACCCCCGCCATACGGACTTGTGCCACGCTGGGGTGGGCTCCCAGTGCAGCAGCTGTAAGGCTGTTTGGGGGCCTGGAGCACGGGGGGATTAAGAACCCCGCTGCCCATGTTAGGGTGTTGCCATGCTAGTGGGCACCAGCGTGGCATCTGGATCTCTATTGGGGAAGCGCAGCACAACCCGATGGGGATTAGGCACCCCGTCGGCTGGCTATACAGTGTGTGCGTGATGAAAACAGGCGTATGCATGTGGGGAGCACGTGATGAGCAGGTGATATCTTATCGCTGCTCACTGAAGCATAGCTCCCTCTTTCAACTGTATGCCACTGCATTTTCAACTGCTGCCAGCTCCAGCAGTGATTGGAGAACTGCGACCGCACCTGCAAACACACTGACTGAATTGGAAGATGCCACACACCTCTGAAAAACTTTGATGATAGCACTATGTTTCTTGCACATGCGGCAAGCAAACATAATAAAAAATAGGTAGGGTATCACTAGCAAGAGGTGGGAGGTGGTGATACTATTGTATAAAACATTGGTAAGGCCTCACCTGGAAGTACTGAGTGCAGTTCTAGAGGCCACACCTGCACAAGGACATATATAAAGTGGAGACTATGCAGAGAAGGGCAACAAAGATGGTCGAGGGGTTGCACTACAAAACATATGAGGAGAGATTAAGGGTCCTCAGTATGTACTCACTGGAGGAGAGGAGACAGCGGGGGGACATGATTGAAACTTTCAAGTACCTCAAGGGCATAAACAAGGTGCAGGCAGGGGAGCTTTTCCAATGTAGAAAACCTACTAGAACAAGGGGGCACAATATGAAATTGGAAGGGGGTAGATTAAGAGGTAATGTGAGGAGGTTTTTCTACACAGAAAGGGTGGTCGATGCTTGGAATAGTCTGCCACAGGAGGTAGTGGGGGCAAGCACAGTGGAGGTGTTTAAGCATGCCTGGGACAGGCACAAGAGAAGCTTGGGAAGGGAGGGAGTGATGAAAAGCCATTGATCACATAGGGTCAGTGGCCACATACAATGTATAGGGCCTATGTGCACACTGGATGGGCTCTACGGTCTTGATCTGCTGACAATTTCTATGTTTCTATGGAGAGCACACCTAGCTCTGAAAACAAGTTGGCTACCACGATCCAAGACCACAGAAGCAATGAGGAGTGCAAGACCAGTAGTAAGAGCCTGCAGGCATCTCCTCCAGCAGACCATGTCTGATTTTCTGCTCCATTTTACCCCCAAAGAGCCTGCTTTTAATGCTGCACATGCTCAGGCCTGTGACTAGCTGGCGCCGGCAGCATCCCGACCCTGCTGTGCAGGTCTCTGCTTCAATATCACCTAGGCTCTGCTAGGCAGTGATGACGGTGTAGGACACAGATGCTCACCCACACCAAAGAAGGACAGCCATCCTGGGGACTCAAAATACTCCTCCCCAAGGCAGGTCTGCAGTAGCTCAAGCTTGTTCAAACACTCAGGGAGCTGGCATCCAAGCGGTCATGACTGTTGTGTTGATGGCTCGGCATGTGCCCTGCCCTTGGTGCAACTCACATCTGATGTTTGGACCTTGATAGACCACCAGTTAGTGATCTAGCAGCATTTGAACTTCAAATGCAGTTGCGCCTGCCAGCCCATTGGCACAGTGATAGCATTACTGCTTGCAATGCCAGTGATCCGAGTTTGGCGATGAGCTTGGATGATTGGGTGCTGGCCAAGGGGGCAGGATTGAGCATCCCAGGAGATGCTCTCCTCCTCCTCCTCTAGGGAGGGTGGGTTGTCACAGTTGTTGCAATACTGCCACCTGGATGACCACAGCTGTGCAGCTGAGGACACTGTGGAGGGACGGATGCAGGCCAGGGGTTTGGTGCAGCAACATGCGTTAGCATGCACATGTGCACTGGACCTCCCATGTACACCTGCATCCAAGGGGTTGGGGAGAAAAACAGCAAAATACCCCACTTCCCGATGGACAACAGTCCCAGTGAAACAGAGGAGATCATCAGAAACCCTTAGCCGACCAGCCTGAACATGAAATTCAAATCCAGTATTATCCCAACCAGAGGACACAGCAAACAGCTACAGCCCCTGCCTTTTATAACCAATAAGGGAAAACTATAAGTTGATAAAGCCTCCAAGGTTGTCACTTATGGTTTAAGAGAAACGAGGCATGAAGTTTGGGCGAGAGAACTGTGAAGCGAATCTGGGCGGTTCTGTCTGTCCAAACCTCATAAGAGGTGTCTGTTATATCAAAACAGACACCCCTCAGAGGCCCTATTATTATAAATCATTTGAGTTTAGCTTGAATGATTAATAATAGGTTTAGAGTTTTTGTTTTAATTTACTTATGCTGTCCTCACCCTTGGCGCTGAAGAGGAGTGTTCTTCCCCAACGCTCGTGCACAAGACACTACACAAGATAAGAGGTGCATTGGCTCTCCGCACTGACTGGCTGAAATAACATTAGAGATTTTTAAAATACACAAAAGGGAGTTAGAATTTGGAATGCATTTCCATCTGATATTATAAACAGTGAAAATATTAACATTTTTAAAACAAGATTAGATTTACAAATGAGTGAGGCTGGCACAGCGTGATGTTAACACTAACAAGCCTTTGTCAATGCTGGATGCTTGCCACTGGCATTAATGTTGTACGGGGTCAAGGTGCAGATCCCAGGCCGTGCTCTAAGAGTAAAGTTTGGACCCGGGGGTGGAGCAGTTACGGTGGGGCAACAACTGACAAACTGAAGGGAATTTAAAAGAATAAAAAATAATTCTCTGCTTGGAGTGGGGGCAGGGCTCTCAGTGTAGAGGTCTCTCTGCAGCAGTGCTGGTGTACTTGGGTGACTTTAGAAAGGAATCAGGCTCTGAATGGCAGGCTGTGGTAGAGCTGTGCTCTATGTTAGGAATAACTGGAGCACCGAGGGACATATTTTTCTAACCTCTCCCCTTTTCTGTCTTAGCAGTCTGCTGCAGCAGTGTCATTTTCCTGTCCTATTTATTTCCCCATTTTATGCCTCGGTAGATTGGCCACCTACTGTAGCGAGGTAGTCTCCCCTCTGACTGTTCTTTCTCTTACAGTTTTTTATGTTGTCTCGTGCACATGCGCAAGCAACATCTTGTGGTAGTAGCACACTTCAGAGGTGCGTCAGTGTTGTGGTGAATGCAGGGGGCACTTTAGTGGGTGCGTCCCTCAGCCGCCAATCAGTGAGCATGCAGCCGATGATGGCTTCAAAGGGAGCCAAGGGGTTGAAATGAATCTGTCGCTGCAATCCTAGACAGGTTCGTCATTGCAGCATCACCTCCCTTGCAACTTTGTTGGCTCCACCGCACACCAAGCACTGTCCCCAGGCCTTGCTGTATGAGAACAACGTGTTTATTCACTGTGCCTTTCCTTGTGAAACATTACAATAAATAAAATCAGCCGCTATACGGCTTTCCACATAGCCAATCCTGCCACCTGCCACACTCCCCAGAAAGCTGACATCAGGCTGCCCAATCCCAGAGTCAGCATGTATTCCCCCATTGTGGCACACTGGGAGCACACTCAGTGTGCCCAGCTAATTTTTACATATTATTTTTCCAACACCGGGAACTCCTCCCGGTGTTGGATGATTCTAAGCACGGTCTTTGCTTTGTGGTGTGCAAATCCCCGCCAGCATGTTTCCCCTCCCCCAAGCTCACTTTCTTTGCTGATGGAGGTGCCCAATCCCTGTTGGCATCATATTTCCCCTCAAAACTCATATAGCACACTGGGGCCAACCCCAGTGTGCCCAAAATGTTTGTTTTTTTTTTTTTTTTTTTTTTTAAACCTGCAAATTAAGAAAACCATCCCCTGGTGTTGTTTTTTTAATCTGCAAAAAAGAAAACAGCCCTCGTAGTCTCCCCTGCCCCTCCCAAATCCCCATCCCATCCACAGAGCACCCATCTCCCGCACCTCCCATTACCCCATACTTACCTCTGGAGGTTGAGAGCAGTGATCTTCTGCAGAGCAGGACACGTCTGCACTCTTCAAAGCCGACCGGCAAACTGAAGAATCAAAGGTAAACGTGTATAATGGCCATCAAAGGGAGTTTCAACTTATGTTGATATCTCAACCATTTTAGGAATTTTGGTCCCAAATTTTCAACATGGGGTGCTTTGGACCCCCCTCATGAACATGTAACTGTAATTTCGTTACTCAGTCCTGAAAGGTGATGTCACAGTTGCTGTGTAGAATCACCTTTCAGGACGATTAACAAAATGACAGTGCCACTGTTCATGAGGGTGAATCAAAAAAACTATATTGCAAATTCAGGGAAAAAATTCAAAAATGATTGTGTTCTAGCGTGCATTGTGCAGTTTCTCTTTACACCGTAACTTCTCCAATGTTTCATATTTTCACACCTCCTTATGAACAGTACAGCTGTCATTGTTCACATCTTGCCTGAAATGTGTTTTACACCTGTTGCACAGAATGGCACAGGCGCTGGGAAATCAACTTTCTGGACAGATTAACAAAATCACAGTGTCACTGTTTATAGGTGGGGTCCAAAATGCCCATGTTGAAAATCTGGTGAAAAAATTCCAACAATTGATTGTGTTATGCGTGTGTGTTGTGCAGTTTCAATGCTTGCTCATAACTTCGTCAATTTTTCATATTTTCACTCCAGATTTTCAACATTGCTATTTTTTTCTTCACACCTCCTCATGAACAGTACAGCGTTCACTTTTCACATCCTGCCCAAAATGTTTTTTCGCTCCTGTGGAGCCGAATCATGCAGTCACTGTGTGAAATCACCTTTCTGGATTGAGTTAACGAAATGATAGTGTCATTGTTCATGAGATGGGGTCCCAAAAAGCCCATGTTCAAAACTTGAAGTGAAAATACCAACAAACACCAGGGGTTTTAGGGTTTTCAACTGTAACACCACACTCTGTAGAGACTGACAGGCGTTGGGGGTGTGACTTGGGTTCATCGGCCATAATGCTCACGGCATTCCACTCCCACCTTGCAGCCACTTACAGGCATTGAGGTGTGCCTTGGGGTCTTCGGCCCTAATGTTCACCCCGTTCTCCTATACTGCACCCATCTCAGCGTATTTCCTTATGGAATGGGGCGAGTGCAAGGGTCGAAGACCCCAAGGCACACCGTGACACCTGTTGCTGTCTGCAGGGTGGGATGAGGTGGAATGGCTTAAGCATTATGGCAGACAATCCAGAGCATACCCCAACACCTTTCAGTCTCTGTGGGGGTGGCATTCAGTACTTCACTGCCATTCTGATTATGCATCTCTAACTCCTGCATTACCAATGCCAATGCCAGCAAGCCCACATTCAACATTGAAAAATGCTTGCTTTCTTTTCTGTCCATATGTGGTACTGAAGTGCCTGCTGTGCTGAATAAAATGCTTGATATACATAGATAAGAACAAGTTAAAGAGCAGCTTACACCTTTAGGTAAACTTTAGCAAAGCATGATCTTTAGACACAGTAAAGCTTGTATTTCACATTAGTTCTGGATTCTCCTCCCCATTATTTATAACTGAGATCATTTGTATGAAAACAGGATCTTTGTTCCTGAAGAGTTCATCTGTTCCTACTGCTTTCTCCCTATCTAAAATAATAATGCATCCCTTGTGACATCACAGTTACTCCCATGACAGCAGATTGTGATGTCACAACAGAGAGATTATGACCTGAAGTAGGGAGTAAGCTATAGACAGATGTACTCTAAAGGAACTCTTAAGCTAAAGATCATGTATTCATGCAAATTTCCCCAGTAAGAAATGATGGGGAGGAGAATATATAGAATATATATGGAATGCAGGCAGAATTATATCTAATTATTATGCTTTTAAAGTTTTCTTTGAGGCATCATTAGCTGTTTAAGAAAGTGTTTATAGTGCTTTAGCAGTCAAAGTACCAATCATGTTTGCTGGCTGTTGATATAAAGTACAGAGGGCACTTTATAAGTCTAAAATCCTGATTCTAAAAAGCCTGCAGTGCTTGAATTCAGGACAGAAGCAGTCTAGCTTTAAGAAGGCTGGAACTTAATGAAAATAATATGCATGGTAAAAGATAAGTCATTGTATGACATGGGCATTAACCTTTCCATGCTCTGACACAGAGAAACATAAGACCAGCTGGGTTTGCTGAAAGAGATTTATGAATATGTCTGTTGGCACAATGTTTTGAAGTCCACGCACTTCACGCCTGAACAGTGTCACTGTCTGGCTTGCAGATTATTGGTCAAGCCACCTGTAAACTCTTTTGCATTTGGTCACTGTGACACACCTCTATAGCAAAATGCTTTGCCTGTGGCAAGCAGAACAAATTCTGATCAGATCCACCATGGCTGCATAATGAAGTTAGTGAAGTTGTGTGGAATTGTTAAGGAGGTATGGAGAAACAACACAATGATTTGTAAGTAGTAAGATTTGTTTTAGTTTCTGTTCTAAGAAAGGCATACACATTATTAGGAAAATATATGGAGGTGTACATTTTAATGGAAGGAATAGGAAGCTTACAAAAGAACCCCAGAGCAAATGCCGATGTATGTGTTATCCCAGATGATACTGGCCAGACAGCCAAATTTTAAAGAAACACCACAATTGCACATACCCCAATAATGCAAAGCATCAAGGGAAACGATATGCAGATTCCACGATGGTACAGAAGGTGGCAGTATGAAAAAGTAATGGCTGGCATATGTTCAGCCTTGGGATTATTACAGTTTTTTTGTTTGTTTTGTTTTAAGAGAAACAGGGTTTTTGTCCATGAGGTGATGCAAGTTATATTTAAGCAATGTGTTGATGTCAGGAAGTCAGGTGTAATGATGATGGACTGTTAGAGAAAATGTGATATTAACTTTCAGAGGAGGTCGCTTTTGATAAGGGCAAGGTTGTTATGCTTGTGATAATGGGAATTATTAGAAAAGTTTGAAGTCTATGCAGAAGTGGAGTACAGATATGCACAGTTTCATAAGTATGTGCTCAGAGTTCAGGCAAATGTGATATGCAGGTTTGTTTTAGAAATAGGTAAAAACAGCGATACATGTAATTAATAGAAAGGTAGATAATTACACAGACATATAGATAGAGAGCGAGAGAGCGAGAGAGCGAGAGACAGACAGACAGACAGACAGAGACAGACACACACAGGCAGAACAGGAATGGCAGTGAAGTACTGAAGTGATGCCAACCCCACCCCCACCCACCCCCACCCTGCAGACATGGACAGGCATTGGGGTGTGCCTTTGAGTCATTGTCTAAATGAACCTAGATCCAGCCCAGCCAATCTCAAGGAAAGAATAATAATAATACTAATCAGGAAGGGCCAGAACCAATTATAAGCTAAACATCTTGTATTTGTTAAATGGTAATAAAGGCCCACTCACCCATATATCAATACTTTTTTTATTTCATATATTAACTGTATTCAGATACTGTCCTGAAAACAAACATTTCAGAAAAAATCCTTCAGTGTTCAAACTGCATCTGCATTTATAATTACAATTAATTTAGTTGTTATAAATATGTATTTTATAAAGATAACTAACGTAAATACACAGTGATTTTATGCTCACCTATATGCACACTTGTATATACAAACATTTAGAAGGCCACATATGTTTAATATATCTTCTCTGTAAACAAAATTCAGAATATGATTCAAATTATTTCAACCATATAATTATATTTATATCACCAATAAATTTGTATCTTATAAAGTGTTTCTATACCTGCTTTTTATAATTTTATATTTTGATTAATCTTTCTTCAAGTCACAGTATATGCTGATTACCTAAGACAAATATAAATAAAAAGTTTTTTAATTATATTATATAACTGTTGTCATTAACTGTCTATTAGTGCTTAAACAATCAACTCTTTACCTTTCTATATTATTTAAATTCCTTTTTCTTAATGAGTATCAGCCTCTGTATGTAATTTATCAGAAGACCTGGTAATCAAAAAAAATCACAAACATAAAATAAACATATATTCTGGTACATATTTATTTAAATACCCTTATTATATACATTGTACTCAAGTAATACATTTCACCTTGAATCTTTTTTTTGTATCAACGTAATGTTTTCTGTCTCTCTATTCAGCGCTGTCCTAAACACATTAAAATGTTAATTTATTGGCTTAGAAAAATGCTTTCATTTCATTCATTGCATAATGTTTCATTGTTAACTCCTTTTAGTTTCGTAATTTGTACTTACTCGAATAAGAAGCAGAGCGTGATGTGTGGAGAGATCCTCCTGCTTTCTCTATGTACAGAGGTGTCTTGCCTGCTCTATTCACTGTTATAATTACCGCAGTAATGGAATCAGGCGCAGCTAATTCCACATGACTATGAGGAACTCTGATATTTGCGATCTCTCCTGCACCTGACCTACCACTCAAAAAAAAAAAAAAAAAATTTTGAAAAGGCAGCACCTCTCAAAAGCATAGGTGTCCAAACTGCAATGGATTTTAAATATTCAAATCTCATTTTAAATGTCCCATTGTGAAGTACATAGTACACGGACCCAAATGCATCTTATGTTCTGTACTATTCGGATATGAACTGCATTTCTCTTTAGATATAATATAGCCTTATTAATTATGAAACCTTCCTTTGAAATAAAATATTTTTAATGAAATGGACATAAACAGTTTAGATCCTGCACAGAACTAGTTATAGTCACTGACCCTTCAAACATTTCCATATTATATTAGTTCTTCATACCTATAAAACGGAAAGAGACAAGCCATTAAACTTAAAGTGGGAGGTTAAAAAGGTTTACTTTAGAAAACATTTGTATATTATTCATTTCAAATATAAACATTCCTTTATAGTATAAATGTATTCTACTATGTCACCTGAATCTAAGATTAATGGTCACATATCAACCCTACTCAGGTGTTAGTGGAAGGTCAAAAAGGTCAATTCTTCAAAAACTTTTTCTTTCTATATTTCTAAAAAATATATTATTTTATAATAGGTTGCCAATCTATTCCTTCATTCAGTCCAAATCTAGGGTTAGTGGCATTGAATCTACCTATATAATATGCCTCTCTAGCAAGAATTTTCATTCTGTAATCTCACCCCTTGCATCTTGTATAACTTTCTCTATACCAAAAATCTTAATTGTGGTAACTGATGTCCCTGATTGATGAAATGCCTTGCTGTTGGTGATGTTAAATCCTGCCTGCGAATATCGATTTATGCTCACTAATACATACTTTCAACATCCTTTCAGTCTTACCTATGTAGATGTTATCACGTGGACATTTCAATAAATATATAACACCTGTTATAGAACAATTTATAAATTGATTTATTATTTCTTCATCTCTTGCTGTATTTGTTATTTTCTTTATCTTATAAGAATTGTTGCAAGTAATGCAATGACCACATGAAAACTTTCCTTTCACTTCAGTTAGGTTTAAAAAATGTTGTGGACCAGTATCTGGTGTTTTATGTTCAGTTCTCACCAGTCTGTTACCAAGTGTTCTGTTTCTTTTTGCTACTACAAGGGGAGGTCATCGAAAAATCTGTTGTGTCACAGGAGTTGCCACTAACCTTAGATTTGGACTGAATGAAGGAATAGATTGACAACCTATATTATAAAAATAATATATTTTTTTAGAAATATAGAAAAGAAAAAAGTTTTTGAAGAATTGACCTTTTTTAACCTGCCACTAACACCTGAGTAGGGTTGATATGTGACCATTAATCTTAGATTCAGGTGATATAGCAGAATACATTTATACTATAAAAGAATGTTTATATTTGAAATGAATAACATACAAAAGTTTTTGAAAAGTAGACCTTTTTAACCTCCCGCTTTAAGTTTAATGGCTTGTTTCTTTCCTTTTTATAGTTATGAAGAACTAATATAATATGGAAATAAAGGTTTGAAGGGTCAGTGGCTATAACTAGTTCTGTGCAGGATCTAGTTTATATATCTCTGTTTATGTCCATTTCATTAAAAATATTTTATTTCAAAGGAAGGTTTCATAATTAGTAAGGCTATATTATATCTAAAGAGAAATGCAGTTGATATCCGAATAGTACAGAACATAAGATGCATTTGGGTCCGTGTACTATGTACTTCACAATAGGACATTTAAAAATGAGATTTGAATATTTAAAATCCATTGCAGTTTGGACACCTATGCTTTTGCGAGGTGCTGCCTTTTCAAAATGTTTTTTTTGAGTGGCAGGTCAGGTGCAGGAGAGATCGCAAGTATCGCGAGTTCCTTGTGGTCATGTGGAACTAGCTGTGCCTGATTCCATTACTGCAGGTAATTATACAGTGAATAGAGCAGGCGAAACACTTCTGTACATAGAGAAAGCAGGAGGTCACGCCACACATCACGGTCTGCTTCTTATTCGAGTAAGTTCAAATTACTGAAACTAAAAAGGAGTTAACAATGAAACATTATGCAATGAATGAAACTAAAGCATTTTACCAAGCCAATAAATTAACATTTTATGTTTATAGGACAGTGCTGAATAGTGAGACAGAAAACATTACATTGATACAAAAAAGATTCAAGGTGAATGTATTACTTGAGTACAATGTATGTAATAAGGATATTTAAAATATATACCAAAATATATGTTTATTTTATGTTTGTGACCTTTTTTTTGATTACCAGGTCTTCTGATAAATTACATACAGAGGCCGTTACTCATTAAGAAAAGGAATTTAAATAATATAGAAAGGTAAAAGTTGATTGTTTAAGCACTAATAGACAGTTAATGACAAGAGTTATATAATTAAATATAATCAGCCCGTCTTCAGGATTTCCTTTTACCATCTTAGGAATATTGCCAGGGTTAAGCACCTTATTCCATCTGACTCCTTGCCAATGTTGATCCATGCCTTTGTGTCCTCGCGCCTAGACTACTGCAACGCCCTGTACTTTGGGCTTTCTGGGGTTGAAATCCACTGCCTACAGCTGGTGCAGAACGCGGCAGCCCGGGTTTTGACTGGGACAAGTAAGTCCTGTCATATTACCTCGGTGCTGCGTGAACTGCACTGGCTTCCTATACGGTGGCGGATCACCTTTAAAGTCATTTTATTGACTTTAAAGCCCTTTACATCAGGGTCCATCCTATCTGAAAGACCTACTGGTTCCTTACTGCCCTGGCCTATCGCTTCCACTCGGGCGACATGGTTGTTGGAGATTCCAAGAGTGAGTTTAAAATCTTCAGGCAGCAGAGCATTTTCATGCTGCACCCTCTTTGGAATTCTCTACCATGCCGGTTACGGGAGTGCACCTCCGTGGAGATATTTAAGAAAGAACTGAAATCATATTTATGGAGAATGGCCTTCTTAGATAGTTAAGTTAATTGTAATATGATTGGAATTTTATTGTGATTTATTATGTTTTATGATGTATTTTTTATAATGTATTTTTATGTGCTTTGATGTTTTGTACTGAAATTTGAGTTTATGATTTTAACTTGTTCAGTGCCTTGATATATTGAAAGGCGCTATATAAATATAAATAACAAAAAGTTTTTTAATAAATAATTTTATTTGTCTTAGGTAATCAGCATATACTGTGAATTAAAAGAAGGATTAATCAAAATATAAAATTATAAAAGCAGGTATAGAAACACTTTATAAGATATAATTATATTTATATCACCAATAAATTTGTATGGTTGAAATGATTTAAATCATATTCTGAATTTTGATATATTAAACATATGTGGCCTTCTAAATGTTTGTATATACAAGTGTGCATATAGGTGAGCATAAAATCACTGTGTATTTATGTTAGTTATCTTTATATAAATACATATTTATACTAACTAAATTAATTGTAATTATAAATGCAGATGTAGTTTGAACACTGAGGAAGTATTTTTCAAACGTTTGTTTTCAGGACTGTATCTGAATACAGTTTACAATATATATGAAAAAAAAAGAAAGTATTGATATATATGGGTGAGTGGGCCTTTATTACCATTTAACAAATGCAACACCTTTGAGTCATTTCCCATAATGCTCACGTCTACCCTGCAGACACTGGCAAGTGTCACGGTGTGCCTTGGGGTCTTTGGCCCTTTATGCGATCCCATTCCATCAGGAAATACAGTGAGATAGGTGTGGTATAGGAGAATTGGGTGAACTTTGGGGCTGAAGAGTCCAAGGTATACCCGATGCCTCTCACTGGCTGCAGGGTGTGGAATGGTATGAGTATTACAGGCAAGAATCCCAAGTCACATCCCTGATGCCTGTCATTCTCTACAGGGTGGGGCGTTATGGTTGGAAACCCTAACACCTCAGGCATCCGTTGGTATTTTCACTCCAAATTTTCAACATGGTTTTTTTGTGACCCCCACCTCATGAAAAGTGGCAATATCAGTTTGTTAGCCGAAAACTGCTTATGCACAGTGACTACGGTATTTAGCACCACAGGTGCAAAAACATATTCCGAACAGGATGTGAAAAATGACAACTGTACTGTTCATGGGGAGGTGTAAAAAAATGGAAATGTTGCAAATCTGCAGTAAAAATATTAAAAAAACTGGTGAAGTCACAAGCATGCATAGAAACTGTGCAATGCACACCCGTAATGTAATTAGTTTGGGGATTTTTTACAGCAGATTGTCAACACAGGCATTTTGAGACCTCCGATCATGAACAGTGTCACTGTGATTTTCTTTATCTGTCCCGAACAATGATTTCCCACAGTGACCACGCATCTCTGCGCTGAAAGTGTGAGAACACATTTCAGCCATGTTTTGAAAAATGACAGCTGTACTTTTCATAAGGAAGTATGGAAAAATGCCACTGGTGAAAATCTGGACTGAAAATATTACAAAGTCATGAACTTACGAGGGTGCGTGGAAACTGCGCAATGCTCACTCGTAACAGTCATTTTATGGACTTTTGTCATCAATTTTCAACATAGCCATTTTAGACCTTCTGCTCATGAACAGTGTCACTGTGATTTTCTTAATGTGTCCCAAACATTGATTTCAGACAACGACTGTGCCATTGTGCGCTACATGGGCGGAAACATGTTTTGGGCAAGATGTGAAAATGACAGCTGTACTGCTCAAGGAGGTGTGTGGTAAAATAGCAATGTTGAAAATCTGGAGTGAAAATATTGAAAATTCGCGAACTTACGAAGGCGAGGAACTGCGCAACGCACGTCAGAAAACAGTCATTTTAGGAATTTTCCACCAAATTTTCAACATAGGCTTTTGAGAGCCACCTTATGAACAGTGGCAGTGTCGTTTCATTACTCAGTCCCAAAAGGTGATTTTGCACAGTGACTGCGAAATCACCCTTGGGCCTGATTAACACCATGACAGTGAGAGCATTCATGAGAAGGGTCCCAAAACCCCATGTTGAAAATTTGCGCAAAAATTCCAAAAAATGCCTGAGATATGCAGCAAAGTTGAAAACACCCTATCTATCCCATTATACAACTTACCGGCATTTCCTCAGTTCGCGGTCGGCTTTGAAGAGTGCAGACGTGTTCCCGGTCCACCGAAGATCGTCACGCCAGAGTCTGGAGGTAAGTATGGGGTGGCAGGGTGCGCAGTGGTGGCGTGGTGGGCTGGGTGAACACCGAGGGAACGTTTTCTTGTTTACAGGGTTTTTTTTTTTTTTAACAGGAAGACAGCATAGATGTTTGCCACGCTGGGGTGGGCTCTCAGCGTGGCAACTAGAAGGCTGTTTGGGGGCTGGAGCTGATGGGAGATTGGGCACCCCGGCCATACGGACTTGTGCCACGCTGGGGTGGGCTCCCAGTGCAGCAGCTGTAAGGCTGTTTGGGGGCCTGGAGCACGGGGGGATTAAGAACCCCGCTGCCCATGTTAGGGTGTTGCCATGCTAGTGGGCACCCAGCGTGGCATCTGGATCTCTGTATTGGGGAAGCGCAGCACAACCGATGGGGATTAGGGCACCCCGTGGCTGGCTATACAGTGTGCGTGGCGTATGAAACAGAGCGTATGTATGTAGGGGAGCACGCGATGAGCAGGTGATATCTTATCGCTGCTCACTGAAGCATAGCTCCCTCTTTCAACTGTATGCCACTGCATTTTCAACTGCTGTCATAGCTCCAGCAGTGATTGGAGAACTGCGACCGCACCTGCAAACACACTGACTGAATTGGAAGATGCCGACACACCTCTGAAAAACTTGGATGATAGCACTATGTTTCTTGCACATGCGGGCAAGCAAACATAATAAAAAATAGGTAGGGGTATCACTAGCAAGAGGTGGGAGGTGGTGATACCATTGTATAAAACATTGGTAAGGCCTCACCTGAAGTACTGAGTGCAGTTCTAGAGGCCACACCTGCACAAGGACATATATAAAGTGGAGACTATGCAGAGAAGGGCAACAAAGATGGTCGAGGGGTTGCACTACAAAACATATGAGGAGAGATTAAGGGTCCTCAGTATGTACTCACTGGAGGAGAGGAGACAGCGGGGGGACATGATTGAAACTTTCAAGTACCTCAAGGGCATAAACAAGGTGCAGGCAGGGAGCTTTTCAATGTAGAAAACCTACTAGAACAAGGGGCACAATATGAAATTGAAGGGGTAGATTAAGAGGTAATGTGAGGAGGTTTTTCTACACAGAAAGGGTGGTCGATGCTTGGAATAGTCTGCCACAGGAGGTAGTGGGGGCAAGCACAGTGGAGGTGTTTAAGCATGCCTGGGACAGGCACAAGAGAAGCTTGGGAAGGGAGGGAGTGATGAAAAGCCATTGATCACATAGGGTCAGTGGCCACATACAATGTATAGGGCCTATGTGCACACTGGATGGGCCTAGCGGTCTTGATCTGCTGACAATTTCTATGTTTCTATGGAGAGCACACCCCTAGCTCTGAAAACAAGTTGGCTACCACGTATCCAAGACCACAGAAGCAATGAGTGGAGTGCAAGACCAGTAGTAAGAGCCTGCAGGCATCTCCTCCAGCAGACCATGTCTGATTTTCTGCTCCATTTTTACCCCCCCCCAAAGAGCCTGCTTTTAATGCTGCACATGCTCAGGCCTGTGACTAGCTGGCGCCCGGCAGCATCCCGACCCTGCTGTGCAGGTCTCTGCTTCAATATCACCTAGGCTCTGCTAGGCAGTGATGACGGTGTAGGACACAGATGCTCACCCACACCAAAGAAGGACAGCCATCCTGGGGGACTCAAAATACTCCTCCCCAAGGCAGGTCTGCAGTAGCTCAAGCTTGTTCAAACACTCAGGGAGCTGGCATCACAAGCGGTCATGCGACTGTTGTGTTGATGGCTCGGCATGTGCCCTGCCCTTGGTGCAACTACATCTGATGTTTGGACCTTGATAGACCACCAGTTAGTGATCTAGCAGCATTTGAACTTCAAATGCAGTTGCGCCTGCCAGCCCATTGGCACAGTGATAGCATTACTGCTTGCAATGCCAGTGATCCGAGTTTGGCGATGAGCTTGGATGATTGGGTGCTGGCCAAGGGGGCAGGATTGAGCATCCCAGGAGATGCTCTCTCCTCCTCCTCTAGGGAGGGTGGGTTGTCACAGTTGTTGCAATACTGCCACCTGGATGACCACAGCTGTGCAGCTGAGGACACTGTGGAGGGACGGATGCAGGCCAGGGGTTTGGTGCAGCAACATGCGTTAGCATGCACATGTGCACTGGACCTCCCATGTACACCTGCATCCAAGGGGTTGGGGAGAAAAACAGCAAAATACCCCACTTCCCGATGGACAACAGTCCCAGTGAAACAGAGGGAGATCATCTCAGAAACCCTTAGCCGACCAGCCTGAACATGAAATTCAAATCCAGTATTATCCCAACCAGAGGACACAGCAAACAGCTACAGCCCCTGCCTTTTATAACCAATAAGGGAAAACTATAAGTTGATAAAGCCTCCAAGGTTGTCACTTATGGTTTAAGAGAAACGAGGCATGAAGTTTGGGCGAGAGAACTGTGAAGCGAATCTGGGCGGTTCTGTCTGTCCAAACCTCATAAGAGGTGTCTGTTATATCAAAACAGACACCCCTCAGAGGCCCCATATTATTATAAATCATTTGAGTTTAGCTTGAATGATTAATAATAGGTTTAGAGTTTTTGTTTTAATTTACTTATGCTGTCCTCACCCTTGGCGCTGAAGAGGAGTGTTCTTCCCCAACGCTCGTGCACAAGACACTACACAAGATAAGAGGTGCATTGGCTCTCCGCACTGACTGGCTGAAATAACATTAGAGATTTTTAAAATACACAAAAGGGAGTTAGAATTTGGAATGCATTTCCATCTGATATTATAAACAGTGAAAATATTAACATTTTTAAAACAAGATTAGATTTACAAATGAGTGAGGCTGGCACAGCGTGATGTTAACACTAACAAGCCTTTGTCAATGCTGGATGCTTGCCACTGGCATTAATGTTGAACGGGGTCAAGGTGCAGATCCCAGGCCGTGCTCTAAGAGTAAAGTTTGGACCCGGGGGTGGAGCAGTTACGGTGGGGCAACAACTGACAAACTGAAGGGAATTTAAAAGAATAAAAAATAATTCTCTGCTTGGAGTGGGGGCAGGGCTCTCAGTGTAGAGGTCTCTCTGCAGCAGTGCTGGTGTACTTGGGTGACTTTAGAAAGGAATCAGGCTCTGAATGGCAGGCTGTGGTAGAGCTGTGCTCTATGTTAGGAATAACTGGAGCACCGAGGGACATATTTTTCTAACCTCTCCCCTTTTCTGTCTTAGCAGTCTGCTGCAGCAGTGTCATTTTCCTGTCCTATTTATTTCCCCATTTTATGCCTCGGTAGATTGGCCACCTACTGTAGCGAGGTAGTCTCCCCTCTGACTGTTCTTTCTCTTACAGTTTTTTATGTTGTCTAGTGCACATGCGCAAGCAACATCTTGTGGTAGCACACTTCAGAGGTGCGTCCAGTGTTGTGGTGAATGCAGGCACTTTAGTGGTGCGTCCTCAGCCGCCAATCAGCGAGCATGCAGCCGATGATGGCTTCAAAGGGAGCTAAGGTTGAAATGAATCTGTCGCTGCAATCCTAGACAGGTTCGTCATTGCAGCATCACCTCCCTTGGAACTTTGTTGGCTTCAACAGCACACCAAGCACTGTCCCCAGGCCTTGCTGTATGAGAACAACGTGTTTATTCACTGTGCCTTTCCTTTGAAACATTACAATAATAAAATCAGCCGCTATCACGGCTTTCCACTACCAATCCTGCCACCTGCCACACACTCCCCAGAAAGCTGACATCAGGCTGCCCAATCCCAGAGTCAGCATGTATTCCCCCATTGTGGCACACTGGGAGCACACTCAGTGTGCCAGCTAATTTTTACATATTTATTTTTCCAACACCGGACGTCACTCCCGGTGTTGGATGACTCTAAGCACAGGTCTTTACTTAGTGGTGTGCCAAATCCCCGCCAGCATCATGTTTCCCTCCCCTAAGCTCACTTTCTTTGCTGATGGAGGTGCCCAATCCCTGTTGGCATCATGTTCCCCTCAAACTCATATAGCACACTGGGGCCAACCCCAGTGTGCCCAAAAGTTGTTTGTTTTTTTTTTTTTTTTTTTTTTAAACCTGCAAATTAAGAAAACCATCCCCTGGTGTTTTTTTTTTTAATCTGCAAAAAAGAAAACAGCCCTCGTAGTCTCCCACTGCCCTCCCAAATCCCCACCATCCCACAGAGCACCCATCTCCCCGCACCTCCCATTACCCCATACTTACCTCTGGAGGTTGAGAGCAGTGATCTTCTGCAGAGCAGGACACGTCTGCACTCTTCAAAGCCGACCGGCAAACTGAAGAATCAAAGGTAAACGTGTATAATGGCCATCAAAGGGAGTTTCAACTTATGTTGATATCTCAACCATTTTTAGGAATTTTGGTCCCAAATTTTCAACATGGGGTGCTTTGGACCCCCCTCATGAACATGTAACTGTAATTTCGTTACTCAGTCCTGAAAGGTGATGTCACAGTTGCTGTGTAGAATCACCTTTCAGGACCGATTAACAAAATGACAGTGCCACTGTTCATGAGGTGGGGTCCAAAAAAACCTATGTTGCAAATTTTGGGGAAAAAAATTCCAAAAAATGATTGTGTTACGAGCGTGCATTGTGCAGTTTTTACGCACACTCGTAACTTCTCCAATGTTTCATATTTTCACACCTCCTTATGAACAGTACAGCTGTCATTGTTCACATCTTGCCTGAAATGTGTTTTTACACCTGTTGCACAGAATGGCACAGGCGCTGTGGGAAATCAACTTTCTGGACAGATTAACAAAATCACAGTGTCACTGTTTATGAGGTGGGGTCCCAAAATGCCCATGTTGAAAATCTGGTGAAAAAATTCCAACAATTGATTGTGTTATGCGTGTGTGTTGTGCAGTTTCAATGCTTGCTCATAACTTCGTCAATTTTTCATATTTTCACTCCAGATTTTCAACATTGCTATTTTTTTCTTCACACCTCCTCATGAACAGTACAGCGTTCACTTTTCACATCCTGCCCAAAATGTTTTTCGCTCCTGTGGAGCGAATCATGCAGTCACTGTGTGAAATCACCTTTCTGGATTGAGTTAACAGAAATGATAGTGTCATTGTTCATGAGATGGGGTCCCAAAAGCCCATGTTCAAAACTTGAAGTGAAAATACCAGCAAACACCAGGGGTTTTAGGGTTTTCAACTGTAACACCACACTCTGGTGAGACTGACAGGCGTTGGGGTGTGACTTGGGTTCATCGCCATAATGCTCACGGCATTCCACTCCCACCTTGCAGCCACTTACAGGCATTGAGGTGTGCCTTGGGGTCTTCGGCCCTAATGTTCACCCCGTTCTCCTATACTGCACCCATCTCAGCGTATTTCCTTATGGAATGGGGCGAGTGCAAGGGTCGAAGACCCCAAGGCACACCGTGACACCTGTTGCTGTCTGCAGGGTGGGATGAGGTGGAATGGCTTAAGCATTATGGCAGACAATCCAAAGGCATACCCCAACACCTTTCAGTCTCTGTGGGGGGGGGGTGGCATTCAGTACTTCACTGCCATTCTGATTATGCATCTCTAACTCCTGCATTACCAATGCCAATGCCAGCAAGCCCACATTCAACATTGAAAAATGCTTGCTTTCTTTTCTGTCCATATGTGGTACTGAAGTGCCTGCTGTGCTGAATAAAATGCTTGATATACATATGAATAAGAACAAGTTAAAGAGCAGCTTACACCTTTAGGTAAACTTTAGCAAAGCATGATCTTTAGACACAGTAAAGCTTGTATTTCACATTAGTTCTGGATTTTCTCCTCCCCATTATTTATAACTGAGATCATTTGTATGAAAACAGTATCTTTGCTCCTGAAGAGTTCATCTGTTCCTGCTGCTTTCTCCCTACCTAAAATAATAATGCATCCCTTGTGACATCACAGTTACTCCCATGACAGCAGATTGTGATGTCACAACAGAGGATTATGACCTGAAGTAGGGAGTAAGCTATAGAGGCAGATGTACTCTAAAGGAACTCTTAAGGCTAAAGATAATGTATTCATGCACATTTCCCCAGTAAGAAATGATGGGGAGGAGAAATATATAGAATATATATGGAATGCAGGCAGAATTGTATCTAATTATTATGCTTTTTTAAAGTTTTCTTTGAGGCATCATTAGCTGTTTAAGAAAGTGTTTATAGTGCTTTAGCAGTCAAAGTACCAATCATGTTTGCTGGCTGTTGATATAAAGTACAGAGGGCACTTTATAAGTCTAAAATCCTGATTCTAAAAAGCCTGCAGTGCTTGAATTCAGGACAGAAGCAGTCTAGCTTTAAGAAGGCTGGAACTAATGAAAATAATATGCATGGTAAAGATAAGTCATTGTATGACATGGGCATTAACCTTTCCATGCTCTGACACAAAGAAAAACATAAGACTAGCTGGGCTTGCTGACAGCTGATTTATGAATATGTCTGTCAGCACAACGTTTTGAAGTCCATGTACTTCATGCCTGAACAGTGTCACTGTCTGGCTTGCAGATTACTGGTCAAAGCCACCTGTAAACTCTTTTGCATTTGGTCACTGTGACACACCTCTATAGCAAAATGCTTTGCCTGTGGCAAGCAGAACAAATTCTGATCAGATCCACCATGGCTGCATAATGAAGTTAGTGAAGTTGTGTGGAATTGTTAAGGAGGTATGGAGAAACAACACAATGATTTGTAAGTAGTAAGATTTGTTTTAGTTTCTGTTCTAAGAAAGGCATACACATTATTAGGAAAATATATGGAGGTGTACATTTTAATGGAAGGAATAGGAAGCTTACAAAAGAACCCCAGAGCAAATGCCGATGTATGTGTTATCCCAGATGATACTGGCCAGACAGCCAAATTTTAAAGAAACACCACAATTGCACATACCCCAATAATGCAAAGCATCAAGGGAAACGTATGCAGATTCCCACGATGGTACAGAAGGTGGCAGTATGAAAAAGTAATGGCTGGCATATGTTCAGCCTTGGGATTATTTACAGTTTTTTTTTTGTTTGTTTTGGTTTTTTTAAGAGAAACAGGGTTTTTGTCCATGAGGTGATGCAAGTTATATTTAAGCAATGTGTTGATGTCAGGAAGTCAGGTGTAATGATGATGGACTGTTAGAGAAAATGTGATATTAACTTTCAGAGGAGGTCGCTTTGATAAGGGCAAGGTTGTTATGCTTGTGATAATGGGAATTATTAGAAAAGTTTGAAGTCTATGCAGAAGTGAGTACAGATATGCACAGTTTCATAAGTATGTGCTCAGAGTTCAGGCAAATGTGATATGCAGGTTTGTTTTAGAAATAGGTAAAAACAGCGATACATGTAATTAATAGAAAGGTAGATAATTACACAGACATATAGATAGAGAGCGAGAGAGCGAGAGAGCGAGAGACAGACAGACAGACAGACAGAGACAGACACACACACAGGCAGAACAGGAATGGCAGTGAAGTACTGAAGTGATGCCAACCCCACCCCCACCCCCACCCCCACCCTGCAGACATGGACAGGCATTGGGGTGTGCCTTTGAGTCATTGTCTAAATGAACCTAGATCCAGCCCAGCCAATCTCAAGGAAAGAATAATAATAATACTAATCAGGAAGGGGCCAGAACCAATTATATGCTAAACATCTTGTATTTGTTAAATGGTAATAAAGGCCCACTCACCCATATATCAATACTTTCTTTTTATTTCATATATTAACTGTATTCAGATACTGTCCTGAAAACAAACATTTCAGAAAAAATCCTTCAGTGTTCAAACTGCATCTGCATTTATAATTACAATTAATTTAGTTGTTATAAATATGTATTTTTATAAAGATAACTAACGTAAATACACAGTGATTTTATGCTCACCTATATGCACACTTGTATATACAAACATTTAGAAGGCCACATATGTTTAATATATCTTCTCTGTAAACAAAATTCAGAATATGATTCAAATTATTTCAACCATATAATTATATTTATATCACCAATAAATTTGTATCTTATAAAGTGTTTCTATACCTGCTTTTATAATTTTATATTTTGATTAATCTTTCTTCAAGTCACAGTATATGCTGATTACCTAAGACAAATATAAATAAAAAGTTTTTAATTATATTATATAACTGTTGTCATTAACTGTCTATTAGTGCTTAAACAATCAACTCTTTACCTTTCTATATTATTTAAATTCCTTTTTCTTAATGAGTATCAGCCTCTGTATGTAATTTATCGAAGACCTGGTAATCAAAAAAATCACAAACATAAAATAAACATATATTCTGGTACATATTTATTTAAATACCCTTATTATATACATTGTACTCAAGTAATACATTTCACCTTGAATCTTTTTTTTGTATCAACGTAATGTTTTCTGTCTCTCTATTCAGCGCTGTCCTAAACACATTAAAATGTTAATTTATTGGCTTAGAAAAATGCTTTCATTTCATTCATTGCATAATGTTTCATTGTTAACTCCTTTTTAGTTTCGGTAATTTGTACTTACTCGAATAAGAAGCAGAGCGTGATGTGTGGCGCGACCTCCTGCTTTCTCTATGTACAGAGGTGTCTTGCCTGCTCTATTCGCTGTATAATTACCCGCAGTAATGGAATCAGGCGCAGCTAATTCCACATGACTATGAGGAACTCGCGATATTTGCGATCTCTCCTGCACCTGACCTACCACTCAAAAAAAAAAAAAAAAAAAAAAAAAAAATTTTGAAAAGGCAGCACCTGCAAAAGCATAGGTGTCCAAACTGCAATGGATTTTAAATATTCAAATCTCATTTTAAATGTCCCATTGTGAAGTACATAGTACAGGACCCAAATGCATCTTATGTTCTGTACTATTCGGATATGAACTGCCTTTTTAGATATAATATAGCCTTATTAATTATGAAACCTTCCTTTGAAATAAAATATTTTTAATGAAATGGACATAAACAGTTTAGATCCTGCACAGAACTAGTTATAGTCACTGACCCTTCAAACATTTCCATATTATATTAGTTCTTCATACCTATAAAACGGAAAGAGACAAGCCATTAAACTTAAAGTGGGAGGTTAAAAAGGTTTACTTTTCGAAAACATTTGTATATTATTCATTTCAAATATAAACATTCCTTTATAGTATAAATGTATTCTACTATGTCACCTGAATCTAAGATTAATGGTCACATATCAACCCTACTCAGGTGTTAGTGGAAGGTCAAAAAGGTCAATTCTTCAAAAACTTTTTTCTTTTCTATATTTCTAAAAAAATATATTATTTTTATAATAGGTTGCCAATCTATTCCTTCATTCAGTCCAAATCTAGGGTTAGTGGCATTGAATCTACCTATATAATATGCCTCTCTAGCAAGAATTTTCATTCTGTAATCTCCACCCCTTGCATCTTGTATAACTTTCTCTATACCAAAAAATCTTAATTGTGGTAACTGATGTCCCTGATTGATGAAATGCCTTGCTGTTGGTGATGTTAAATCCTGCCTGCGAATATCCGATTTATGCTCACTAATACATACTTTCAACATCCTTTCAGTCTTACCTATGTAGATGTTATCACGTGGACATTTCAATAAATATATAACACCTGTTATAGAACAATTTATAAATTGATTTATTATTTCTTCATCTCTTGCTGTATTTGTTATTTTCTTTATCTTATAAGAATTGTTGCAAGTAATGCAATGACCACATGAAAACTTTCCTTTCACTTCAGTTAGGTTTAAAAAATGTTGTGGACCAGTATCTGGTGTTTTATGTTCAGTTCTCACCAGTCTGTTACCAAGTGTTCTGTTTCTTTTGCTACTACAAGGAGGTCATCGAAAATCTGTTGTGTCACAGGAGTTGCCACTAACCTTAGATTTGGACTGAATGAAGGAATAGATTGACAACCTATATTATAAAAATAATATATTTTTTAGAAATATAGAAAAGAAAAAGTTTTTGAAGAATTGACCTTTTTAACCTGCCACTAACACCTGAGTAGGGGTTGATATGTGACCATTAATCTTAGATTCAGGTGATATAGCAGAATACATTTATACTATAAAAGAATGTTTATATTTGAAATGAATAACATACAAAAGTTTTGAAAAGTAGACCTTTTAACCTCCCGCTTTAAGTTTAATGGCTTGTTTCTTCCTTTTTATAGTTATGAAGAACTAATATAATATGGAAATAAAGATGAAGGGTCAGTGGCTATAACTAGTTCTGTGCAGGATCTAGTTTATATATCTCTGTTTATGTCCATTTCATTAAAAATATTTTATTTCAAAGGAAGGTTTCATAATTAGTAAGGCTATATTATATCTAAAGAGAAATGCAGTTGATATCCGAATAGTACAGAACATAAGATGCATTTGGGTCCGTGTACTATGTACTTCACAATAGGACATTTAAAAATGAGATTTGAATATTTAAAATCCATTGCAGTTTGGACACCTATGCTTTTTCGAGGTGCTGCCTTTTCAAAATGTTTTTTTTGAGTGGCAGGTCAGGTGCAGGAGAGATCGCAAGTATCGCGAGTTCCTTGTGGTCATGTGGAACTAGCTGTGCCTGATTCCATTACTGCAGGTAATTATACAGTGAATAAGCAGGCAACACTTCTGTACATAGAGAAAGCAGGAGGTCACGCCACACATCACGGTCTGCTTCTTATTCGAGTAAGTTCAAATTACTGAAACTAAAAAGGAGTTAACAATGAAACATTATGCAATGAATGAAACTAAAGCATTTTACCAAGCCAATAAATTAACATTTTATGTTTATAGGACAGTGCTGAATAGTGAGACAGAAAACATTACATTGATACAAAAAAGATTCAAGGTGAATGTATTACTTGAGTACAATGTATGTAATAAGGATATTTAAAAAATATATACCAAAATATATGTTTATTTTATGTTTGTGACGCTTTTTTTGATTACCAGGTCTTCTGATAAATTACATACAGAGGCCGTTACTCATTAAGAAAAAGGAATTTAAATAATATAGAAAGGTAAAAAGTTGATTGTTTAAGCACTAATAGACAGTTAATGACAAGAGTTATATAATTAAATATAATCAGCCGTCTTCAGGATTTCCTTTTACCATCTTAGGAATATTGCCAGGGTTAAGCACCTTATTCCATCTGACTCCTTGCCAATGTTGATCCATGCCTTTGTGTCCTCGCGCCTAGACTACTGCAACGCCCTGTACTTTGGGCTTTCTGGGGTTGAAATCCACTGCCTACAGCTGGTGCAGAACGCGGCAGCCCGGGTTTTGACTGGGACAAGTAGGTCCTGTCATATTACCTCGTGCTGCGTGAACTGCACTGGCTTCCTATACTGTGTGTGGATCACCTTTAAAGTCATTTTATTGACTTTAAAGCCCTTTGATCAGGGTCCATCCTATCTGAAAGACCTACTGGTTCCTTACTGCCCTGGCCGATCGCTCCACTCGGCCGACATGGGGTTGTTGGAGATTCCAAGAGTGAGTTTAAAATCTTCAGGCAGCAGAGCATTTTCTCATGCTGCACCCACTCTTTGGAATTCTCTACCATGCCGGTTACGGGAGTGCACCTCCGTGGAGATATTTAAGAAAGAACTGAAATCATATTTATGGAGAATGGCCTTCTTAGATAGTTAAGTTAATTGTAATATGATTGGAATTTTATTGTGATTTATTATGTTTTTATGATGTATTTTTTATAATGTATTTTTATGTGCTTTGATGTTTTGTACTGAAATTTGAGTTTATGATTTTAACTTGTTCAGTGCCTTGATATATTGAAAGGCGCTATATAAATATAAATAACAAAAAGTTTTTTAATAAATAATTTTATTTGTCTTAGGTAATCAGCATATACTGTGAATTAAAAGAAGGATTAATCAAAATATAAAATTATAAAAGCAGGTATAGAAACACTTTATAAGATATAATTATATTTATATCACCAATAAATTTGTATGGTTGAAATGATTTAAATCATATTCTGAATTTTGATATATTAAACATATGTGGCCTTCTAAATGTTTGTATATACAAGTGTGCATATAGGTGAGCATAAAATCACTGTGTATTTATGTTAGTTATCTTTATATAAATACATATTTATAACAACTAAATTAATTGTAATTATAAATGCAGATGTAGTTTGAACACTGAGGAAGTATTTTTTCCGAAACGTTTGTTTTCAGGACTGTATCTGAATACAGTTTACAATATATATGAAATAAAAAGAAAGTATTGATATATATGGGTGAGTGGGCCTTTATTACCATTTAACAAATGCAACACCTTTGAGTCATTTCCCATAATGCTCACGCCATTTCACCTCACCCTACCCTGCAGACACAGACAAGAGTCAGGGTGTGCCTTGGGATTTTCAAACTTTACACTCACCCCATTCCATAAGGAACTACGCTGAAATGGGTACAGTATAAGAGAACAGAGTGAACTTTGTGGCTCAAGAGTCAAAGGCACACCTCAATACCGGTCACTGGCTGCAGGGTGGGGATGGGGGTGGAGGTGGAGGTGGAATGGCATGAGCATTACTGTTGACAATCCCAAGTCATACCACTGATGCCGGTCAGTCCCTACAGTGCAGGGTGTTATGGTCAGAAACCCTAATGCCCTGTGCGTTTCTTGGTATTTTCACCATGGGCTTTTTGTGACCCCACCGCATGAACAGTGACACTATCAGTTCATTAGCCGAAAGGTGATTTTGCACAGCAACTGAGTCATTTGGCACCACAGGTGCAAAAAACATATTTTGAACAGGATGTAAAAAAATGACAGCTGCACATTTCTTGCTTTAGCAACTGCTCAGCACATCTGTTGCGTGACCTGCTTATTGACATTTTATATCTGCTATGCAATGTGGTTTTTGGCAGAACATTAGAAGCGCAGTGGGGGGCTCTGCCCAAGTACAAGTCACTGACTTCCTAATCGACGGGGTCAGCTGCAACAACCCACGCACTATCTCCAATGCCTTTAACAAAATGTTCTCCGAACTGCCCCCCCTCTACAACCCTCTGCCCCTGCCGCTCCCACATCCCCAAAGGTCCAACTGCCTGCACCTTGCCCCACCACCTCCTCCCGACCTGGTTCTGAGACCCGGCCCTCCTTCTTCCTACAACATGTGACCATTGCTGAAACCCAGAGGCTGCTTGCCAACCTCTCCCCTCATTCCGGAGCAGGGCATGACAACCTGGAGCCAAAACTGCTTAGGTTGGGTGCCCATCTACTTGCCCGGCCTATAACGCATATCTTCAACTCCTCTCTAACAGCTGGTGTCATCCTGGACCTCTGGAAGGTAGCCAAAATCACCTCTGTTCTCAAGCAAGGTAACCCCAAAGACCCTGCTAATTACCAGCCCATTGCCATCCTGTCGGCCACCTCCAAACTCCTAGAGAAAGTTGTGGCCTCTCAGCTAAATGAATATCTGCACATACACAATCTCCTCTCTCCAGCTCAGCACAGGTTCAGGAAGGGGCACAGCATGGCCACCACCCTTGCGGTAGTTACCTCGCATATTATAAACAGCTACCTACCAGGGCAATCTCACAGGTGCGATCTTCGTGGATCTCTCCAAGGCCTTTGACAGGGTAGACCACTCTCTTCTCAGCTCCACTCTCCTCACCGTTGGACTCTCTAACCCGGCCCATGCCTGGTTCCTCAACTACCTAACCGGTAGGAAGCAATATACCAATCTTAACCAGACCCACTCACAACTCACCACTGTCCAATGTGGGGTCCCCCAAGGGTCCATCCTCGGTCCGCTGCTCTTCTCCCTTTTCATCAATGAGTTGCCATCCGTCCCCTCCCATGGACTAGTCACCCTGTAGCCCGACGACCTTGTCATCCTGAACAGTGATCGTGACATTGATACCATTAACTCCAATCTAAACACCAACTTCAAACGTGTCCAATCTTGGCTAGCAATACACAAGCTCACCGCCAACCTTAAGAAAATGCAGGCTATGCTCCTGGGCTCCCTAAGCAGAACAAAATCATGCCCCACTCCCCTCTTAATCCACGGGGCTGATGGCCTGCCTCTGCAGATGGTTCCCATAATTAAGTACCTTGGCGTCACGTTGGATCCCCAGCTGGACCTCTCCCTACATGTTCGAAACATCTGTAAGGCCACGAATGCTAAGCTCGGTCTTGCATACAGAGCAAAAAACTGCCTCACCCCAGCTGCTCGGGTGGCCCTAGTCAGGGGTGTTCTCCTCCCCTCCCTCTGCTATGCACTAGTGACCTTTGCCACCGCACCGAAATCCAGCCTCTCGAAATGGGATACAGCCTACAACAGCATCTACTGCTTTGCACTTTCTGCTCCTCCACTCACACATCTCTGCGACCTCTACTCTAGTCTCGAGTGGCTCCCTCCAGAGAAGCACCATGTCTTCATAATAGGTAACTTCATCGACAACATCAGGACATCCACCCCTGCTGTCCTTGCCCTTCCCCTCAACTCTGATGCTCCCACATACCATCTTAGGTCAAGGGCGACACTCTCCCGCCCAGTCCCTAGGACACGCTCCCTCGCGGGTGACTGGGCCTTCACCAGCTACGCCTCGAAACTATGGAACTCATTCCCAGTCCATACATGGTCCTCCCCCTCCCACAATGGATTTAAAACCTCCCTCTGGAACTTCCTGAAGGGCCCCTCCTCTTGCCCTTGCACCTCATAGCCTTGTCCCACACTACACTGGCACGTAGCACCTCTGCACCCTCTGGGACCACTGCACTTACTCTCCTGACTACCTGGCCAAGCAATGACTAACTGGGTAAACACTCATTGTCTATAATGCGGCCTAGCGCTCAACTCCCCCGGGCCATCTGTAACCATCCCCGGGCTCATGTGTTGCTCTTGTGCTGACTTTTGTACTGACTGTCACGTCTCTCTGTCTTCTGATACCCGTCTGTATGAAAAAATTATATTTCAGCCACCTCACTGTATGAAAAGATGTACCAGTCACTTCACTGTATGTATAAGCTGTATAACTCACTGTACCTGTAAAACTCAAGTCTGTAACACTCCCGGTCGCACCTGAAAATAGGCACATGGCTGTCTAGTGTGACCTACCCAGTAAACAAAAGCAAATAAATAAATGTACTGCTGCTATGTCTGGGGAAGTACCTTTCCTAGGTTGCAAGAACAGCCTCAGAGGAACACACACACACACACACACACACACACACACACACACACACCAGAACACAGCTGCGAAATGATTAGATTGTCTGCAAGCACTGTTTTCCAAGCAAGACACAAGCAATTGAATCAAACACACACACACACACACACACACACACACACACACACACACACACACACACACACACTAGAACACGTGGCAAAATTATTAGAATTGTCCATAAGCACTATCTTCTATACAAGTTGAAGCATGGGGGGGGCGGCTAATGCTGGAGATCAGTTATGGTCCATGACATAACTACATGGTCAGATTATTAAATATTTTAAAATAAACATAAAAGCAAAAGTAACCATTTTAAGAAGAAAATGCAAACTGTGACACTTAACAGTTACAGGATAAGTTAGCACATCTGGAATTATTTGCTGCATATGTATCTCAATTGCTAAGGAGTTCTGACCATGTTCACCCTTACTCAAGCCAAGCTAACTACAGTAGGTCTAGCAATAACATGGATGGAAAAATTATGCCATTTTCAACAAGAAGTTAGCATTTTAAAAAGACAGTGCTGTAGACTGAGAAGCAGCTGTGTAGGTGCATTCATCATGCTAGCCAAGATATGTTCTGGTTGTGTTCCATATGGCTATCCAGTGGGAGAAGTAGGGGAAAGGGATAGAAATCTAAAATAGAACCATTTAACCCATTTGTGATTTAAAGTTGCATGACAGAAATGCAGCTTCCAGAACTGGACACCATATTCCAAATGAGGCCTCACCAGTGATCTACACAGTGCCATCACCACCTCCTTCCTTCTGCTGGTAATACCTCTCCCTATGCACCATAGCATTCCACTGGCTCTCCTCACAGCTTTGGTACATTGTTTAGCCACCTTTAGGTCATCCAATATGATTACCCCAAAATTCCTTTCCAT